>VZTM01022441.1:34080-66847 GCA_013400555.1 Jacana jacana
CCCCCCTCCCCCTGCTCACAAGCTGCTCCCTTCTGCCCTTTCGCTCTCTCCCACCTCCCCAGACCCGGCAACGCCACCGATGCTCTCCTGACTCACAGGAGGTTTATAAATAAAGCAAACCCTCCGCTACCTCCACGGGAAGGCAGCAGGCTAAGCGCATCGCTGGGTGTCACACACGGGAACAAAAACAACCCTGAGAAAGCAGAGAAGGAAAAACAACAAATGCAGCTGCCTGGAGAGCATGGAGTCAATTCAGGGAGAGGCTTTTTTGGCTCCAAAAGCTGGGGCAGCACAAGGCAGACCCCGCTCCTGAGAGCAGCTCTGAGGGCAGCGATTGCAGCCCAGCAGGGCTGGTCATGTGAACACGAGCAAAAAAAAACACCCAAGAAAACAGGACAAAGAGGGAGCAGAAGGGATAAAAATTAATTAGCTGGCAAGACGGTGCTAGGTTTGGGCTAGAGGAGAGCAGGCTGGGGGAGAAGGAACAGCTTACAATAACTTCTCAAATGTACTAAGGTGCATTCTGTTATTCAATGTGCAATACTGCCTTGCTCTGTTTTGTGGGTTTCTGACACCTGTGATTATGATCTTCAATAATTGAGTTGAGAAAAAAAAGTGATTTGCTGGAAAAAGCCGAGAAGTTGATTGAGCTGTGAAGATACCAATGCACAGAGTCCAGCTCTGCAAGTGGCCCATGCTAACCACAAAGCATATAGTCATTTGTCATTGGGACTGAAAATATTAGAGAAACAAGTGTCCAAACAAGCAAAAGCAGTGAGTTTACTTGCATTTGTCATGGTTTTCTCCTCTATACAAGCCATTAAGTGATTTTACGATATCCGATCACCTGCCAGCACTGGCAAATAGCAAAAACCAGCTTAACTGAGACAAATGTTCCTGGTTCTCAGGAGAACCGTTCCTAACCCGTTCTAAAGCTTCCCTGCCCCGCTGAGCCTCCAGCCCCAGGTGCTCAGGATAAAGGCATTCCACAGGGGTTGGGAGGAGATAGTGTTCCTGCCATCCAGTGCCCATCATCAAGATCAAAGCCCTGAAGGCAAACACCGGCCCAACTACCAACCCCCTTGTCAACGGACCCCTCTACATGGCTGTAAACGAATGTAGTGAGCTTGTTCATGCGTGTTCATGCGTGTATGCAAAAGGGGGTGGAGAGTGGGGGGAAGCCCTCCTCAGGAATCAGCAGCTGACCATAGAGCGGGGCAGTGTTTGTCGCAGAGACCATGGCAGTTGCTGTCGCAGCGCTTGCCTTTGAGTCGCAGCAAACAGCGCAGCCACAATGAGAGAGCACTTGGGGGGGTCTTCCTGCCGAGGGGGGCAGGGGAAGAAAAGGATGTTTAATTTAAAAGGAAGGGAGCAGCGCACAGATTGTGTGAACTTGTAAAAATCAGGATTCACTCTGACATACTCAACGCTCAGCCAAAGAAAACCAGCTGAGCTCTGTGAAGAGCACAGCCCTTCTCCATCAGGAGCTTCCTTTGTCCAGCTGCTGGTCAGTCCCGGCCAGCAGGGAGGGGGAAGAGCTGCTAAACCAGGGCTCCATATGCACCAAACCACTCACCCTGCCAGAGCGGTGTCCAGGAGGTGACACTGGCAAGCAGCTCACTCCTTCCCTTGCCCCACTTGGTCTCCACATCTCAGCAGACACAAACATGAATTCTCATTCCTCCCTGCCCCCAGCTCATGCCTTCACATCAGCCTGGCATATCCAACCTCTCTCCTGCGAGGGCAGCACCGGTATCCCTTATAACTTCGAGGCGTAATGCACGGAGGGTCAGTTCGATGGTGTTTCAAACCTCCTTGGTGTCTTTTCCAAGACTTCTGGGGAAGCAGAGAACTGTGAAGAATCCTACCTGACCGAGCACGAGCCTCGGCAAACATCCTGCCCAAACAGCAAGCCATCTTTGCTGTAAAAATTGTTCCACTGTACTTAACATGGAATTAAAACATATTTAACTTCTACAAGTGATATGTAATAAATTTAAGAATAAAATAAAAAGCCTCAGATCTGCAAAATACAAACCATTAATCAAACAGACACTCTGAGAGACTCCACTGTGAAATCTCCAGTGATGAGCTATGGGCGCTCAGCCAGAGCGGCCCGCAAGCTTTGTTTCACTGACATGTATTTTTAAACCAGCTCCAGCAAAGAGGAGGCCATTTGGGGCACAGAATACCAACACTGGGCGCTGTATTTCTCTGTGTCTCAGTTTTCCATCTCTAAGATTGGGGTAATATGCCCCGCTCCTAATTCCTGCCCAGCTTTTACAACTAAACCTGCAGGGTACAGACCCTCTCTTCCTACATTTATGGAGTAAGCCATGCAGCTCTGACTGGTGAGGAGAGCCGTGTACACCTGCAATATACACCATGGAGACAACAGAAAGAAAATGGGGTTGAAAGCTCTTCAGGCACAACAGAGCCAGTCTATGGCAGGGCTAGTTAGCCCTAGATCATTCCCAATTCTATTTAATGCATTATTTGAAACCACCCAGCGATAGAGAGCCTGCTGCCTCTTTAATAGCCTATTGATTAAATGTATCGCTGCGGCCCATGACACAAACTACTAGAAGCATCTCTCAGACTGCATTAACATCCCCTGCACCTCCAGGTACACCCAAACCTGCCCGGCCTGGGTCAGGAGAGCTGATGTTTTGTCAAGCGGGTGGCCCTGGCCGACTTGTGCTCAGCAAAATATCTATTCACTTCTCTCACTTTGCAAAGGGCCCAGAACGTGACAGTGACGAGAGGTTACACTGGTCACAAACACAAAATTAAGCTGACAATTTTAAAAGATTCGTAAAGTGTTGCTTTCCATTCAAATTAGTGGGGGGTGGGGATGGGGGAATAGATTACTCATAAAAACCTTCTCCCAGTGTTTAGTCTCTCCTGAGATACAGCAGGAGGTATCTGCAATATTGCAAATACACACCAACAGACAAGCAAATGTTTAAAAAGAGGGAGTTTGAAAACCAGTGCTGGCTACAAGGTTTTCAGATTGGTCTGCATGGAAGAAGATGGGTAAACAGCACTCATTTTCTTAACTCTGCCGAAGCAATAACCATTTAAAGGGTGCAAAAGACCTGTGGAGGGGTGGTCAGCACAGGGCGAGCCGGCTGCCCAGTCAGTCCCACTGGAGTGACTGGATCCAGTTGCAGGCCACCACTGGATGGATGCAATTGGCAAGTTCCCTCTTCTGTCCTTGTCAGAGGCACTGCCTCCCTCTCTGAAAGCGATGGTGGGGATTCAAACTCACAGTCACTTTTGTGGCTTCTGGGGATTCTCAAGCAAACCAAGGTACAGAGCCAAGAGGTGGCCACGAGGGCAGTTTCCTCAGTAGCCAGCACCACTGCAGCTTGGCTTCTACCCATGGGACACAGCAGCTGGGGAGAAGGAAACCCTGCATAGGAAGGTGAGGTGCTAATTAAAAAAAAGGAAGAGAGCAAGCCGAAAAGCAGCCATCAATGTCTTCAGCCTGCCCCACCAGCTGGGAGTCATTCGATTCAACATGCAGTTTTGTTTTAAATGTTTGTACCATGTAAGTTTTTAATATATGTTTTTACTGAGGACTTCACTTGCAACAAACAGAGCTGAGACAGAGGTACTCTGAAGGGCTCTGCACTTGTTTAAAAAAAGATGTTTCTTGCCCCCATGAGTTTACATTTCAGCCTAATGCAGAGAGACAATGGACGTTAGCAAAAATGCATTTTGGCTGCTTTCACAGCATGAGAAATGTTAGGAGAATAAAGAAGATAAGTATAGACAAGAATAGCTTAAATTCATTTCTGTAGACATAATCCAAGAAGTGCGAAGTGGAACTTCTCTGTGTGTTGCAGGGAATCAAAAGCAAAGTCCAGTCCCATGACAGGGCTTAGCAGCAGCTCAGCACAAGCTCCTGAGCAAAGAAATGAAACAGGCATCTTCATACCAACACCAGTTCTGGAAGAACTGATTGAGAGCAATGATGGGGTGAGAGAAGGAGGGTTACAAAGTGATGCAGATTGAAACACTGCTCCACAGCTTTACCCTCTGCTCCTCAGCTGGTCGGTCTGTGTGGAGGTGGACACACAGTCCTAGCAGCCACCTCACCACTCAGATGCTCTCTGCCTTAGACTCTTGCCTTCGGGCTTCTTCCCCAGCTCTATTTCCTAAGTGCTACCTTGACCCAGCTAAACTCCAACTCATAAGAATTAGAATTGGACCTACCTATCTTGGGTCTGAAAAACATAAATAAAAGGACAGCTAACTTTGTCAGCTCTGCTGTGCCCTGTTGTTGTTGTGGAAAGCCATGGGACAGCATGGTATGAAAGAAAGCATAGAAGCTAAGTGTCCTGCAGAACAAAGGCGTTGTGTCTGTGCTGGACTTGCATGACCTCTTCCTTAGGGTAAACAAATGTGGACTTCTTCTGAACCAGACACAGTCAGAGATGACTATCCGCTCCCAGGACTCCCAACCGATCCCAAAGACGAAAGAGAGCAAGAAAATGCTAAGCGCTGGGCTGCTGCAGCACTCTCTCTCCCACGTGTGGCATGGATGACCCTTCACACTGGTAAAAGCAATCTCCTTGACCTGCTGGACTCAAGTTAATAATCTATTAACTACTTATTTATCACTTATTAACCTTTTCTAACTTTCCTGTACATCTGCCCTTAATGGAAAGGGTGTTCCTTCTTCTCAATATAGCTGGACATTATCTGCAGAGTTTCTCCAAAGGGACAATTTACTCCAGATCTCAGGATGGCCTGGAATTTGGGAGCTAGTACCTATGCTTGGCAAGCAATACAGTCATCGGTGGTGAGGGACCATGCTCCACAGCACCAGTCAGTCCCCAGTGGGGGGACACCTCAAGTAAAACACATGGCCAGGTCCCGCTGATCTACGTGGAGGTTAAACATACATTTTCCAGCACCTGGGGCTGGAAGGGGTGGCTCCTCGCAAGCAGCTTCTCACAAACCATCATCCTGGAGCCTGTTTTACACTAACCACTCCAGCGCAGTTCGTGAGGATTTATCTCACACATAAAAATGCTGTTTAAAGTGGTGCAATATTGAGTGCTCTGAAGGTAGGAAGCTGCCAAAGTGAGGTTGTGACAGACAGGGACACAATCCTATTTACCATGAAACCAATCTCTCTTTTCCTGCCATTTGTCTTATTTAGTCTCCAGCTTCCAGCAGCGGGAAGGATGCCACCGCCTGCAGCCCCCCAGGAGCCCCAGCCAGATGCCACCCCAGCCCAGCCAGATGCCACCCCAAGGCGGGAGCTGCAGGCACTCAGGTGACGGGTCTCAAAGCAGTAGCCTGTCACGGTGCAACTGAACGTTTGTGTCATGAAGCAGACACAGGAGGAGGTAAATTATCACAGGCAAACTGAGTTTTGGCTCCAGCATTTCTAATCACCCCAGGCACTTTCAGTAATAGTTAAAACGCTCACAAAAAAGTCCCAGTGAAGAACCTGGCTTGGGCACTGAGAACTGCTGAAAAGTTGCAGTGGCACTGGAGCTGCATTGTGTCCTGCACATGCTCCTGTTCGGGAGCCAGCCCATTCAGCCTTGCCGCTCTACGCACTGCAATTGGGGTTGGCCTTTTCCACTGCCCAGGGCTGGTGTGGAATGAACAACGCTCCTTGCTGGGGAGTGGGAAAGGTACCTGCTGCCATGAGTGTCCTCCTGGGCAGCAGGAGGACAGAGTGCTCTGGGTGACCCATTTCTGTTCATCCACAAACCCAACACCCACCAGTCTCTTCCTCTTTCTTCTCTTCCCTCCTACCACCCTGGCCATCCTCACCAACAGCACTCCATTCCATTCCACTTGCTCATACATCCAGTTTACTTTTTTCTGTCTCCTCTTGTCCCCATCTCCACCATCTCCCTCCAACCTCAGACTTGGTATCCCTACCTTTATTCAGTTTCTTCCTGTGCGTTATGTTGGTAAGAGTTGGGCTCTTGCTCCTGCAGACTCACAAGGGTCCCTGCTCCCAACGGCAGCACCGAGGCTGTTGTTCCAAAGCTGGTTTTTCTCCTGCCTTCCCCAGCAACACTCTGCCAGCAGGAGCTGTGCTACGGACTGTGAAAAACCACAATGGACTCGATGTCACTTCTGACACTTTGGCTGAAAAACTCCAGGGTGCAATGAACCTACACTTGGGCTGAATGCTTTTTAAGATGGCAAAGGTACCTTCTCCTGCAGACATCTACCCTGCCAAGGCCCAGGAAGACTAGAGCTCTTCAAAGAAAAAGTGGTCATTATTTTACAGTATTTTCTTCTTAGCTGGTCTTGAGAATGGCTTAAATGAAATAATGGGAAAGTTGGGTCCCCTGGCACAGATAATCTCACCCCAGGTTACCAGTCTAGCAGAGAATGAGGCAACAGTCCCAGGCACTTTAATGGGAAACACTAGGCAAAGTTAACAGAAGGCTCTACTATCAGCTCCACCTATAACAAGTTTTAAACTTTTGCTGACACAGTTCATTATCTTACAAAACAAATTGCTCCAAGTGAACTGTGACATTAGTGTGTGTGATTCTCCAGTTGCTCAGGCTATTAATGTTTAAGATGTAATTAGAAGTACGGGTAGAAAATAGCCTTTGCAGAATATTTTTCAGACCATTAGTTGAAAGAATTTTCCACACAATTTCTCACTGGCATTTCTGAGTACAAGGGCCTTCTCTTTATCAAGTGCTCCCCACCCCGCTAAGCACCATGCGTTTTCAGTAGTCACGCCAGCCACCCACCCAACGTGCACCAGCAACTCCAGCTCTTATTCCACTGCTTCACCAACTCGGAAAAGATCAGGTCAAATTAGACTTATATTGACAAGGAGCTGCCTTGTTTCACTTGCCTCAATGGAAAAAGGCCAAATCAATCTTACTGTCTACTCCAGGAGTCCCTCTTGCTGGCCAAATTGTCCAAGAATTGAAGAAAGAAGGTGGGAGAAAACCAACAGATTATTGCCCGTCTATGCAGTGTAGAAATGAGATGTACTGTCACTGTCTGACAACAGAGACTCTGTCCGCTAATACAGAGTTCATTAAGGCAGCTCTTTTCTACACGGGAAATTGTTCACATTAAGCCTCTTTGCCTTCTGCTCACCTTGGAAGTAAGTATTGTCTGGGCTTTATTTAAAAACCTTTCTTGCCACCTTGAACTGCAGTGGCTGCTTGGAAAAAAGTACGTGCCAAACACACATGAGTCCTTCAGTTTTTCTGCTCCCTGGACCACATTACTATTATTGTTTATGCCGCAGCAGAGGCTAGGAGACCTGGTCATTGACCAAAGCCCAGCTGCCTCCAGCTTACTGAAGGGGGAAAAAGGTATTAACAAATCAGAAAAATACAAAAGCATGAAAAGTAGCAGATGAAAAGCAGTATCTAATTGTTTTCCTTTTCCCAGTTTTCCACTATGTGCGTTTTAAGCACCATCTCTCCCTTTTCAAACTGGGAAGCAGGCTGTACCCTATGTCAGTAGCCCAACTAATCAAAACCAACACCAAAAGTGTCCCCCCACTCATCAGAAACATACCAAACTCAAGCACAGGAACCTCTATAAAATGGGCTTTTTTTCTTTTTTTTTTTTTCCATACTAAACTCCCCTCCAGAAACTTTTTTAACTGGAGAGAATTTTTAGGGCAGCTGGGGAAGGACTGAGAACCAGTGACAATCTGAAACATTGCGGTGCCCTGCAGCAAGTGCCTTGGCATGTGCCTTGTCTGCTGTACTAAAAAGCCCTGCTCAAAATCCAGTGTTTTGCACTGCCAACAGACCATCAGCTCCCCATGTCACAAAACCCAAGTCAGATACATCCAGATACAATGAGGCTTTTATGCAAGTAAAACCTCTGCTGATGGTTTCCTCCTTCCTGCTGTGAAAAGCCAGGCTCTTCTTGCCTACCCTCACTTCTACGGGACAGTACATGAAGGAGTCCTGATCTTTTGGATATGTAAGCCACGTTCAGCACACGAGTGGCTCTTTAAGCCTCGACTTAATATGCTTAAAATTAAGCAGGTGCATCAGCATTCGAGGTGCAGCTCCACAAGGAGCATTACTATTAAACCTCCCGTTCTCTAGAGTGTTTTTCTGTAGGGCTGGTGAAGTGTATTCCCTAATTCCTTTGGACTTCACGTTATGAGACACGGGTTGTACTTATGAAAGCAAAATGGTTTCAGTTTGTGGTTTCCTTTCATCCAACTGGGAGGCAATCTGAGAAGCTGGCATGGATTGTCCTTGATTCCTAGACACATAAATACATTTCCTTGTAAAGGTACATACAAGCCACTAAACCCAGGCACATTGTGGCATGTTGGAGTATTCATCTAGGTCAAGAATTTGTTTATACAAATTCTAAAAATGAAATTGTCTGGGGGGAAAAGGATCTTTTTTCTGTTTAGAGCATGAAGAGACATGCTCATCCATCAGAGCAGGCACTCCTGTCTGCTGCAAACAGCAGAAAGCTTGTTCAAGAGGTGGTTTGTTTTTTGTTCACTGGTTGAAATGCCAAAACAGCAATCCACCAGAGGCTTGTCCACATGATGACCAACATAAATCCTCACCCCACATCTCCAAAGGCTCAATTCTAACTTTTTTTTTTTCCCTTAAAAAAATCCCACCTTGATTCACCAAACCTGTAATCTGATACCAGTGAGGATTTCAGCAGCACTTGGAGATCAGGCCACAACCTGCCATCTACCTCCCAGGAAACCCTCCTCTGTTGGACTGCCCTCAGTCACGGATGTCCGTGTCCATGTGGGAGCTGCCTATTTAATTCACCAACTAAAGAAAACCTTGGTTTGGTCCTGGATCGCTGAGTTCTGGCAGATGCTCTCACTCAATGTAGTAAAGCTTGAAAATCCAATATACTTTTCACTTTAAACCTAAGGCTGAAGGACAAACTTCTGAAAAAGAACAGCTAAAAATGCTTTCACTTAATCCCCTTCTACATCCCTGAATAAATATGTACATATACAAATATAGATATACACACATGCATACACAGGCATTATACATACATACATAAATTGGCAACTCTTAAATACACAAGTTCAGTCCAAAGTGTTTCAGTAAATAAACATCTTGCCCAAGCCCAGGGAAGCAGAAAAGAAAAATAACTGCGAAATAAATCCCTCGCAGCCACAGTTACTTCAGCAGGACTCCAGAGCTTACCATTTATTTAGCCTTTACAATCTGCTCAGCCATGTGCAAGATACAACGATAGAGAAATCAGGTTTTTGGGGACCCTCCAAGGGCACAGCAGCCACAGGCCCAGCGTTGTGGACACCTCTGGCATCAGACGACTGCATCTTAGGAAACTCCTCAGTTTCACGTACTCCACCGAAACCAACTCAAACAATAAACACAGACTCTGACTGCAGAGATAGGGTTCATTCCAATGTAAAAAATTCACTAAATGAGGAAGTAGGAACCGAAGAGAGATGGGGAAGACTTGTAAAACAAACATGGGGATGTTTCGGTAGAACAGGGCAAGACAAACCCCACAAGGAGCAAACCCACAAGAAAACAGACCAAACTCAGGCAAAGCAAAGCTGGAGACATTTTTAGCACTGTGTGCCGAGATAGAGCGCAGAAAGCTTTGAGAAGGACTATGGAAGAAAACAAACTTGAGTTTTTATGTTACTCTGAAGGAATTTAACCACTGGAAATTGCATCCTACACCTAAAGCAGGTTCCTAGAGTCAGGATTTAGGAATTAAACATTACGTGATTTGCATTGATATGTGTATCAGAGAGGCAGGGGGAGGACAGAAAGAGAGAGGGAGATATGAACCCAAATATGTATATAATAATACATATGAGTTTCAATAATATATAAATATTTACTTTTTGTCTTCTGGGGATGAGGTGTTTGTAGTTTAGAATTTTATTCCTCTCTATGATGAGAAAATCAACTGATTCTTTTCTGTTTAAAAAACCACAAAGTACTATAGCTATAACATAGGTCTCAGAGATGGGATTTTAAGGAAAGATGTATTGTCAAACTGCTTATCAAAAGGCAGAACTTGTCTTACAAACTTTCTCACTACTTCCCTAGTAGAACGGAATGAGAGCAAAGCTCCTCTGATGGACTGCTAAACAAATTAGCAGTAAACAGTCAGTTCTCAATGGAGAGATGTTTGCAGGACAAACCAATAGGGGCCCCTGACAGGACCTACGCTATTTTACATTTTTATTAAGGCTCTGTTCATCCCCTTTCCCAAGAGTCTTGGAGAAATTGTGTATAGTTCTTCGAGAAACATCATGTCAATGTTCAAAGATCATTACGAACAGCTGGGAGGAGAACTGTGGATAAGCCAATAGGTATCAGTATGCTACAGTACAAGCCAGCAATACCTGAAACCCCAGGAAATTATCCAAGAGCAGGTTTGGAAGATGTGAAGCACGAATTCACAGAGGGCACCCACCACTGCATGTGCTGACGCAGGGTGCCATGGAGACTGAAAGAATGACAAGGCTTCAAAAGGGGTTTCAACAACTTAGTGGTGGATCGGTATATTGATAGCAGGAAATATGGTAATGTGGATTCAACCTGTAATTTAGGAATCCCTCGGTTGTTGGCTGCTGGGGAACTGCAGCGGGGAAGGAAGAACACAAACTTTCTTGCTCATCTCCTATCCTTGCAGATCCTACACAAAGGGCAACCCACGGGCATTGCTCATGTAGCCCCAAGCCAATCTGAGCTGACAGCCCCATTTTTTCCAAACAGATCAGCATCTCAATAGAACTGGATAAATCCAGATTAATGCAGACAATAAGTTTTCACTGTTATTATACACTGAAGTTGATGCAGTAATCTCTCTGTCATCATATTACCGTGTCTGAGCAGGGTATCAGTCACCTGAAAGCAAATGGATATAGAGAATCCATGCCAGAAACCTTCTGAAGGCCCCTATGGTCAGTGGCACAGGACACTGCTCAATCGAAAGGCTGTGGTAAACGCTGACTGCAGATCAGCAAACACCCAATTAAGGTTGCAAGACTTCTAAGTAAGCATCCGATATATCAGAACTGCAATTTTGCACCAGGGTTACATAAACCGGACCTTAAAAAGTGAGCCTAAAGCTCTGCAACAATGAAGGCCTGGGCTGGGAATTGTGAGGTCTGGAAAGGCATTAAAACAGAGAGTAAAACAGTGATAAAGAAAAAAATAATCTCATCTCTTTTAGATTCAGGTCTTCAAGGGAAGTCTAAGAATTAAAAGAGAGGAAGGAATAGCGAACAACCTCTCTCCGCTGCCACAGGAGAGAATGCAGAAATCATCAATTTGTACAGCCCAATGCATAAAGCTTCCATAAGCACAAATCATGAGTCAGGATCTAATTAACATAACCTGACGCTAACACCCTTTCCAAATTGAATAAATGATTTGGAAGAACAGTTGACTTGTACTTTTATTTCTATCACTGCCTGATTGTGTACTAAGTGCATGAGCCATAAAAGCAACATATGGGCAGCTCCACAGTGCAACAGAACCCCCAAGAAGCTACAACCCTCACTACAGGTAAAGTCTCATACGCTTTCTCCCCGCCTGCCAGTCTCTACAAGGCAGAGCCTCAGCTGCTATTCTTGCTGTGCTGATAAAACATATTTCTGGAAGGCGGTTACAGCTGAAAGACAGATTTACCGATGACACAGTCCAAAGAGATGAGAGGTGTTTTAAACCACAGGGACAGGAGAGCGGGCATGCCTTTAGCATTATGCACTGAGGATCACAAGATAGACACAGCTCTGCCAAGGGAAGCTGCAAATGCAACTTGCTCGACTTTCTCATCTGTAAGCTGCATGCAAAGTATTAGTGCCATGGTCAAATAAAACATTCTACCATTTTAGGCATGTTGCCTAATTAGAGGCCATTGTTATCTGAGAACACTGTTTTTGCAGCTGTCAGGAAATTAAATAACCCAAGGGTAACTTGGAATTAAATGAAGCTGTACAAACACATAGTCCAGCTCTGAAATCCTGACTCTGACAAGTAGCTCCTCTGTTTTCCAAAGGACCAAACACCTAACCAGGGCATGCAACTATCCTTTTCCATCAAGCCATAGGATGACACGATACCAGTCCTGCTCAAGCAGCTGACATGGTAGCCCTTTAGAGACTGGGAACTTACAAACTCCTGTGTATGCACAGGCACTGCCTCCTGTCCGCTTAAATAACCAGCACCTCCTGAGGAAAGACCTTCAGCACCAGTGTCCACTAAGAGAGCAATCAAGGACTGATAAAAGGAGATGCTCAGACAGAAATCCCTGCTTCCGTCGCATTTTCAATCAATTACTTCTCCTCTTTCAACCCCTGTGAGTTTAAACTTTGACAGCGACGTGCAAACTAAGCTGGTTATACTTTTACCGTGACTTTTAAAAAATTAAAACAAAAAGGAGGAGTGCATTTCCAGTGAGATTGGCATGGTCACGTGAAACACACAAAAATATCCATTTAGCAAATACGTTTCTGGCCTCCTTTCTTTGCTTCCTACATGTGCTTTCTGCTGTGAGAAACAAGAACCTCAGAATAACAGCAATAGTCTGAGACTAAGAGCAAGGAAGCAAGTTCTTGCCAGGTCAGGCACTGGTTTAGCAATAAATGGCACCGCACAAGAAAGTTGGGTCGTAATGCAGTTGTTAAAATGCGCCAGCACACTTCCCACCTGGCCACGAGCGCAGCGGGGAAGTGACTCACTACAGACTATCGGGAGGATCAGTAGAAAACTCTGGTTTTACAGCAGTGTCTTAGAACAGATACTCAAGTCTTTGAAACCCGGTGCTAAATAAAGCCCGGTTTTGAAGCAGACGGCAATTTGGGCTTGTAGTTAAAGCAAAACCCGATCTGTCCCACAGAGTGAGTATGTGACTTGAAACAAGCCATTCGGTCCCCTTTTTATCAGTCGCCTCATGTGAGGGCGAAAAAGGTTAGTTCTTACCTCATAGGGGTATCGTAAGACAGGAATACACTCCAAAACCAGAGCATCTTTATTATATTTGGCTAAAAATGTGGACCACGTTAAGGTAGATTCCAAAAATAATCCTGATGTCCACTCTCGCTGGAGAATACGGTTAGAAAGACAAAATACACGTTAGGCTCCAGTCTGCTCGCAGGAAATCAGGCTGCTCTCTTCCTTCCTCTTCACGGGATAACGCGCCACTAATAATGAGCAAACCTGGAAAAATCAAAAGCAGATCCAAGCTCCAAAAGCTGGTGTTTGCTCGTGAGGACAAAGAAGGGCACAGAAATTGGCCTTGTTTTGTGTGTGGCCTTTGCCTTGTTTTGGCTCCAGATGTGTTCAGAGCATGGATATGAGTGTATCTGTCTTTCTGAACACTGGCACAATCAAGAGCTGGGTCCTTCCCAACCTCTTGATCATGTTTTTTTGCTCCCAGCCAGGGAAGCATCACTCAGGGGCAGCCTCTCCTCACCAACAGGCGAACGGGCTCCACGCTCCCAAAGAACCGAGGATTTTGTCTCCAGTAATCAGGGGACAGGAACTGCAGAAATCAGCACATTTCCCTCTTCCTGACAAAAACTTTCCCTGTGTTTCAAAAAACTCTTGGCAAAGGCTTTGCTGGCAGAGTCTGCAAGCCGGGGGGTGGAAGGACCCAGCCCAGGCAATTGAAGGCAACGCCATCAGCTCCGGTTACTGCCGGCAAGAGGACGCAGGCTGTGTTTCACTGAATAATGAAAAAAACCCCCAGAAATAAAAAAAAAGATAAAAAAAGAAACTAATGCAGTTGGACTCACATTTCTAATTCCTTCTGTATTTTCAAATAAAATAAAATAGGAATTTTATTTTTTTTTAAATCATACTTCAGACAGTTTTTCACTGACTGACAGAGCAGAGCGAAAAATTACATTTCAAGCAAGACTTGAAGGTGGAGCCACTAAATTCCTAACCAGTGTGTATATGACTATAACCTTGAGGTTGTGGGACTTAATCCTGTGCAAGATGAAATACTAAGATATGAGATTTTAAAAAGATTACACAACTTTTCTTCACAAAAGGTTTCGTTTTTTTTCCTCCCACCATAATCTCCAATCTGTTCTGCTGTAAAGATGATTTATTCAGTGGGTTTGCAAGTGTATCCATTGTAACCGTGAATCCTGTGGGACAGAAGCTACCTCAATTATTATTTAGCATGGCCCTTGCCTGTTACATTATCAAAGCATTGCCACATGTTTACTAATTAATCTTCATAAGGCCTGTTATGAGGTGATTTAATAGGATTATCCCTATTTTTCAGATGAGGAAACTGAGACACAATGAGAGGTTTGTCCAAGGGCAACCAGAAAAGCCTGCAGCAGACCCAGGAACTGCATCCCACTGCTCTGACTGCCCGTCCCTTCACCCTGCTCACTCGAGAAAGGCTCAATTGCCCAACAGCAGCCCTGCCACAAAACCAAAGAGACTTTCTGTGACTCTCAGGCCAAAAGTCTGAAGACGATGGTTGGCCAGTGTGTCACCATCAGCTTGATACTGCACACAAAGGAAAGAACAACCCCTCTTTGTTTTAATTGCACAAGAATTAGCTCAAAGCTCAAGCCTCCCTTCACTCCCCTCAAAAGAGAACTGTTAGGCATCACTCTGCATTTCCAGATTTAGACACAAGGAATTAAACTGATTCTGGTAAACCCCAAACAGCTAAACCCATTGCACTGGGATTGTGAGAGCTACCCTTGATCCATCATTAGCTCTGGAGACTCCTTGCCAAGGCTGGCAGAAAGCTGGAACCTGCTGATCACTGCACTGGGAGAAAATAAAGTTAGTGAAATTTTAGAACAGAAAGCCTCCCCACCTCCACCTGAGAGCTTCTGTCTAGGTACAGACAGGACTGTAAGTTTGCCTTTCCCTCCTCACTTGACCAGGAGGATCCTCCAAGCCTGCCAGGGACAGGAATTTCCTCACCTTGATGAATGACTGCTGATCCTCGGAAAAGCTGGGACACGGAGGGCCTCCATCTCCTGCACCAAAGAGAAAATCTGGCACATCTGCTCCGAGACCAAGCCCAGGAAGCACCGCGTGCTGGCATTTTGCAAGGGATTACCATAAAATGAGATGTTTTCTCTGTTTGCAGGGGATGACAGACTGGCTTTTTGGAAAGTTATTGTAGTCTCATAATTTCTAGACTGAGGTCACAGCATTTATGAGATGCCAAGATGGAGGAAATCCACGTCCTTTTCAGATCACGAACTTGAGAAAAACATGGCTCAAAACTGAATAGTAGGTTCATAGCAAAGTTTGGGAAGTGAGGGCTGAATGCTTTCAGCCTTGGGAGAAGGGGTTCATTTCTCTGCTGTATCACCAATCCCTCAGCTCTTCCTGGGCTTTGGGTTCTTGACCTGTGACGAGGGTAACAGCACTTCCTCATCTCTCACAGGGTGCTCCATAAAAAAATCACTTAAAAAGCAGGGAAAGTTCACAAATTACAGTCCTACCAGCACTTACAACATACAAATGCTTCAAAACCTCTTACAGAGTATATCTATTCAGCCTTGTCCCTTTCTCACCATGGGGTGCACCTTTTGCCACCCTGGCAGACTAGGTATCTCCAGACACAGTCAAACAATGAAAGCCACCAAATTTCCATAAATTCTGCCTAAAAAAAACCCCAAACAAACCCAAACCCACCAGTGGAACAGCGGGCAGAGGGTCAAACACTGTCTAGTGAAATAAACAAGCAGGCCTGCTGCTTCTTCTCTGTTGACCTGCATCTTGCTTTTAGAGACCAACCGAAAATTTCAAGTGAATCATTCCATCATTTCAGCCAGAAAAGCTTTTTTAGGTCCTGCATTTATGAGAGCAGGTGAGCCATGGTATCTATCTGCTCATCTGTCTCAGACTTTGGAAAGTGCTAGGAAGCAGCCAAGACGTAATAAATTTAAAGAAGGAAATTATGGCCAGTCAAGTGGTTCAGGAAGAGATGTCTGGGCTTTCTCACCACAGGCTGCAAAACAAAAATAGATATCGATACACACCCATCTGCTGGAGGAAACAGTGAAAAATATGTATTATTTATGCAGTACTTCTTTAAATAGGAGCAAGTGGAGAAACTGGACCAAAAGACTTTATGTGGCAGATTCCTAACACAAGAAATAATGTGTGCTATCAAGATTTGCAAACCCAGTCACACATTAGCTCTAAGGAGAAGCTAAAATGCTCCCTTCCCCAGGTAAGGCAAACCAGACCTTGGAATATTACACATTTCTCATTCTTCCTTCCCTTCCCCCAAAAGCTTTAACTACCCAACCCTACTGCCTCTCGGGAGAGGGCAGAACTCCCACGTAAACACAGCCCCCCCCCCAGACTGATTATTGATCTATATCAGCATAAGTACATTGCAGGAAAAACCTTCCCAACCAAGCACGTATTTCTAATTATCCACTGGTCAAATCCCCACATTTTTAATTTGAATTTAGGTCATTAACACCCCACATTAATTAAAAAACCCTGAAAACCACAGAGCCAGTGTAGCCTGCCCAATACGGAGATCCAAAAGAAAGTGATTGTGCACGTGTTTAATAGAGACAAACATCTTCTGCCTAGCAACCAGCAGGCTCTCCTGGCAGTCCAGGGGAAGGAATTCAGCGCTATAAATGTCAGCAAGCAAATTAAGCTACCGTGCCTGAGATACAAAGGCCTAGTCACCGGGCAATAAAAAATTAAAGGAGAAATAGTTATAGAAGAAATATTCAAAAACCCCAAGATGTGTCTATTACTTGCTTCCCTCTGTATCTTTAAATAAAGTTACAGCTTGCTCCCAGCTAGACGAGGTCTGTGCTTGCACTTATTTATAAGCTGATTTCTTGCCCGTTTTATATACACAATGAGAGAGAGGACACTGAAAGCAATTTACCATTTTGATGTTATTGTAAAAGGAACTCAATATGGTACTAAAGCAGATGATGGTCCTGAATCCAAGGTCAGATAGGGAACAGGTTGTCTGAGGATGATGGTTATCAAAAAAAGCACTGCCAGCAGGAGGGCTTTTTCTCTTTCTATCCTTTCGTTTTATTAGAATGAGGTCAACATTTTATGAATTCCGACAAAATCTCTCTACCCACCTAACTAGTTGAGATTTTTCAAACAGTTCCATTATTCTTAATGTACAGGGCAATTTATTGTGAGGTATGAACTGAGATTAGGAGCCCCCTCGTTCTGGAAACTCTGTAAACACGTGGATTTCTGGCCTTAGAGAAGATGCTGGCCACATCAGGAAGCAAAAGAAGGTTAAAGGAAGGACTGTCCCCTCTATCTTGCAGCTGAACCTCAGTGTGGGGAGACTAAGAGTCTTGCTCTATGTTCACACAGGGCATCTGCACCAAAGGAAGAGATGTTTCCCACCACTGGGAATTCAGTACTGAATTCAAAATGTCTTTCCCCTCTGGTTCCAACCCAGAAGAGGTCAGTCAGGACCTAGGGTCTGCTGACCGCACTGACCTACATCTCTCTAGTCCCACCTCCCAACAGTCAGCAGGG
Organism: Jacana jacana; assembly: GCA_013400555.1. Classification (NCBI taxonomy): domain Eukaryota; kingdom Metazoa; phylum Chordata; class Aves; order Charadriiformes; family Jacanidae; genus Jacana; species Jacana jacana. Next base: position 51,567 of record VZTM01022441.1, read on the forward strand.
ACGACCAGACTACACGCAGGTGGTGTGTTCCCCTTACTCACCCCCAACTCCCCCGTAACCGGAATATGCACATCTACTGACTTGGAAATCACAAGGATTCACTGCTCCCTTGACTCCAGCATTTGATTTATTTTCCCCTTCTCTGATACCTTTTAAGTTCACTACCTACAGAAAACGGCTGCAATGCAACCAACCATTGGCCAAGGCTGGGAAGGCAGAGATATCACCTCAAAAATGGTAGCAACCTCTTGCTGTACAATTTTTATATTTTCTGGACAGCTTCGCCCAGGTGACAGACCCCATTTATGCAGATGCTCATGGAGTTACTCCACAGCTGCCAGCGTCACAGAGGAGACTAGGTTAGGGCAGCAGGAGGCATGCGGTTCTTCCCCCAAGAAAGGAATCAGAATCATAGAACAGTGGAGGCCAGAAGGGACCTCTAGGGTAATCTAGTCCCACCTCCCAACAGTCAGCAGGGACACCCCCAACTACACCAGGGTGCCCAGGGCCTCGTCGAACCTCCCCTTGAAGATTTCCAGGGAAGGGGCCTCAATCACCTCCCTGGGCAACCTGTCCCAGTGTCCCAACACCCTCAGAGTAAAGATCCTATTCCTCATATCCAATCTACATCTGCTCTTCTCCAGCTTGAAGCCATTGCCCCTCGTCCTGTCCCTTCAGGCCTTTGGAAACAGACCCTCCCCAGCCTTCCTGTAGCCCCTTCAGGTACTGGAAGGCTGCTCTGAGGTCTCCCCGGAGCATCCTCTTCTCCAGGCTGAACAACCCCAGCTCCCTCAGCCTGTCCTTGCAGCAAAGGTGCTCCAACCCCTTGATCGTTTTTGTGTCCCTCCTCTGGACCTGCTCCATCAGGTCCATGTCCTTCCTCTCTTGAGGGCTCCAGATCTGCACACAGGACTCCAGGTGAGGTCTCACCAGAGCAGAGCAAAGTGGTAGAATCACCTCTCTGGATCTGCTGGCAACTCACCTTTTGATGGAGCCCAGGATGGCATTGGCCTTCTGGGCTGCAAGTGCCCACTGCTTGCTCATGGCCAGCTTCTCAGCCATCAGCACCCCCAAGTCCCTTTCCTCAGTGCTGCTTTCTAGTACCTCATCCCCTAGTCTGTATTGAGAGTGAAGAAGGCCTCCAACTTTACTCACTACCCCTGTAAGAGGTCTCTAAAAAGGCACAATCCTCTTTCCATCCAAACAGGGCAGAAACTCAAAAAGCTGAATGTGTTGCCTTCAAGGTGCAAAGAGACTACCTTACCACAAGAATTACAGTACAGAGGGGTTCCTTTTCCCATGGCACAGAGCCAGGTCCCAGCTGTGGTGATTTTGAGAAGATTCTTACCCCATAGGTCAGCTTTGTTTTAAGTGGGTGCCAGAGATACTGAAACAAAGAAATAACGGAGGGTGAATTGTAGCCATCTCTCACCTCCATGCAATTGGACCAACTTATTAGAGAGGACACTGGATGGGCTCCTCCTTCATCAGGTCTCTAGAGAATGAAGGCGGTCGAGGGAGAGTGTTTGTTCTTCATTTCACACTGTGTTGTGCAATTAGAGAAGGGCTGTAAAACGTGGGGCTAGATGGATGGCACCACACTGAAAGCTACCCAAGCAGAAACCTAGTGGTAGACTTCCAAGAGAAAAAAGGATGAATAAACAAAGCAGCTGGAAAAACCAGGAACAGAAAAGGCACAATCAAAACAAAGCAAAGACGCAAAATTCTCCTTTTCCTCCAATAAAAGACTTTCTGGATATATGGTACAGACATGAAAGCCATTGGGAGTGCCACTGGAGGAACGTTGCTACCCCATGTTCCCCCAGACCCCATTATTTTATTCAAACAGTGGCTCCAGCACAGGACTGTAATGTCAGCAGCTGCTTCCTGGTGCACATACACGGGGTTCCATACAGTGTGGCCACCTCCAGCTGTGCTGGCATGTGCTTTCCTTTCAGCCTGTGAAAGGTAAAACCTCTGATGAATGGGGACTACTGGGACCGGTGAGACAACAGGCTGAAAGCTCTGCTGGTGCTGCTGCCCAGGGATGGAGGGACCCTGTCCTTGCTGCCCTTTGAAAAAGGGACAGGCTATGCAGAGAGCATAGGGCTATGATGTATCTGCACCACAGACAGGCAGCTCCTGCTTTCAGCCAGACCCTGGGGAAAATAAAAACAACTGGAACTCAAATATTCCTGTATTTCACAGAGCAGCAGCCACTTGACTTTTCTGCCACGTGCTGGCTGACCAGCAGGTGATAAATGCACAGATTTTATGTGGCTGTCCAAGCACCCCAGTAGCTGAGACACTTGTCTTCACACGGGAGGGCCCATGGCCAAGCTCCTTCTGCTAATTCATCTCAGCATCAGCCAGGAAAAGAGCTTTCTGTGCACTGTCCCCCTGTGTTATTTGCAGAATAAAATTCTTCCTCATTAACAGGCCAAAGCCCAAGAAACGGCCACTGGAACAAACAAGGTTCTGTGCAGCTATAATCCCCACCTCACTGCCGGGGAATTAAAGCAAAGAATTAGGCTGTAGCCATTCCCCTCCAGCACGCTGAATGCTTAAGCAGGTTACGGCTTTGCACTGCAGAGGTTTGCTGGGGAGAAGAAATAATGACTTCTTTACCAGCCTGACTTGCTGCTCTCAGGGAAACGAGCCTGAGGATTATTTTTTGACAAAACAGTTAAGAATGATTACTGCCTGTCAGTATGTGTGAAGTGCTAACCTCAAGGATGTCTGGAAGTGCCAGCATTTCTCCAGCTTAGTCTTTTCCCCTTGGTGCTGTTTGTGATACGCAGGGGAAAGGGTCTGTCTTACTTGAGACGCCAGCTCACAGGACAACCTTCTCACTGCTGCTGAAGCAAAAATTCATAGAGGTGCCTGAGAACGAAAGGTCCTGATTTTCCACAGAGAAAAAACTGCCCTTCAGAGACTTACATGTAGTTTGTTAAGCACTGAAAGAAAAAAAGTTACCTGGAGAGTGAAAAAAATAAAGGTCACTTCTGGCTGTTGGACTTGCTACCTGAACTGCTCACCCAAGGTAGAAATCCTTGAGCTGAACCTGGAACTGGACTACTCAGGTCAAGAAACAGCTCATCCACTTGAGGCAGACATGACTGGTGATGTTTTACAAGAAGGTGGAATGCTGCAGTTCCTACAGATATTGATCTTTTTCCAGTGTACGGGCTGATTACAAGCTACAGAAAGGCCAAACAACATTCCTCCTCCCGAAACACTTCTATCTAGCCTGTAAGGGGAACAGGGAGTGAAGCAGGGCCCTTTCACTGTTACAAGGCATCCTAGATGATAGACCCTGAGTTCCTCCAGACCATAAAAAACTTATGGAATATGGAAATGGGGAAGAGGGATGGAGCAACATTGGAGACTGTTCTCAGGGCTAACCCTGAGAGAAAGCTTTGTACGTGCTGGTGGCAATTCAGAAAGAAGAGCATGGGCTGGATACACCCCCAAAGGACATGGTTATGAGAGCAAGCAGGATGCAGAAGTCTTGCCAGCAGATAATAATTTACTAGCAAAATGCAGAGAAAAGCTAATGGAGCTGCCAGCTCTGTGACACTATTACCCATGCTGGGTTTTGCACCTGGCCGTAGTAAAGGATGCCCTTAGCACGGTCCTTCCTTCCTTTGCATTGCCTGGAAGGTGATCTTTTCTCCTGCAAAGCTCTACTTTAACACCCTGGTGTATTTGAAGCAAAGGGATGTTACGTGCTGCCAAAACCATAGCCCAACGGAAGCTACATGGGTACTGTAACTAGCAGCAGTAAATTCATGTGCATATGTGAGCCACGGGAAGAAAGTCAAAAGAGTCCAAGGAGAGAGGACTGATGCTTTGAAGTGCAGCCACGCTGTCTGGTTCACAGAGATAACCTGGGGCACCAGGGGCACACACAGCTCCTCAAGGACACTGCTCTGGCCAGACCTGGGGTTTGCTCCAAGTACAAGCAGTGGCACACACAGTGCAGCAAAACCCCCCACCGTGATGAGCAAAACCACTGCTTAAGCTTACCTTTGTTTCAAGCTGGCATAATTTTCAGGGAGATAAATAGCAGCATGGCTGCTAGAGGCTCTATGGGGGGCAGTTGCAACCCAGACTTGCTGCCAGTGATTGAATTGAGCCTTGTGCCAACTGGCCAGAGAAATCACAGAATCACAGAATACAAGGGATTGGAAGGGACCTTGAAAGCTCCTCCAGTCCAATCCCCCTGCTGGAGCAGGAATGCCTAGAGCAGGTCACACAGGAACGCATCCAGGCGGGTTTGGAATGCCTCCAGAGAAGATTCCACCACCTCCTGGGCAGCCTTCTCCAATGTTCTCTTGCCCTCACTGTGAAAAAGTTTTTCCTCATATTTAAGTGAAACCTCCTATGGTCCAGCTTGCACCCATTGCCCCTTGTCCTGTCACTGGATATCACTAAGAAGAGCCTGGCTCCATCCTCCTGACACTCACCCTTTACATAAGTGAGTGCAAATGAGTAAATGAGTGCTGTGGATGCTGCAGGTACAGATGTGATGCTGGAGACGAGCATGGCCCTCATGTGGCACATCTGCAGGGACAGCACAGGTCAGTGATGCAGACTCCCTCCTCAGAACAGGAATCTCCGGGTTGATCGCTCAGCCACATGCGGTGTCCCTTGGTATAAAACCTTTTCTCCTCTTTCTGTCTTAAAACAAAGCTCTTGGAGGGAGGCTTTGCATCCTGCTACTATGGTGAAACCAAATTTGAATCAATTTCCCCCAGCTACCACCAGTAATAAAAAAGCGGATATAATCAATAGGAGTAAGAAAATGTTCACAATAGTAGTAAGAAAATGTTCTTACATATATTCCTTGGAACAAAAAGCAAGAAGGGACATTCTGGCAGCAGAGCCATATGTCACCTCCTCCTTTGGGAGCAAAACCAAAACACGTGACATACGCTTTCAATTGAAACCCATCACTCCCAAATTACAAACAGCAATTGCTGTAAAGATCCACTCACCTATTCTCAACCTAGTGATTATTTTATGAAAATGTTTAGCCACCATTGTAGTGTTCTAAAACGTAACAATTTACTCTATCTTTATGAGTACTTCTGAAACTGAAAGGGGAATAATTCAGCAATGCTACTGATTGTAAAACTTTGACTCTGCACGAAATAAAGATGATATAGTTTCTAATTTTCTCCTTAGGGTTTGGATATTACAAAACTATCGAATATTAGTGTCATAAGTAGCTACCCGACAGTTAATTCCTATTCAGGAATTAAATCCTCTTTTTTCATGTTTTAATGAATTTTCACCAAACTGGTAAAATGTGTAGACCATTAATTCCAACCACAGAAAGCAGGGATTGGAGAAAAATAATAATAGCTGCACAACACTTCCTCATTCCATCACCTCAATACCACAGCTACAAACAAAACCTCCCTACATGATAAATGTTATTACAAACTATTTCCATCCACAAAGCCAAAACTGTTCTTTCCATCAGCACTCGCCCAACGCCAAGCATCTGCAGCCCCAAGCACATGCCAACCACCTTCTCTGATACACAGCCAGCTCCACCTTTGACACAGGCAGAGAGAGATCTTCAACCACCACGGGCAAAGACGGCACATTTGTTATGGAGAGAGCGAGGTGTAAGAAAGGGGGATAAATCACACCTTTTGGTTGTGAGCCAAAGCTCATGGAGCTGCCTGGCAACTCCACAGCATTGCGAGGCTTGTGGGGATGATACGAACTGCTCTTCTCCAAGGGCTCTTTTTAAAGAGAGAGGTTGGATGAACGAGCTGGGGACACAAGGTGTGATGCGCTTGTGGAGGTTTGGGGAAGAAGCCCAGCTCATTTTAATACAACAATATGCAGATGGTTTTGCTTTTCCAAATACACTTAAGCTGCTCTTTGTGACTTGTGTGTGCTCTTCTCCCAGCATTAAAATATATTCATATTCTGTGTGTGAAACGCCTTGTACAGCAGAGCAGCAGAGACAGTATGCTTAAGTGATCAAAGCACCTTTCATAGCTGTACTACTAACGCTGACAAACAGGCCTGTTTTACAAACACTTTGTTTATAATCTCAGTGAGAGAAGACACGTTTTCCTCCTCCACCTCCAGGCTGGATACCGAAGTGGCACAGGCCGACACTTACCTAGGAAGCCTTCTTCATCCACAATGATGGTGTAGTCCTCTGGGGTTTCTGTGAGGCTGAAGAACTTGCACCTGGCAAAATCAAACAGGAGGAGAACATGGTCAGCCACTGAACTGAGGAGAGCCTTCCACCTAAAGCAGAGGTCCTTTGCCACCTAAGCTGTGCTGGAGGAAGGAGTCACGGGCAGTTTACGGACAGACCTGAGGCATTAACAGACCTGGATTTTATTCCTGGCTCAGCCACTCACACTGTGCGACCCACATTCCCTGCTGCCTGCCTATGCACAATGGAGCTGGTAAAACACTTATTATTTTAATGACTTAGTTCTTAGTTACTTTTCTTAATTACCATATCCCTTAAGGCTTCCCATGACAGCCCGGGACCTGCTGTATTGCACTGACACAGAGCACAAGGCTTTGCTCACCGACTTATCACTCCCACAGCCTCCAAAAGCCTTCCCATGGTTCACACATGCACCCCTCTTCCCTATTTGCCTACTCAAGTTTCTTGGCTTGTCAGGGTTTAACATTTCATCTCTCAGCCAAGCCCCAGAGTCTCTTTTTTCTGCTTCAGAGGCTTTTCCCAGCAGCAGACAGTATCCCAATCCCTTCTGCTGGCCCTTGCCTCTTCCCTCAGTAAATGCCTCCCTTCCCTGGAGAGCTCCAGGTGAAGAGACGAGAGGCAGCAGCCATCAAGCACACGAACACAAGGTCGAGCTCCCCCCTCTCAATCTCCTGTTGCCGCTGTTCTGCTCCGTGCTCATCTTTTGACACCGCAGGCCATGAGCAGCGCAGCCTCTCCATCTCATTCAGCACCCAGCACAATGTCACCTCTAACACGAGATACAAAACAAGTGTGACATGGGATTCTTCCACTGTAGACACACAAACAAAAAAAGCCTCAGCCTTAAGGTTTAAGTTGTGGGTTATTTTTTTTCTCTGACACACCAACATACGCACAGCAACAGCTACTAAAACAAATCAAAACCTAAAAAACCTTTCTCCAGTTTCTATCCAGTTGGTTCCTGGCAACAGAAGGAAGGTTTGCACAGTATTTGGCAAGCTCATGTCCACCTTCAGCAGAGCATGCCCTTGTCAAGAGCTGGCCAGCCCCCCTGACCCACACAGAGCTTCTGGTCCCTCCAGAACCAGCCAGAGCACACGGACTGTGGTTGCTGCCCAAGCCACATAAAAAATTTTTCCCTCTAGGAGGCTAAAGTGGGTGCACAAGGAAGAGCCTGTGTCTGTAGGACCACAGAGCAGGATTTGCAGTAACACTGTAATACCATCACATTTATCTCAGGCAACCTGCAGAAAATATTTTAAATACCAGAAAAAGAAAAAAATTGTTCTTAAGGCCCCCAACTTTCACAATGTATTCATGGTATAATTCCTGCATGGAGCATAGTCCAGCAGGACTCAGCAAACAGGGACTACCAGGGCTTCTTAGCACTGCTGAGCATCCATGTCCCAAAGTCTTCAGGGCTTCGGAAAGCCAAGAACTCCACACTGGTGGCTCAGGGCATGAAAAAATGGAAGCATTCACTTGATTAGAAAATCAGACTAAAAACCGGCTTGAATATTCTTTGGACTGGCTGAAAAGGACAGAGATTGCAGCTATCCCCTCCAAAAACAACAGGGAGAGAAACAAGAAGAAACAACATGCAGCTCTATTAGAAATCTGCCATGTAACTAACAGGATTCCATGTTAATGGAAAGCATTAGACAACCTGCCTTTAGAGACTCGTCCTGTTTTCCTGGAAGCGTCCGTCACGACAATCAAGTATGACACTCTCTCTCCTCGCACAGACGTATCACCATGAAATACAGAAGTGGCCCCACCACAACAGAAACCACAACTTAATTATTTTGTGCCATTGGTAATAGCTACTGTGACAGCCACATTTACCAACTCAACTCTCTCCAGGATCGAAGCCAAGAGAAGCAGAAAACAGCAGCAGCCCAGAGTTTTTAGTCTCAAACTTCTTAACTGCGTAAGGATGCTACCTGCACAGGGGGTGACCCAAGCTTCTGGGACCAAAAAGGACTTCTGGGGGATGTGGCTCCCAGGAGATACAAGTATTTATTATTTAGTCAATGAATTCCCTGGAGAAGTCACTGAAATAAAATTCTTTGCTACTTATACCCCACTGGGACACGCCGAGCAGGGAGAAGCTAGTGGTCCTGAAGAAGGAAATATTAGTATTTTAAAAAAAATAAAAATCTTTCCTGATCTGTGATGGACTTTATGATGAAATTTTGTTCCAGAACAGTAATACACATCTGTGTGCAGACAATGACCCCAGCAGAAAAAATATGATGGTGACAGATGCCATTTTCTTAGCACACATCTGAAAGTGATTAAATTTACGGGATATATACAGAGGATGTCATAAAATCCCAAAATTGCTGGCTCAGAACATGTGTCAAAACCTCATACCATCATACACCAGCTCAAAGCTCAATCCTCACCTCACTGCAATCCTGTAAAAGCTCAGCAGCTTAGAGCCATCTGAATTGAAAAGTCTTTTCACCGGCACAGCGAAGACCCGTGGTTCCTGTGGTACACTTTCACTTTGGTCAAGTCAAAGACAGGTTCTTTTTCCCAAGGAAAAGATAAAAATTAACACTTGGAATTGCAAACATTGTATGATAAAACACAGCATGGAGAAATTTCTTACCATCACAAGCTGCAGCAGTGTAGGTTTAGACTTCACATTAGGAAAAAAATTCTTCCCAGCCAGAGTGGTCAGAGCCTGGAATGGGCTGCCCAGGGAGGGGATGGTGTCCCCATCCCTGAATGTGTTTCACAGTCAATTAGATGTGGTGTTGGGGGATCTGGTGTAGGGGAGAACTTTGTAGAGTGGTGCTGATGGTTGGACTGGATGATCCCAAGGGTCTCTTCCAACCAAATGATTCTATGATTCTATGCTGCCAAAACTCAAGTCCTCACCCTAAAACCTGTGCCTCAGCATAGATATGTTCCACATTGAGTGCAGCTCAAAATCTGTGTCTAAAATCATCAATGACAGGAGAGTCTCAACGTCACATTTCTCTCCTGTGCTACCCTACACATGCCTCTTCCATTCAAGTTATTCCAGTCATCCCTCTTCCTCTTACACCAGTTCTCAATAAGCTGAACGCCAACAGCATCTTCTATTAACACACCAAAGCCAAGAAAGGAAAAGATCTGCCCTTCAATCCTTTGGAGCCATCAGACAAACAGTATTTCTTTAAGTACATGTGGAAAGCATGTATGTAAGAAGACAATATTTTTAGCTTCCTCATTGCCAAGCCTCGGATAGATTCTTCTGGATTTCTGCCTTCTTCATGTTTCAGCACATTTCCACTTCAGCACTGTTGCTGACTTCGACTGCCTGACAACATATGTCTTTTTCTGGCAACGCAGCAAATGTAGACCAATCTATTATTAGATTAGATCTTTGAAACTGCAAAGCTTACACTGTGGATGGAAGTAATACCCAGGCTTGCAGAGAGCAGGAACGCATGTGTAGGATGCAACAACAGCATTGCTTCAGTTTGCCAACAGCACTCCAGTCTCCCCAGGAGAAGCAGCAGGCAGGGAAGTGGATGGGTTGGCCTCCCTGGAAGGTCCACACCAGAAGTGTCTCCTCAAGACATTTAGTCCCCAGAGCTGCCCAGATGACAAGGGCAGTAATACCGGAATGGATGTGACTCCCATTGACTCTGGGTCACACACAGAGCACATTTCTGCGGGGATGGGTCATCTGAAAGTTCAGCACAGACCATGGTCTTTAAGGAAGCCACAAGTCCTATCTTCTCATTTTAAGGAAATTATTTCATTAATTGATGCCGAGGCAGGGCAAAGGGTTGCAGAGCTGTTTGTTCTATGGAAAAGATCCTTCCCAGAGCAGATGGGCAGCTGGGATCCCCACACATCAGAAACCACGGCCAAATGCCATTTAAAAGCAAAATAACACCTAAAACACCCACTCAGATACAAAGTCTGCAGGTAACCCAAAAGTTTGCAAAGAAGCAGTTGAACTGAATGGGAACTAGGAAGAAGCAGCAGAAAGTTAATCTGAGTGAATATGAAAAACATCATTTGTTGGGTTTTATTCCAGGCAGTCTCCTCGTTTCAGATGAGAAGGGATTTGTGTACTTCACTGTGTGGTATCATGACAATATATATTCTTAGTACAGAAAGAGAGTCATGCTAATCATCTAATTCTTGGTGATCTTAACTTCTTTGCAGTTTTATAAATAATGACAAGAGGTGGATTCTAGTAGGACATATTGTGAAATGTATTTAGGAAAGCAGTAAAGAACACTTGTGCTGTTAATGCGTTTTGACATATTTGTGTAACATGTTAAGTACTTTACACCATCTAATTACAAGACTATACAGTCAAATGGCACTGAAAATTGCAGTGAAATGGCTGGTGTTTTCTAAACAGCATATTTGTTTGTTAGCCAAAACACTGTGCCATCTTTGTGGTGAGACTGAAAACAACACAGTTTAGCTGAACTCCAAAGACAAAACCAAGTCCCTTGCAATAGGTGTCAGTTGACTTTCCACTCAACGCTCAGATCAGAAAGCGGTGGGGTCACCTTCCTTACAGTAACTTAACTCTGCAGCCTGGTCTTAGAAGGCTGCTGCCCTGCTAAAAAGAGCATTACTGATGGTACAACCTGTTGAAACAAACCCCGCACCACCATAGGGACTCGGTTTTGTCTTTGGAGTTCAGCTAACACTAAAGATCATGGAATTATCAGAGTTGGAAGGGACCTCTAGAGATGATCCAGTCCAACCCCGCTTCTAAAGCAGGGTTGCCCAGAGCACATCACTCAGGACAGCATCCAGGAGGGGCTGGAAGGTCTCCAGAGAAGGGGACTCCACACCCTCCCTGGGCAGCCTCTGCCAGGGCTCTGCCACCCTCACCCCCAAGAAGTTTTTTCTCTTATTTGAATAGAACTTCCCATGTTCCAACTTGTGCCTGTTGCCCCTTGTCCTGTCATTGGGAACCACTGAAAAGATGTCACAGCACTGTTAGAAGCATCAAAGGACAGTGGTAACATTCCTTCCAGTCATTAGATGTGCTCAGCCCTGGGACGGAGACATTAGCAAATACATCCAGGGACGGCCTAAAGAGTCACTGTGATAGCAGAGTTTGGTTCATTACAGAAAGTCAATAATTTTCAAAAACAACACAGAACAAAAGTAATAGAGCTGCGGCCAAGGAAAGCAAGTATTCATGAACAGACATAAATTCAGGGAAGTCCTACAGCCTGAGCTTATGCCAAAACTTCCAACATGGTCACTTCTAATCCATAACAATAATAATGACAGCTTAAACTACAGGTTACATTGTGTAAAGTTAACCCACTCAAGCCCTCTCCCCACCGCTTGTGTGTAGCTGGGGAAGTTATCTAAGCCTTTATTTGGACTTTGAGACAACAGGGACCAGAATAATAGAGCAATCAGCACCCCGAAGGAACATAAATTGAGACAAACCACAAAAAGGACAACCTGCAATACAGAAAATAAAATAAAAAAATAAATAGATAGATGTGGATGTGCTGAAGAAGATACTGATCTTAAGTACAGCTTACTGATAAAAGCCAGGACACGGGACAAAAATAAACAAGGATTGTTCCAAAAAATTTCAGCAGTGTGTCTACTGTATTTGCCTTCATTAAACCAGTATCAAACTGGGGTCAAAGTCTTCACCAGTACAGTTGCATGTGGTAAAAAAGCCCACGCAAATCAACTTACTGCTGCAAAGGAAACACCAACTAGTAATTCTGATACAACTTCTATTTTTCTGGTGTCAGACTTGGTCAGTCCTGGCTTCCCAAGCTACGGATTACACAAAACTACAATATTCAAGAATCATCCTGCAATGTAACCACAGGAGTTGGTTTTTTTTTTTTGGTTCCATAAACAGGTTTGGAGTTTATTTTTCACGACTAGCAAATTCCAAGTCACAGAATTGTAGAGTGGTCCAGGCCAGAAGGGACCTCTAGGGTCATTTAGTCCCACCCCCCTGCAGTCAACAGGGACACCCCCAAGTACACCAAGGGCCTCATCCAGCCTCCCCTTGAAGATCTCCAGGGAAGGGGCCTCAACCACCTCCCTGGGCAACCTGTCCCAGTATCCCACCACCCTCAGAGTAAAGGTCTTATTCCTCATATCCAATCTACATCTGCTCTTCTCCAGCTTGAANCATCAGCACCCCCAATTCCCTTTTCTTAGGGCTGCTTTCTAACACCTCATCCCCTGGTCTGTATTGAGGGTGAGGATTGTTCCAGCCCAGGTGCAGAACCCTGCACTTGCTCTTGTTGAACCTCATGAGGTTCACCTGAGCTCACCTCTCCAGCCCGTTCAGATCCCTCTGGACAACATCCCGTCCCTCTGGTGTACTGACAACACCACACAGCTTGGTGTCATCTGCAAACTTGCTGATGGTGGACTCGGTCCCTCTGTCTATATTATTGATAAAAACGTTGAACAGTACCGGTCCCAGCACGGACCCTTGAGGGACACTGATGCTGTCATGATGCTTCCACTAGTCAAAGCAGAGCACTTCCAGTCCTGCATTCTAAAACTGTCACTTGGGATACTAAAACATCTTTCCTTCATTTGTTGTGACAGCGTTTTTTAATACTTCCTAAAAAAATCCATTTGAAAGCAACATGCAAGTTGGCTGGTTTATTTTTCCCCCTTCAGCAGACTTCCACCAGCGTGTTTAGGAAGATTTTTATCTCGACTTCTGTGTAGAAATAACTTCTTGCCAAATATGAAGAGAGAAGCCAAAACTACACTGAAGTAGTAGTAAGAAAATACACCCCATGAAGAAACAAAGGCATGTTACATGCTGGAGGGGAGAGGGAAGCTCAGCTTCCTGGAGGAAACTATGTATGAGATGAAAAGCTCCGACCCACCCAAGTGCAGGTCCCTCATTAAGGCCAACCCAGCTGATGACCGGTGCTGGGGTCCCAACCCAGCACACTACCATCAGGGAGAGTCTGTGGTGCTGAGCAGAGATGTACTGCAGGGAATATAAATGCAGTTTAAGACCACCAAGTGTTGCTGCGCTTATCTGTTATTTGCCTGTTGAATGAGCTAAATACACAGGTTGGGGTGGGGTTGTATTTTCAAAGAGAACAAAGCAGAAACCAATGACTTTAGGTGTGGACATACTGAAGTTAACATATCTTCTATACCCAAGACCTGTCCTGGGCATGGATCTGTAGAATAATTTATTGACCTGATGTAATTAAAAGTTATTCTTAGCACAGATTTTTCTTCCTGGGTCATAAATTATTTCAAGCAAGTTCTGCTGTGCTATATGAACTTGGAAGGGCACCACTCACCGCCTATATTAGTGAATGGGGCTGAATAAAAAACCTGGATCTGAACTTTACTGCTCTGGCTGGTGCCCAGATGATGCAAGTGCCAGGTGCTTGGCAAGGAGTCCTTCCACCCGCTTGGAAAAGTCACCCAGTAACCTCCAACTGACTCACTTGCCCTTTGGGACTCCACGTAAGCGTCCTCATGGGAAGGGTGCTCCAGGGAGCAAAGCACAAGGAGAGGACCCAGCGGCACATCTGTACCTGGGCTGCACCTCCCTTCACTCAACCATCTCTCTTCAGGGCATCACTCCTCAGATTTTAGTGTCCTTACTGGATATTTAGCAGTGCTGGATACTGGTGCTCATCAGGATTTGGGGAGGAGAGGAGGAATGAGAGGAAAAAAACGCATTCTGTTAGGTTTAACTTTCACAAATACTATCTGAAATTTCTAAATGCATTATGGGCAAAAAATTCAAGAGTCAGACTGCTGATGGAACCGGCTGCTTTTCTGCTTGAAAGCAGACATCTCTCCATGCTCTAACCACCAGAGACAGAAAACAGAGGAGAGTTATGAAGTCATTCATCTTCTGTTGTTCTCACAAACTTCGAGAGCTGCTGCGTAATACTGCCTGTGAGGTACTGGTTTTCCTTCGTGTCATCACACAGTAATTCTGAGCCTAAATTCATCAGCACGTGGGTGAACGTGGAGCTAACTATATATCCTACAGGCCCTTGACAGCATGGAAAACATCAGCATGGTGGTTTGTAGGGAAGCACATCTGCAAGGTTGATAAGGTGTGCTCCATGCTCCTTCTCACTCAAAACAATCCCCTAGTTTTCTTGTAACACAAATGTGGCAACTTCAAGTTCCATGAGAATAGCAAGTTTTGGCTGATTTTGCCTACCTGTCTGGAAGTCAAACCCAGTGGGTTGCTCTGATTAGGCAAAGTTAAAGCCACAGCTTCCCTCACACTTTGGAATTTCTTGGTGCATGGTATAAGGTGGTGGCATCTGGGTGCCCAGCTACAGCTACAGGCAGTAACAGAATCATAGAATGGTTAGAGTTGGAAGGGACCTTAAAGATCATTGAGTTCCAACCCTCTGCCCTGGTCAGGGATACTCTGCAGGGTGTTTGGTGGGAAACCTACTTTTCACCCCAAGAACATACTGGTGTGCACTGGGAGCTGTTTGGTATCTGGGTGGTGAGCACTGAGCACCTACTAGGGGTCAACAGAGGTTATTACAGCAAAAATCCTTTTGCAGCTCTGGTTCTACAGAATCATAGAATCATAGGTTGGAAGAGACCCTTGGGATCATCAAGTCCAACCATCAGCCCTACTCTACAAGTTCTCCCCTACACCAGATCCCTCAACCCCACATCTAATCTACTCTTAAACACAGTCAGGGATGGGGACTCCCCCACCTCCCTGGGCAGCTGATTCCACTGACTGACCCCTCTCTCCGTGAAAAACTTTTTCCTAATGTCCAGCCTAACCCTACCCTGCTGCAGCTTGCAGCCATTCCCTCTTGTTCTACTGCTAATTGCCCGTGAGAAGAGACCAGCACCAACCTCTCTACAATGCCCTTTCAAGCAGTTGTAGAGAGTGATGAGGTCTCCCCTCAGCCTCCTCTTCCTCAAACTAAACAACCCCAACTCCCTCAATTGATCCTCTTAAGACTTATTCTTGAGAACTTTCACCAGTTTCGTTGCCCTCCTCTGCACTCACTCCAGCCCCTCCAGATCTCTCTTGTGTTGAGGTGCCCAGAATAGGACACAAC
This sequence comes from Jacana jacana, assembly GCA_013400555.1. Classification (NCBI taxonomy): domain Eukaryota; kingdom Metazoa; phylum Chordata; class Aves; order Charadriiformes; family Jacanidae; genus Jacana; species Jacana jacana. Next base: position 66,831 of record VZTM01022441.1, read on the forward strand.
ACTCAAGGTGTGGCCTC
>VZTM01022441.1:67598-127803 GCA_013400555.1 Jacana jacana
TCCTTAACAGCTGAAGCTGGGTTGAGCTCCAGCTGTGCTTTGGCTTTCCTAACTTTCTCCCTGCATATCCTCACTACACCCCTGTAGGCTTCACCAGAGACCTCCCCTCTCTTCCAAAGTTCATACATTCTCTTTTTATTTTGAAGCTCTAGACCAAGGTCCCTATCTGGCCAGGCCGGTCTCCTTCCCCGCCTGCTAGTTTTCCGGCACATGGGAACAGCCTGCTCCTGTGCCCTTAGGACTTCTCTCTTAAAGTGTGTCCAGCCTTCCTGGACTCCTGCGTCCTTCAGGGCAGCCTCCCAAGGGATACTGTCAAGCAGCCTTCTGAGCAGGTCAAAGTTCGCCCTCCAGAAGTCTAAGGTGGCAGTTTTACTGGCCCGTCTCCTTGTTTCTCCAAGGATCAAGAACTCAATCATCTCATGATCTCTAAGTCCTAGACGGCCTTTACTTCTGCCACAAAAGCTCAAGGCAAACTGAGCACAACTCCGTTTCTTGACACTAAACCCAGCTTTAAAAGACTTACTGTCAAGCCTCTGAGGAGAATTTAAGAAACAGTCAATGTGGCTGGAGAGCCTCCCTGGCTGAGGAGCCCCATGACACGGGCCAGGCGTGGAGCACTACACTGCACAGTGGGCACTTGCTGCCCAAGACACAGGGTGTGAGACCAGCTCAGACACTCAGCCCTTCCCACGTCAGCATTCATCCCGTGCTGCCCCTTTTTACTAAATACTGCATAATTTCTACTGATTTTGATAGTCTTACCTACCTCTGAGTAGACACCGATGGGGAAGGGGTGACAATCTCTTTATGTTGCAGGAGAAGCACTAAGGGACGTTTGCAACAAGGGCTGGTGCCATGCATCGATGCTACCCCCAACCCATCCTGCCAGATCACAAGAGCCCCCAGGATCTGCTTTCCCCCTCTCAATTGCTCACACAAGTCAGAGCTAATGTTGAGCTTTCACTAGAAGTAGCCTCTGTCAGCTTCACCACAGCCCTACTTGCAACTTCAGGAGTTTTACTTACAATATAAGATTAAATTAAGTGAATTTAAGCCAAGAAGTTTAGCGAATCCTGACTTCATGAGTTCATGCCTTTACAGTCATTGGGATATAACACAATTGTAGAAATGGGTCTCAGATAGAGTTGATTTTGGGTCACTAAAGACTCTCTACATTCCCCAAAAGGCAAAGTACACAGAGAAAACAGATTTTTGTTCTGACCACTGGATGAGTACATCTTTCTTCAGTTATCGCTGTTAATTGACCTGTATCCCATTACAGAAACTCAACTTCAGCTTCAGAACTTTCAGGGAAGGCCATCTAATCAAATATGAACTAGGGAGGAAAACAAAACAACAACAAACTTGTAATGTTCACAAAAATACAACCCAAAAGAGCCCAGGGTTTATTAACACGGTTTTCTGGATTAAAAAGAAGTTGCAGACATGTTTTTTATCCATGCAATCCACTGAAAATAACCCAGTTAGTGGTTTGCACTGAGTCTCTGCCCAACTCTTCCGACTTTCATCAAAGCCAGCACTAGCTTTATTCAACGTGGAACAGGGAAAGGGCAAAAGCAGAGGGTGCTTTTCTTTATAGAAATCTGCCTGTGACACTATTATCTGAAAGACCAGCAGTGGCGTGTCTCTGTATCACACAAGACTCCAGTTTGGATTGTGTCTCTCTGTCTGTATTCAGCTTTTCCCTGTGGGCTCTGGGCAAGTTTCCGTAGATCCTGCTGGGGAGCTGCAGGACTACTGGGCTATTGTGCAGTCCCACAGAGCCAGGAGACTGGTAAAACAAAATAATTACTGACCACTCTGCGTCAAAGGGAAATACTTGGAGGCCTGGCACTAGACAAAAGGAATGAAAGCCATGCTAAGCAGAAGGTGAGCCACAGCACCACTGAAAACACCAGACCCACATCTTTGCCCATGGGAGGAAGCAGATCTCTCCGGGAGCCAAAGCAGGTCAGTACCACCAGCACTGGTGATATCAAGAGCCCTCAATATGGACCAGCTGTGGCTGTGCTAAGCACTGCCGGGGTGCTGTCTGTGCTATGCTGACCTATGATAATCATTAGCAGGAACCATAATAACAATTAACAGGTAGGGAGAGCAAGGCTGCCTGCTCTCAGCCCAGAGCACTTTAGGGAGAATAGAAAACTGCCTGCAGTGCCTCTGTGCAGATTCTCCTCTGTTAACCTAAAACCTGTATTTAAACAGATTCCCCCTGCTTCTGTCCCTCCCAAATAACTTTGTTAGGAACACCTGTGAGAAGGGGCAAAGACCCTGACAGTGTGAACGGTGTCACAGCCCTCAGACCCAAGAGATGCGAGAGCAGCGATAATAGAAATATTCAATAGATAAAGCAGCCTTAGATAACACGTTCCTCCAGTCATTACAGATGACAACATGAGGACAGTCACAAAACGGGCTGTAATGGCTAAGCCAGATCTTGTTTTAGAGGTGAAAGCACCCCAAGGCTGGTTACAATTCCAGCCTTTGTGCCTGGTGGGATGGAGCAGCTCCTTCCCAGGGCAAGGGCCGTAACACACCTCCTGGGTCACAGAATCCAGCCCCAAAGGCTATGAGGCGTGTTTCCATGTGCCAGGAGTTGAGCAGGGGAGGCTGTGGCCATTGCCATCGACCTACACCTTCACAGCAGCAAGGAAAGGTCTCTCCCCATTAGGCAGACCCATAAATCACATCAGGAATTGTTTTCGGTCCACTGCGATGCCTTTGGTCTACAAGTAGGAAAATAACACAAGATTCTTATCCCCTTTAACAAAACCAACAAATCAACAAAAACCAACCCACACTGAAACTGCCAGAGGTATGTTACGAGCTCCAGAGACTCTAATCTAACACCTTGCCCCGTACTGGTCCTATGGGCCAGCTTATGACTCAGCTTCCATTTGTGATACAGGTCTGAAACCATCCTGGTTGAGAGGTGTGGGGATATAAAACCAAACCAAACCTCATCATATTCTCATTTACTGTGCTAATGGGAACTAAATTAACATCTCAGGCATCACTTTTCTTGTGTTTTATTACTGTTCTTCCTCCAGCAATTTTTTAACCAAGGTATCAGAAGCAAAGAAATAGAGCAACAGCAAAAACATCCGAATCCCCAAACTTGCAAAAATCATAACAATATTTGCAAAAATGAACCTAGGAGCTGTTGTGTAGTGCAGTGCTGCAAGTCATTTTCTTCCCCAAGGATGATGGCAAAAGCACACCTCACTTCTTATTCAAGTCCTTCAGTTTGTCCCTTGAGGTGTGATCCCCTCCCCAAGCATTTTTAACAGTATTGTTTACAGTTTTCTAATTGTTAATGACAGGAAAGTAATTTTTCAAATCTCCATAGAGGGTCAATGACCATTTACATCCAAATGGCAAGAGCTCTTTGCTTTGAGAGAGAATGCTGTAATCAAATCTCTGAAGGGGAAGTTGAAGCAGTAAATGAAAAGGAAGCTTAGTTTGTGTGCATTGGAAAAGGATTCATTTATTATCTAACAGTTAACTAATTGATCCAGACACACCTTTCCCCCCTCTCTCTTTCTGATCCCAGCCTGCCAGCACTCTTAAAAGCCCATCTCTCGTGAGCCAACTTATCCACACAAGAGATGCAAAAGCAATTCTTGCCATTTGAAATAGCCCATCATTTATTTAAGCAGAAGGTAACCGTGCTTTAAAACCATTTTCTTTAGAGCAGTAGCAGTATGCCCTGACCACTGTCAGAGCTGAACCTACTTTCAGTGCAAGAGAGAGAGGTGGAGCACAACACAGAATTTTCCTTAACCACAAAATTATCTTCTACAAATCAGAAACTGAACTGAGAAACATGTTACAGATGTGGGTGTGGGACCGAAGGTTTACAGTTGAAAACAAAGTATGATTTAATGTACAACAGAGGCTTGTGAGTGCATTTCACCAACTGGATCCAGATGGATTATCCTACGAAGACAATGCAAATGCTGAGAAAAAGAGCAAGCCCTGTTCCCTCTCCCCTTCCAAATCAAGCACTATACCATCAGTACTGGCAAGCTGGATTCTCTCTTAGATTGCTCCTTTAATGCTCTCTGCTGCAGAATATTGACTTTGAAATCCTACCAACAATAAAATACAATTGAGTTTTCCTAAATGCAGTGCTCCTGCACATCCAAACCCAAATATCTGGGGTACAGAGCACTTATTATTGTGTTCAGCCAAAACCCAATGATTATTTTGTGGACAACGGTGAAAAACACAGCCTGCAGAGCATATGCTTCTTATTTGAAAGTCGGGAGAAAACCAGGCTCAACCCAACAGGGGCAAGAGGTTCTTACAATATTGCTCCAAGATACAAAGGAAGGAGGAAGAAAAGGCAAAACCATTGCGGACTAGAATTGATGAACTTGTTTCCCTGCAGGAACCATAAACACAATTTTCCCAGCATGGGACATAATAGTTCTCCCACAAATTACTAAAATATATTTCCAGTGCTCAATATAGAAAGCTAGATGCACAAGAAATGTTTGCAGCTTCAATGCAGGCAGTAATTGAGAACATGTGTGGCAGGGGGATTGAGGGGGAGGAGGAGAGCGGAGCCGTACTCCATCGAAACAGAGCGGCAGGAGAAACACATTTTCAGTCCTCATCATTTTCAAAGACCTTCCAGTTGTGAGTGGGTCCAAAACCTCGCGTTGTAACTCCATCCAAGGGGGAACGCTGCCTGCGAGTCTGCACGTCAGCCCCAAACTGAATGTACACTAACAGTTGAAGAACCATCGTTAAGCCTGAATAAAATAAAACCAACAACCTCCCCCCCCTCCCCAAACCCCCTTTCATCAACTTTCCCTTAAGCACAGAGAAGGGGTTTAGTTTCTTGTATACATTTACAGGAAAAGCCACCTTGGACTCCTCTCATTCTCCTAGGCTCTGCTTTTGGGTTCTACCCAACATGACTACTAACTAGTCCAGTCATAAGCAAGAAAAGCAGTATTTCTGCATACTCTAACTGAAATTATGAGAAAAATAGCACTGTAGATCTACCTGTAGCCAACTTTCCATAGAAGCTGTTTTGGTGTTTACCAAATCTACCACACTTAGAGAGTCTGAAAGGAAGCTTCATTGGCTTCCTTCACTAATGAAGCAGAAGGAAGCGGCTCTTGTGCTTCTCTTGTGCCAATTCTCTCTGTTTTTTTGTATAAAGTTCCCTTTACACATAAAACTAAAGGGGAAAATGCATTTCAAGACTTACTTTAAAAAAAAAAAAAAAAAGAAAGTAAGTCAATACTGATAACCCACCAAGTTTCAGGCTTGAAAATGCCAGCCAGTATTATTTTTAACAATACTCTTCCCAAACACTCTTTCTTGGTCTCTTTAGGCTGGAAATAAAGAGCCACAATAAAGGTAGAAGCACCAAACTTCTTCCCAGGCCTACCAAACCAAAGAAAAATACGTGAAATTGTTCAGCACATGGCTCAGACTGAATCCTCTAGTTTCTGAACATTGTCCCTGAAATCATGCTGCCAGATCAACATCCAAAACAAAAGCCAGAGCTCCTGGAGAAGCCAAAGTACTGGTAATGCAGAAAGGGTCAAAACCAGGGTGAGGGCCGTTCTTCCACAACCCCATAGACATCTCTTGTCGCTTGGTCACTCTGCAGGAACGTCACAACCACTCCACAGGGGCCACCAGTGTGAGAGGTGTCAAACAAGCTCAAAAGCAGCTCAAACTAGGGCCTCAAATCAATGCTCCAAAAGTCTCCAGAAATTAATGGAGTTACTAATTCCTTTGCTGTGCTATGGAGCTTTGGCTATGTGCTGTACCTGCAAGTGCCCTCATATTTGGATTTTGATTCTTTCCAAGTTTCAGCACAAGAACTCTCCTTGCCGTCTGTACCACATCTACCACAGTGGGGCTCAGGCACTTCTAGAGAGCGTGTGGCACAAAAGCGTGCATTAGGAACGCTGTTTCTTAAGGCTGCTGAGTTTGCTGGGTGATGAGGAAACAGCTGCTTAGAGCCAAGGATTCATAAACCCAACTTCCACCTACAGATCATATAATGCCTGGTGACTGAGTAATAAGATGGCAGGTGAAATACAAAGTCAATAAATGGAAATTAATGCATACTGAGGGAAAATAATTTAAATTCTGAATGAAGAATGACAGGCTATAAATGAGCTATTACCACTCTGGAAAGAGATTTTGGAGTCACCATGGGCTGTTCTCCGAAGGGGTCAAGGCTTGCAAAGAAGCTGAGAGAACAGGAGTAACCGGGCAGAGAGGCAAGAACAGCTCATTACTCCAAAGCACAAATCCAGCACAAACCAAGCTGCCAAGTACTCCAGGATCAAACCATTCCAGCCAGGGCCACCAAATGGGTTAGAATTCAGTTGGAAAAAACACAGAGAAGGGACGAAGGGCGAATCAAGGTGTGGAAAACTGAACAGATGAGAACCGTTCAACTGCAAGAAAAGATGGCTCAGTGTGAGATTATGCGGTAAGTTATTATAGAAGATAATTAAGAATAATGCACCATCTCACAATGTGTGAAAGTGGGACATGCAATGAACTGATCTGATAGCATAAAGTTTAAACACCTGCATTGTGTTTGTATATGAGATTGTGTATGTATATGAGAGAGGGGTGGTGAGATAATAACACCAAAGCCAATACACACAGGGAAGAGATGGGTTAAAGGAAGCAGACTTCACCGGTGAACATAGTGCCTCTGAGGAAATCTTGCCTTTAGGGCATCTCTGACACTTCTGGCCCTGGGTGGATGCTGGAGGGTATGTACAAAGGCCCCACCTCACTTGCCCGAGCAGCGCAACCAGTGCTATGGGAGACACAGCGCTGGTCGAGGTGCCTCCTTGCTTTAACCAGCCTTGTAGTCCAAAGGATAGCACAGCTCAAAGCAAGGGTAAGACAGGAAGATACAACATGAAATAATCTGCCCCCGCTCACCCTTTCCTTAAGAAGTACTTGTGGAATTCTAGCAAACTCTGACCACCTACCACCCTTCAGGTAACTGGCCTGATGTTCAAACAGCCCCCAACAAAGCCCTCTCTGTGTCACTGGACCTTCTAGCCACGCATCCTAGTGGGACTCTTCATGTCAAGTTCCCACCTTGGGAGAAACTTGTCAGCCCTTTCCTCTGGGAAAGGGGAAGAAAGAATTCCCAGCCGTAAACTGAACTGGCTAAAGTAAATCAGAGCCCACTGGCACTGATACAATCACAGACAAATCCACTTTTTGAATCCTGATTCTCAGATTCATCCTCCCGAGCCCACATGTCAGGGTGGGGAAAAGGGACATGTGAGCCAAAAGCCAGGTAAAGCCTGTTATCAGGACATACCCTCTTCTGGCACAGCACTCATGGTTACTATGCTTTGTAAAGTTTTTTTCAGACGAGGTGAACTGTGCTGGGAAAGGGGGATAGGGCACAGAACCGTATTAAGAAAAAAGTCAGCATTTTAATGATGGTTTAGAGGTTTCAATTGCCAGAGATTAGTATTAGCTGTCATCTTAGTCAAATTAAAAAGCACCAAAATGGTAGTGGTCTGTCCATGTTTTAAAGAGGCATTTAAAGTCTATGGGAACAAATATGATGCATTTAACGTGCTGGGAAAACCTTTCCACAAGCCGAAGCAAGTAACGAGAACTTAAGGTAGGTCTAAGTGAGAGCCTGAGGGCATAGACAACATCTTTCCATTTCCAATTGTCTTGGACTGGATAGGCATTTTGGAAGTGAAGGGAAATGCTGTGCCCCTGGCAGGTTTTAATACTTTAACTAACAGATTTTCCCCTGCCCTGCCCTCTTTGATTTAAAACGTAGACAAACCAAGTGCAGAACCATTTTTAATACCACTTCATATGAAATTCTAATCACCATTTCAGTTTACATTTTACTGCCTTGTTCACTCCGTGCTTCCCCACAGAGCAGAGGAGGAGAAAAGAGAAGAGGAGATGTTTCAGTAACTGAGGGCATCCATAAACAGCCATAAACATGTTCTCTGGAAGCAGCCAATGACTGCAAAATGGCCAGGCCTTATGAAGGCCTAACAGGCTGTAACCATCTATTTGGGTCCTGTCCTCACCAAGTGCTGTGCAGGGTAAGTATTAAAATAGATTGAAAAAATTAAGGCAACGAAGTAACAGCTATCAAAGATTTACAGAAAATTAAAATTGTGAAATGACTAGCTGGAATTAAAAAAAGAACAAAAAACCAACACCCATAACAAAACTACAGAGTCTTCCTCTTGTAAGGGTTTGAGGAGGAATAAATACCCACAGAACAATACAAGGCTGCATCACCAGATGATACCTCCAAAGCATGAGAGCTTGACAAGTGATAGTCTTGGATCCTACCCTATGTGTGGTTGTGCTGAGGCCCAGCAAAACTGAACAAGGGTAAGGCTGGGCAGTATCAACACTCCCTCATCCTCCCAGCTGCCTGGGAACATTCTGGACTTCATTCTTCCTTCCAAGCAGTAACTGGTGTAGTGAGCACAACAGAAAATACACTGTTGGATGTTGCTTTTCCTTTTCATCAATAAAGAAATTTAAATGATCAGATGACTCAAAAGGGGAAGATGAGACCCCTGACCCCTCCAGAGAGGTCACAGGTCACCTCAAGCACCTATGACAGCAGTGTGCTCATACCACACTGTCTGGGCTGAAAAGCTGCGAAGGGAAGCTTCTTCGGGGTGAGGGTGGCAGAGCCCTGGGAGAGGCTGCCCAGGGGGGGTGTGGAGTCCCCTTCTCTGGAGACCTCCCAGCCCCGCCTGTATGCCGTCCTGAGTGATGTGCTCTGGGCAACCCTGCTTTAGAAGGGGAGTGGGACTGGATCATCTCTAGAGGTTCCTTCCAACTCTGACAATTCCATAATTCCGTGAAAGTTCCACTGCTGTAGCAAAATGCAACCGGCTCAGGTGCCCAAGAGCTCAAGTCTGCAACACCTACAGTGCCCAACCAACTCAGAAAGGAAACAAGTCAAAATCTACCTAAGTGAAGCCTTCAATGTAAAAGGCTCTTCTGCCACCTCAGTTTTGTACTTTGTTTTTAACTTGAGTACTTCAGTGATAAAAGATTCCAGGATAGCAGACCTGTATAGAACATAAGCATTTAGAGACCTATGGGATAGCCTAGCCCTGTGAACTGAGGGATATGCTTGAGGTACATCAACAATCTATTTACACTAAAGTCAGGATTTAAAACACACTTTCCAGATACAGATAAGGCTTCTCACTCATCACCAGCATGAGCGCTTTCTGCCAGTAGTATTTCAAAACACTTCCAAGTGTGATGATAAGACTATTGAATCATCTGGGTGAATAAGCTAAACTTTGCTTAATGTTTCTTCCAACAGTTTGACAAAAAGTTTGTTCTACTGCAGAACCAAAATCAGGATGAATGACAAAAAATTCAGGTGAGATGCAGTCCTGGACTTCAGGTAACATAACCCAAGAAACAAAGCTGTTGAGGAAAGCTCACAGCCTGACTCGTGTAATACAATTCTCCCTCCTCCAGAGCCAGCAAGCGCCTGGGATTAGCACCATCAGAAAGGTCTCTCAAAAATAAATTTAGGTCATGGAAAACACCTGAATATCCTCAAAGAAGATACAGAACTAAGTACAATGTTGATCTAAGACAATCATAGGTGGAACAAGAACTAGAGAACTCAAGTTATTGCCAGGGTGTGAGTGGACCTGATAGGGACCCACTAAATTACTGTTGTCGGGACACAAAAGAAGTCCTCACTCTTAGAAAGGAACAATTCTCCCTGGCTCCATTTCACTGCTCTTCACAAGTACATTTCAAAGCACTCTAAAGAAAGTCAGTGTCAATATCAGGTTTTATTGCATCTCAGCTTCACAGGACGAAGCCTAAAAGTACTAATTCTCTCTGGCCTCCCACAGCCCAGACAGGTCTGAACATCCAGTGTTCTTCCAACAAGTCTTCTAGAAGAGTAAACAATTCATAATGCTTAAAGGGCATTTTTAACCTATGCTGAGGGTAAAGGGAGCTCAGCCTTTGGCAATAGACAAGACTTTGCTTTCAAGCCAAGACTTTGCTTTTTTCACAGCAGAAAGAACAAGGAACAAAGCCACCAGGTATCGCTGCCTGCACACTCCACGCAGCGCGAAAGCGAAGAGATGAGAAAACAGCCTGATCCCCCAGGACAGCAGGATCTGACCAGATCACCAGCACCCAGACTTCCTCACCCACAGATCAACCCAAGCCATGGCATAAAACCTGCAAACGGAAGTAACAACCCGAAAAACAACATCCAGTCCTGTGCAGAGGATGAATACGAGTAAGATATTTTTTTATTGAGCATGGCTAGGGATCTACACTTGGTTTGCTCTGACATGGTCTCCAGCAGGATCTGGCCTCCAGTAACCAAACATCTCCAGCAGCAGTTTCAGGAGGTTTCTGCAAACACAGGCTGCCTGTGCTTCTGTATAAGAAAACTATCTGGAACCAGAACTTCACTGCTGGGGGGAAGAGAGGGTGCAGGACAGTCTGGGAAGGGTAGATCTCTCTGTTAATATGGACAACTTCTGTCTTGCTGAGCCCAAGGCTTTACTGTCAAGCTTACGCTTTGAGATACAGCCTCTGCAGGCTTTGTTCTGGCAGCAATTAATTGGCTTAGTCACCATTTTTCCCCTGCTGTCGTTGACCTATGTCAGTAAGTAAACAACATGGGGTTTTTGATCAGACAAAGAGTGAGGGGGTGGAAGCTGCTCAAAGAACAGAAAACAATCATAAATGAACCTCTGATCTTAGAGGCTGTTATAAATCAAGAAGGGGAGCAACAGAGAAGGTGCTAGGAGACCCACTGGTTACTGCACAAGCTTTTCTTCACCCAGTATCCAAGATTCAAATCCCACTGGAAGTTTAGGAACAAAACAGCCTCCTCCATGGCTATGACAGCGTGCTCAGTTGCCAAGATGAGTCTTCTTTGTTATTCCAGTTCAAGACAGTTAATCTACCTCCATTACCATACGACCTCAGACTCCACTATTTCCATCTTAGTCCAAACCTAGAGCATCTGCAACTATTCTTGATCCTGAATATCTCAACACACAATTCTGGTCTGTTCTGCCCCATCCTGGTGTACCTTCTGCCTCTGCTTAAGCCCTGAGCAGCCCTTCCCTCCATACCCCCTTCACTGCCAGGATGAGAAGCTGCACAGACTATGGAGGCTGCTAAGGATGATGAGCAGCCAAGCACTTAAGATACAACGTCCTTTGGGCAAGCACTATCTCCAAACCTCAGCAGGATCCCATTCCATAATTAAACACATCTGATCCTGTCACAGTAAGAGAGATATCAACTTGAAACATAACAATACAGTGATTAAAATTCAGATGTGGTGCAAGTCACAGTAGTTTGGGGGTGGGTGAATGTCACACAAGGGATGTTTTGGAGGGATGGAGTAACTTTTCACACCTGCATACAATTAAAATTTCCTGAAGTAGCAACAAAAGCAAAACTAACCAAACTGTAATTGAGTACTTGTGTATTAAATGAGCCAGACCACAGTGTATTTTTCCTTGTAGGTTATTTCAGGTCCACTTACACAGCCCTTCATAAAGGCCTGCTGAAGACATCAATCAAGCTTCCTAATGCAGAATGACTGATTTCTCTGGCCATCAAGAACACATTTATATCTCAAAGAACTGAATAAATCCAACAGAGGGAAGTTACCATTCATTTATTTGCCAGCAAGTTCTTTACCATTCTGCTTTTGCTCCTCTGCTAAAATGAGTACTTCCATGAATGGCAAAATGACCCTCTGACATACAAAACGGTCAATTCATACCACATCAAAAAATCCCAAGAGCATTTTGCACCATAAACAGCAACTTCACCCACGGATTTAGGTGCTATTCACTGCTAGGGTGGGATCAAGAGTCTGGACCACGGCGGAGCTGTGAGAAGGGCGGTAGGAATGTCTATGCACTGCTGTCTCCTGCAGACCTGACAAAGAAATGTGAAGGTTTTGGGAACGTGAATTTTTAATTGCTGTCTCTCCTAGAACTACATTTCACTGTTTAACCTCAACAGAGGGTTGAGGTGCCCAGGAGGCTTTTGGAGAAACCATTCACGCCCTCTGGCAGACCAAGCATGATCCAGGGTCACACACCTCAATGTTCCTCCAGTTCCACGGCAGCTGCTGAAGAGCGGTGACCTGGCCACAGGCGAGGGAGCTGCTCTGCAGGTAGACAGGGCCAAGCCGAGAGTCACTGAAGTGGCCCAGCATGGAAGGGGAGCAGCGACCTACTGACGGAGCAAAGATCTTATGAGAAGTTCTAGTTTTTTTTCCTCTTGCTGTTCAATTGCTCAGCAACTACTGGAGCACGGAAAGGGTGATCACTCTCTTCCCAAAAACTGGGCAGGGAAGATTTGAGAAAGAAACACTGATAGATGCCCTATTTTGGGCCTAAGTTTTAAAGAGAAAGGCAGTTTTAATGCAAACACTATGCTACTTGTCCCCTCCGTGTAAGTTCCTGACCTATTAGCTAATTTCTGTTAAATGTCAGAGTTGGAGATTTCAAAGGTACTAAATTGACATAAGGTTCATTAAAAAGGGTGCTAGATAGAAGAGGAAAGACTGTCTGCAGCAGCGCTGAGGGAAAAGCCATAATGCAAGTGCAAACTTTATTAGACAGCAAAGAATCCACAAGGGGCATGTCTGGACCACAGAAAACCTCAGAGCTCCATGCTAGACTCCGGAGAGTCTCGCTGCAAGAGAAAGCAAGAGGAAACTAGCTTTGCTAGTTCGGTTGCTCATTTTCATCAGTGCTGTGGAGGCTGGGCATGCTTGGCAAGGCAGAGTCCTAGTTGTTTTAGAGATCCCACATAAAGCTGTGGTGGTTCTTTACACCAAGTGCCTGAAGGTGCTGGAAAACCCAGTGGTAGCTCCAGCTGAAGGAAGAGCACAGAGACTGCTGCACTGGTGGGAGAAATATGTTGCAGTACCTGAGCTGGGGACACAAATACATCAGTGCCACCACCCTAGATGGGCACCAGACCGGACCCAAACCTGACAGCCTACACACAGGCACCTGGATGCCCAGGTAAGAAAAGGGTCTATCTCTGTGTTTGTTCTGGAGAGGTTGCCATGACTGAGGGGCACCTCTGGCAAAAGGCAGAGCTTGGCCAAGCCTCCCGCCCTGCCAGGTCACAGCAGGCCTTGCTTCCCTCCTGGAGCTCCTCGTCCAGTTTAGAAGAAGCTCTTATCTGCTAAGAAGCAGAGGCACCCAAAGCCACCTCTGTGATTTTGGAGGACAGAAGGCAAGATTGAGTATGAGTTTTTGGAAGTTGAGGACTGGCAAATTTTCATTAAAGCAGCCTTAAAGTTTTCAGTTACCTCAACATCTGCCTGTATAAATATAACATTTCTCTCAAAGTCAACAGTGGTCTGTTTTTATCTTCATTATCCTTTGATGTCATTGCCCAGAGGGCTGGAAATGCTACTTAGTGGCATCACCACAAAAGCGTAGGTAGCAGGATCTTCTGCATCAATAGCTGATGACTCAGGAATCCAATATAATTCAGCCTTCACTTTTGGCTGTTTCCGTTACCTGGATTTTCACCACGCTGCAAAATCTGTGCAGAGTGCTTAGTATCTTCTCCTTGGAAATGGCCATCTGTTTGCCCTGACACGGCTGAGTTGATTTCAGGTTTCAGCGTTGTGTATTAGCTATAAGCCACCGAGCAAACAAGGCTCAAGGAGAACCTCCCAGAAATTACACTGGGGGAAGGTATGGTTTAGTCATTGATACAAGGGGAAAATCAACCTCGAGCTGCTTCTGCCTCACTGACAGCAGCACTTTTCCATGGTTACTTGCCAGCCGGCCAACTGCCAAACTAACACCCAGCAGCCAGGCTTTCAAAGGTAGGCAGGGTTGCTAACAGTGCGGTTTCCAAAGCATCCGCCCCTTCAGGAGACATGGAAAAGGAAACAGTCACTTCAGTACCTCTGAAAACATGTATGAGTAACCACATCTCAACATGAAATCCCTTTGCAGACACAGGACCAAGTCTCACCCTGTAAGTGCAGGGAACCTCTGCTTCCCACCCAAGGTGCTGCTCTACTGTAGGGTCTCCTTCCCAGTAAGATGAGAAGTGACTTCCCCGGGAGCTGTGATCGTTTCTAGACTGAGTGAATCACTGAGCACTGACAGCAGGCTGGGGGAAACCCCATCTAAGCAATCCTTGCTGTCACAAAAGTTAAATAAGTTAGATAAACTCCCAGCAAACCAGAGATCATTCACATTGAGTTGATCTGGCTCCGGCACAGCTCCAGCTCTCTCCCAGGCTGGTAGGAGGCAGAAGACACAACAAGTGAGATCAAAATGAGCCCGTGGTGCCAAACGCTTTCATGCTACACATGGAACAGAATGTCATCCTGCACTAATTTGTGCTATGGTTTCTTATTCATTCCTCTGCATCAGTTTCACATATACTCGAGCTGCAGATCTTTAAATGGACATGCTAAATATAAGCTATGGAGCTGACTGACAGCTTTATTTTTGTCTTTAAATAAAATACATGACTGACTCTAGTATTGCTAGTTTTCTCTCAGCACCTATGTTCGTCATGAGAAATTCCCCTCCAGCAGCAGGTAAGAGGTAAGAGAAACTTCACTCACCTTCTTAAGAAGTTACTTCTACCTCACATACCATTTACACCCTCATATATGAATTCACATCTGCATCGCTACACATAAATGTAGCAGTCACACTAATGAATATAGAAACCATTTATAATCTTCCTTCCTCTGCTTTTAGTAGTCTAACAATCTGTGGATCCAGTCAGCCCTTTAGTAAAACCCTCCTCTCACTCTCACACCTGCTCCTGGGCAGTAGTGCAAACTGGAGCCTATGGAATTACTTGTGCAATTGATGGTGAGGAATCAGCCAGATCGGCCTCGCAAGTTTATCTTGTTACTGTGCTGGGTTTGGGGAAGACTGAACTTGTGCTGCTTACGGCATAGAGAGAAAGATGCCTTTTGTATAGAAAAACACCACAACGAAAGGAGTGCTCACCAGAGACGAGGAAACTCAAAGGAACAACAGAAGATGCTTCTGCCTCGTGTGGGACGTGCTTCAGCCCATGTATCACACAGGGGCTACAACAATCTGCTTGATCAACACAGGCTGGCATCTCTTTCTGGTCTGTGATGCAACGAAGCAGATTTATTCTGGGTTTCAACTTAGAGTGGCTTTATCTTTCAAGCTACAGACCTCAAAGACAAAACCAGCCTCCCAACACAGTTTCATGAATGCCAGCCCTCCAAAGGTGGGTTTTGAGGGCCAACAGGAGCCATTGTCCTGACCGATCCTTGTCCCAGCACACACCACAGATTTTGACATCAAGTCTAAAACCTGCATATAAAGAGCAGAACCTCAAGTGTGGGAAAAACAACTGCACATACAGGTGCTGAACTCCCTGGAACAAAGTCCTGTGGTTTTAGTAAAGAAAAGAAAGCCAAAAAAAAGATTTTTTTTTTTTGTTTTGTTCATTTTAGATGCTTTGGTGTGAGAGCTCTTGTTCTCAAGGGGCAAATGCAAAGGGCAGACTTGTTCCCTTGGGAAAAGGCCAGCTCCTCTACTCTAAGAAAACGTCCCTGCAAAATAAGAATGCAGCACTCACTCCTGCATTCCTCCCTGGCTTTAGGTCTATGACTGAAAAGGCTTGTTTCCTCTCAAGCACAGGAGCAGGCAAATTACTGCCTTCAATTCCTACCTAGATAAAAAGAGTATGTCTGAGAATGCAGGAGTGAAAACCAAAACAGCCACACAGGTGGAAATGTGCATGTGAGTGCACATGGTTGTTCCAACTGCCAGGATGAGCCTGGATCTTCACCTGCAAGTATCAGGGAAGAAATCTAGTGGAAGTGGCAGCACTGGGACTTGGGGCTCTCAGATGCAGCTCATGGCTTCAACATGAATTCACTGCAGTATTTTGGGGAAAATCCTCTTCCACATATTTTTCCCCTGTGAAAACCAGAAAAAAAAATATAAATCACATCAACCTCTCAGGTATCTTCTGCCCTTACCAGCTGTGGGGAAGCACTGTGTTTCATAGGCAAGTCTTTCACTCAGCATCAGTAAAGGATCCAATTCATTTTACCTTCACAAGACAGTTCAGTAGATGTAGTAAAACACTAAAATCGTGGAGAAAAGCCAGAAAATGTTAAATGTGTGCAGTTGGGGGTTACACATGATGGCTTCTACTACTACTACTACAACTTGGGTAGGGGTTTATGACAACCTATCTATTCAGGACTTTAATTCAGCTGTCATGAAGTTTGCAATCATCCTTAAAATCCATTTAAATAAAGTGCACTGAAGTGCTAAGGCACAGGGAAGAGATAAGGAGAGAAGTGCTCGACAGTGGGCATAGAAGAGCTTATGTACATGCCCCAAGTGTTGGTATACCTGTCCCTCAGGATATAACTTCTTTACCTTCACCTGTCTTTTTATTGGGAACAGTAGAGTACTTCATTCCAAAACACCAGCAGTTGCCAATGCATATTAATGACTATTAGTGCTGCCAGCATGCTGCACTGACAAACCAGGGAGCTCTGCAACTTGCTGATTTTCCCGATTTTGAAGCTCAGAGGTAGGTGGCTTTGTGCACATATTATTCAGCTGCCCAGGGAGAAAGAACAAACAACCCATTGTGTCCAACTGAGAAAGGGGAAAAAAAAAACAAACCCAAAAAACAACCTGCTGTGACGAAGACAAATTGGTTTTTAGAAATGCTGCCGGGGACACTGTTGATGACAAATGCTGAATTCTGGCTCGAATGAGTGGGGTGGGAAGATTAAACGTGCTCTGCCATTTAATAAACTTTACACTAAGCTCTGTTTCTCTCTGCCTCACTCCCTTATCAAACGAATGAAGCAACTTATCAGATATTTCCAGGCATGCTTCAGATATTATTACCAACTTCAATAATATCAGCTGCCTTTGCTACTAGAAAAAAAGAAATAAAAGGTGAGACAGAGGTCAGAAGTCCGCAGTTCGGACCAAGTCACCAAGTTAACTCCTTTTGTTACAAAACCAAAGGCAAGATTACACAGAAAGGGTCGTATTTTAGGCATCAGACAATTTCAACAAGCGTGGGAGCAAGAGAAGCAAAGCCTTGTTGTGTTACTAAACAAATCCAATTGATCACAGAGACTGCTGGTCCCTTATTGTTCCTACGTGTCCAAGTAGTCTGTCTCGTACCTGCAACTCAGAAATTGCTGACACCCCAGCATAAAAGCGAGGGAGAAAATCAGAGAAAGCAATGCTCCCCACAGCCCTTTACCAAACTGCAGGAATTGTTTCTTGCACAATGCTATCAAACATGCACGTTTTTTTGATGGTCAGAATCTTACAGCTGCCTTGTTGCTGAAATATTTAGAAACAGATGAAATTTTCAGGTAATCATGTGCTATTTGAAGACAAAAAAAAAAAGCACCTTGAAA
This sequence comes from Jacana jacana, assembly GCA_013400555.1. Lineage (NCBI taxonomy): Eukaryota > Metazoa > Chordata > Aves > Charadriiformes > Jacanidae > Jacana > Jacana jacana. The sequence continues at coordinate 85,084 of VZTM01022441.1, forward strand.
ATGAAGCAGCTAAGCTAGACTTCACAGGTGTGGAGAGAGGTCACAGAATCACACAGAATGCTATGGGGTTGGACGGGACCTCTGGAGATTGTCTAGTCCAACCCTCTGCGAGAGCAGGGTCACCCAGAGCAGCTCCCACAGGAATGTGTCCAGGCAGGTTTAGAATGTCTCCAGAGAAGGAGACTCCACCACCTCTCTGGGCAGCCTCTGCCAGGGCTCTGCCACCCTCAGAGAGAAGGAGTTCCTTCTCGTGTTTAGATGGAACTTCTTATGTACAAGTTTGTGCCCATTTCCTGAAGCATTAACCCACAGCTCACAAACAGGATGCCAAATTAGATGCACAGGTGGAGATTTGATGTCGCTCCGATGCTGCAGGTTGATATTAGCATAAATTCATAGATTTCCAGGTAGAAATTGGGATATCAGCCGCCAAAAACAACCCAAACAAACCAACCCAATTTATTATTTTTTTTTTTTAAAAAGGCATACGACTGGACTGACATCCAGGGAACCACTGAAACTACTAATGGAGTTAAAGGTCAGTTACAGAGCAATAATATCACTCGTATCTCTGAAAAGCTTACTTATCAGTAATTGTCTCTTGCTCATACTCAACACAAATCAAGTCCATAGCTGAACAGCCTTAATCCTCATCTCATACCAAAGAGCAAGGAGGGGAGAGAGCAAACACTACACTGTCCTCACAGAACAGCTAACCCACTTCCCATGCCCGGCCACCCATGAATACCACTTTGCCCACAGCACTGCTTCTTTCATTTTACCAAGTAATTCCTTGAGAGAGTATTCCATTAGCAGTGGAGATTTGGAAAAGTGCTTGAAGATACCTCTTCCTTTTAAACAATCTGAAGATCTTTGAAGACTACATTGACGGAGCAACAGATCTTCATGAGCCAAAGTATTTCCCTAACTAAGAGAAGTTTGATGTCAAGAGAGGTATCTGCTGAAAAGAAGCCTGCAGAGAGAATTAAGCAGTTGTATGCATAAAGGAGAACAACTGGCAGAAAATAAACAAGACAGGGAGAAGAGGAAGAAGCAATAGATGGAATAAGGATTTGCGAGTACATTCAGTTATGGCTTTAAATTTTAACTACTACATATTTTTGCACAGAAATAATGCTGTACTGTACTTCAGTGTTGTGCCAGTTAGCCTCCATGCTAAACATCAACATCTTGTGCTCCCAATACTTCCAACTGTTCACCTCTTAGCTTGTAAAGGAGGAGGGAAGTAATAAAGGCATATACCAGGGCATTTCTGAGGATCCTGCTGCTTCACAAAGCCTATTATATTATCAAGTGCTCAGCTGTGCACTTTCTCTCTCGGAGATCTCTCCCGCTATCGGGTAAGACAAACTTGCTGGTCCAGGCGGTACTCTCTACAACTCAGCATCTCCTGGTAGCCCCATCTCCCCAGTGTTTGTCACCGTGCTGGCACACGTGGCAGTCCCAGCAAGGCAGTATCAAAGCAGTCTCAGTGTTAAGGGGCTTTGCTTCTTTTTAGGCACACATTTTGTTTGATGGAACAGTGAGAAAGGTTCACTCTCCTGGAAGACCATATGTGCCTCATTCCTGGTTAACAAGAGTTGTTCTGTGAATTTGTGCTGCAGGTGATTGAACAGGGACCAAAAGTTGGAGTCTCTCCCTGTCCCTCATTGCAAACTCAATCAGACCAGTCCCGGCAGGATAACATGACGGTAGGAAAGGGGACGCCTTCAGTAATTTTAATGTGCACACAGAGAGGTAGAGTTTTGTCACCAACTTAAATGAGAGAAGGATTAGGCCATTGTAGAGGTGGGGAGAAATGAGAAGAAAAAGCTCGTGATTCACTGGGCTAGAACAAGCCTATCAAATAAGATCAATGCAATGCTCAGCTACCAGCCAGCCATACTCTTAACCACTGAGCATCGAATCACCATTACTGGTTTAACGCCATGGGAGTTCACATCTGCTCACTTGCTGCCCCTAAGAACAGCTATGGCAAAAGCATTAATTTCCCATCAAATCTGCATCTCTCAGGAACTTCTTCCCCGCTCTGCCCTGTTTGATTTCTTGCTTGATTCATGTTCCTCTACCATGGGAACTGAGGCCAGCATTTTCAACTTCAGTGCCTAGAGGCAGGCCCCTACATCTTCCTGCAAGTCCTTCAGCAGCTCCCAAAGTGAGTTACTGGTTAATCCTGTTGCCATTAGCTGGAGCTGCACTGGCTCAGCACCGCTGTAGGGAACAACCTTCTTGGTGTTTCAAGTGCACATTTGAACACTCCCATGTGAAAATTTTGTTCCCGACTTTAAACACTCCAGTATGTAAAAGCGAAAGAGCCCATGGCCATTGCAAAACCAGCCATGGGTGGCCAGGGATCCCCTTGGTTATCAACGTTCCCAAATAACCTTGTACATAGAACAGATTAACAATTTCACTAACTGTGTTCACGCTCCTGGCCTTTCAAAGCTTATTAGCACGATTTAGTGGTAGTACTCTTCTAAACAGTGCAATAGATCCCCCTATAATCGATGCTCTTGCTTTACAGAGAAAAAAGCCACTTAACAAGCCCTCCCTTTCACCCCCAATTACATACAAATGTTTTACTCAGTGTTTTTCAACATCTCAGATGTGGAAATCAAACTATAGTTACTAAGTAAAAAGCTTTAAGGGATGGCATAGCCCCCCCCCCAAATTTCCTCTACTCTGAACAGACTCAGAAAGCAGTTTTGCTAGTGTGCTTATGGCACTCTTCTCAAACAAAAGGCATTGATACAAGCCAGTCTTACTCTCTGTAACTGCAGTTACAGCCGACACAACTTCTGTATGTTTTGAGGTGACAAGGATCCGGGGTGTCTGTTTCCATCACAGCAACAACCCCAAGCCTGAAATACAATGTAGTTGTACAGTCATCAGAACTGTAGTATCTTTTTTTCTGGACTGTTCTTGATGTACTAACCCTTACAAGACTGAAGTACAGGAATTTCCCCATCTCATGTTTTATAGGTCAAATTAGAGAATTCAACACTGCCTGCACCACCAGTCTAGGTTTTCTTGTGTGAGCTTAGGCCAGTCTCTGTGTTCTGTGAGCTCCCTTTCACATCTACCTCAGAATAGAAGTTTGAGAAAGGCTGGCATTGTGGTACTTTGCCAAAAAGGCCAGAAGCAAACTGAGTGGGCTGAGCCCTTTCAAGGATGGAATCACCAGAGTGGAGCACAATCACTAGAAAGCAATTAGAAGACACTGAAGTTTGATTAAAATCAAAGGTGGGGAGACCCCGCTAGAGAGAAATGCTGAGCTCAGTCCACGCCAACAGTCCCGTATCAGCCTGTTTTTGCCAAGTGAAGAGTTGCAGGCATGTCAGACAAATGAGGAGAGTAGCAAGAACCAATTCAGTCAGACCAGGGAAAAATCTCTAATTGCTCAAAAGTCCAACTTAAGCGAAAAAACCTAGCATGGTACCGCAGCAACTCCTCCCCCAGCTTGCGACTCCGACTGCGGAGCAGACTGAACCCACCCACAGAGCTCATCCTTCTGCCCTCCCCGCTCGCAAGGGAACGGGGTAAAAACTGAGTGCCTGCCCCCCATTAGCAACAGAACCCACAGCAAGAGCCTGCATCTCCACAACCAGGCACTTGCCCACGTGCTCACCTTTCACATCTAAAGTCACAGGCTTAAGGAATAACAGCACCAAAAGCATCAAAATCCAGAGTAAGCACTATCATGCCCAGAAAATAAAAAAATAAAAGAAAAGAAAAAAGAAAAAAGAAAAAAAGAAGAGTTCATGCGTTTCCATGGGGATAGTGGTGATTACGTGTTTAGCAGCAGTCAGATAAGCAGCATGCACGATCAGCACACCGATTTCCTGGACAGCAGAAGAGCCACAACACCTAAAAGCCAGGACAGCAGAATGACAGACGGTACATTTCCATTCAGGCTTTAATGTCGAGGCAGTATTTTCCACAGAGCAGGAGCTGGTGGGGAAGGTTCCTGCTATTTCATGTCTTGAGATCAGACAAGTGACGCTTTAACTCCTCCCCGGATTTGCTTGTTATAGAAATCCCAGCAGAGGAGGCCTGCCACATCTGAAGAGGAGCGAGTCCCACGACTCCTCCCTCCCAATTTTGGAGTGCCAGAAAGCAGCACCCCACCTCACCACTTACATGTGGGAAGGACACACAGCTTCGGGGGGGCTGGGGACACACATGAACACACGGGACGGTGCAGGAAAGGGGGATACAGCAGGGGACCAAGCACTGATTTTCTGCTGAGTCCCACTGCACCAAACTGGGGGCAGCCCCCAGAGGATGCTGACACCTGCACGGCTTGTAGGCAAAGCTCCCCATTTGGGAACTGTGCAAAAGAGAGCTGAAAAGCCCCTAGGGGAGCCAAAGTGAGAGATTTTCTTGCTGACCAGCACAGTGCTGCAGGGCAGCAAACACTGCCACAGGAGCATCCCCAGAGCAGCCATTAAACCTTTAACTATGTTAGACCTCCAGTGTCTTCCTGTGCTCAAAACCAGGAAAAAAAAACCCCAACAGCAAAGGCCTACAGCAAAATTAACACAAATGTAAAACTTTCTACCAAGGAGGCCGCTTCTGCCTGTGTTTATGTCAATACTTTTGCTCCCCAAGCAGCGCGGAGCAGAGATCAGGGGTTGGCTCCTCACACAGCTGCGCTTTTGTGCTAATTCCTTTATGAAAGCAAACAAGCCATTTATAGGCAACCCAAATGCACAGAGACACACAGCAAAAGCATGCAGTTATAGAAGGCTTGATAAAATTAAACTCTCCAATGAATTTCAATTATATTCCTTCAACAGCTTAATAAATGGCAAGCTTAAACTACTGGCAAAACCAAAGTCATTTGACTGGTCACTGAAGCACATTTCTACGGTCTATGTAATTACACCCCTGTGGCAGAGCTGCAGCATTTGAAGTCCTGTTTAAAGAAAAGGAAGAAATTAAACAACAACCAATTACTGTACGTTGGCCCAAAGACTTCAGTACAAAGCCCAATGCTGGCAAATAGGCTGAAACCACCAGAGCAGGAGATAATTTGTGTCTAATGCTGCCAGAGAAGAAAAACAGGACTCTGAAGGCTGACACCTCAAACACCCACAGGGGAACAAGGCAGCACCCAGTGCCACTCACTGGGTTTTCCAGCAGCCCGTTTCACATTACTGCCCAAGGCTTAGCAATTCAGGACATGCGTCTGCAAATGTATTTTTACAACTAGATCTTCACATCTCCCTGAAGCAAACAGGTGTAAATTGTCATTAACTTCATCACTTTCATCTTCACATGCAGGAGCAGGGATAAAAACAACTTCCAAAGCCAAGTTTAACATTAATCTAGATGCCAGGTCTGTGCTCAGCTCAGACATCCCATCCCTTCACTCCTGTATCTGCTCCGTAGGGAGTGCAATGCTCCTGACATCCCTCTGCACTGCTGGAAATGGAAACTGCTATCAGGCAGACTTAAGAGCTTCTGAATTAGGACAGTGACACCTGAAAACAGAGTCAGGAGAGCATGGATCTGCTATAAAAGATAAAACAGGTTTTACTGCAGAATCAGAAGAGCAGCAAATCATTAACTGAACTCTGAAATTTATAGTTTAAGGCCCAAAAGACTATTTCATCAATCAACCCAGGACCCCTTCAGTGCCAGTATCACACTGGAGCTGGGCTTCAGGCAAAGGAGGATGAAGGACTCTGGAAAATAAATGTTTGCAGGAACGCATTCTGATGCTCCTCCGGACTGGGCACACGGCAGGAAGGATGCTGTGAAACCAGCACACCCAGAATCCACAGAAACAGATGTGTAAAAACAAGGAAATACAGATTGACAGACAAGAGGCGATCCTGGAAAAAAAGAGTCAGGTCACAATCATCTACCCAAAACCTGCCCAACTGATCATTTCGGAGGAGCTTTGCACTACAACAGATCCCATTCATTCCTCAGATAAATCCTTCTCACAATTTCTCAGTCATTTGCCAGGTAGTTCCTGCCACAGAAGCCAGGAAAAAAAACTTTATTTTTTTAGGGAGCTACCTAGTGGGTAACTCCAAAGAACCTCTGGGTCAACTGAAGGCAAGGGCTGCACAGCTCTACCCCAACCGGCACCAGCCCTTTGCTGACGAGCAGCCAAGGCACAAGGCGGTTTTCAGCTGCAGAGCCAGCGCTCACCACTCTCCTTCCCAGACTACAGCTGTTGAGTAGTAAATATCAGCATAATTAGAAAGAAGGGGAAAACACACAAACAAATCTAACCGACCAGGCAACAACAGCAGCACTGAGAGAACCCCACCCTGGAGTCAGCCACATTCTTGACTCGCTGGGGATGCCCTAAAGCTGCTCTGGAGGACAGCAATCTGGTGAAACGGGGAATGTACCCCACATGTCCCCTCTGCAAAGTTGTGACTGTCTGCATGGTTTCAGCCAAATTCACGAAAACCAGATTGACAGGTGGGCCTTCCTTGCCCCAGAAAGAAAGGAGAGGGAGAGGATAAGAAGATTTATGAGTTTAGAACAAACTAAACTACTTTGATGAAGTATTAATACTAAGATTAAAAAAAGTAAAGGAAGAAAATAATGAGATAGATACAATACATACAAAACCACATGAAGCTCCCAGGATGACAATCACGTTACCAGCAGCATCAGGAAAAGTCCCTGACTGGACTTGGTGACCAACAGGAGCTGGATTCCAGCTCTGGAGTCAGGAATGCTGGGATTGGGATCAAAGGCAGAGGAACAGACAGGGTCCTCCTCCAACGTTGGCCATCAAAGGAAGCGAGTTGACCCTTTGATCCCTCAGCTTTTATACTGGGCATGATGGGGATGGAATACCCTGTGGGTCAGTTTGGGGTCCCCTGTCCTGTCCCCTCCTCCCACAGGGGTGATCCCTCAACGCTTTTCCGCTTCCCACCCTCCAGTGGAGCAAATCCCGCAATTCCCTGCCCTTGGTTGTTCCAGCAATGGGTATAATCTGCACCATCCCTTAAGGGTGATCAGGTCTGGTTGCCCTGAGAGGGAACAGTTTCCTGAACAAACTGCTGTTAATTTCAGAGTTTAGTGAGTTAGAAGAGGCCCAGTTAAAAAAGTAAAATAGCTGAACAGAAACTGGTTCTGTTTACCTCAAACCAGGCCACTGTCCCATTAGCAATCTCCTCAACCAGACAGGCACAGCGGGAAAGCGTGAAGAGAACGACTCTGCAGATAGGGAAAGGGACTGAGAAATGCCAATACCTGGCTGCAAGAAGGTTTTTGCTGCCCAAAGATGGGCTGTTGCTTTTGAAAGCTGTGAAGTAGCTGCAGTGGCAGTGCCAAAACTGAACAGCAGAAGCCAAGCCCCAGCCCAAAGACTAACCCACATCCTCTCTTTACAGCCTACAGAAGCACTTGCAAGTCCCTGTTTGTAGCCCAAGGACAAAGCCCAGCTCCTGCCAGCACCAGCTACATCTCCATTCAGTCTTGACATGCTCGTTGTGCCAAGAAGGCTGTTGAGATGCCTCCAACACCTCACAGATCTGTTTCCACTAAGGACATCTACTATTGTGGAAGAAAAAAATGAAGAAAATGGGGAGAGTGGGACATAAAACTTCCATTTCAGTCAAAAGTAGAGGTTTCTCGCTGTCTGCTGGTGGACAGGTCTTGGACACCAGCCATAGAGGCTGCCACTGTCCCCTGGGCTGCTGCTGGAAGCAGAGGGGACGCAGAATTCCAGACTACACCATGGAATCTGCCTGCTGTGCTGGAAGGAAACACAGGCAAGAAACAGCCACAGGGATCTCGGGGATGCCTTTCCACCTTCAAATCAGTATTTAAGGTTACAATGGGAGAAAATGGCTACTTGTTGGTACAAAATTATTTAGTTACGACAATAAATCCCAGCTGAGCCATAAAGGAGACACACAAGGAGAGCAATTTTTCCTACCTGTGTAGTGAATGAACTGTGTAATCCCACGCTCCCCCCCCCTAGATGTGTTGTTACACATTTAAGCAGTGTTGCTACAGTGCAGTAATTGCGGCTCAAATACAGTATTTGTATTTATTGGTGCAGTTCCAGAAGTTGCACTCTCATATACCCTGATAGGGATACCATCAACTACTCTGTAACCACCTGGACACAGGCAGCTTTGCCCCTGAGCCACCCGCAGGTCTTGCATTGCAGCAGATCAGGTGGCAACGTGGTGTTTCCAAGCTTTGCCCATCAAGCATTGCTAAAACCAAGACTGCTTGGGCTGGCGGACGGAGAACACAACACCATAGCAAAGGGAAGCCATAACTTCTTAAAATGATTGAGCTGCCACTCATCCATTTAGCCCACAGACTAGGAGAGATTTCCAGCTATCATCTGCGATGCCTGGGTCTGCTTACATCTAACACTCCCCCCACTGCTCCCCAGTAATAAATACAACTGCACGGTACAACAAGTTTTCTTGCCACCTGATCTATAAAAAGCAGCCGGTTTCCCTTCCCTCTCCCAACACTACCCTGGGTTTCCTGATACTTTTGGAAACCTAACAGGGTTTTTATTGAGCAAGCTGGCACTGGGTAGCTATAAACATGAATTCTAACCCTACCTCTCTAAATATTACTTACAAGGTCAACATCTCTCATCTACCCTTCACCCTGCCTTCCAAAACAAACAACAAACACAAACTTTCTTTAGCCCCTTTTGAGTTTTTTGGAAGCTACCAAGCATAAAATTAAGATACCGCCTAGTTGTGTACTCTGCTTAAATACCTTTGGCTGACATGGAAGGAGAGGAGTCACATTCAGGGGGTACCTAAATAAAGGTGAAATTCCTACTTGCAAGCAAAGTGGGAGCAGACCAACATGACAAATTCTGGTTCAGAAACAGATCTTACCCCTTTTCCCCATCCCCTGAAACGTTGGTTATAAACTAGACAATGGAGGGCACCTATTTTATAAAACCCATCATCATACGCCGCTTTCATTTTAGTGATTCTCACTTGTCAGTTGTAATGCAGGAATGGCAGGCACATCTCAGCTCATACCTTCCTGCCATTGGACCAGCCAATGGAGTAAAAGCCAAAAGAACAAGGCCAGGAGAAAAGGCAAGCCCTGCAGCAAGCAGGAGATGGGGCAGAATTAGCCTAAAACCAACTCTGGTGTTTGAGAGTAATGAAGAAACTGTAAAGTCTCAGCACTTTAGTGCTTTAGGGCCTTGCTATGGCTCAGCTCTGCCCCAGACCTTCATGCTCTCTGCAAATCTTAACTCTCACTCTGAAGGAGAAGAACATCTCAGATTAGGGTAATGTGTCCAACTGCCATTTCCCACATTTGGCCACTCTCCTGTCCATTGCTGTGTAGCCTCTTTTTTTCCAGCACCTTCAAACCTCCTCAGATTAAGGTTCTCCGCAGACAGTTTCACTCCATCTTCTACATTCAAGCCAAGACCACATCATGGATCTCCATTTAAAGCTTCATTTTCCCAACAGATCTTACGATTCCTCCCCACACTCTGGGAACATGTGCACCCTCCATGAAATTATTAGTAATGAAAGGGCCAAATCTCGTTTCTCTGGTCTGACATCCTTACAACCAGATCATTACCCTGTTGTTGAGGCTATTTGGTCACTTTATGACCTGGACTAGTCTTCTGTGCCATGCCAGCCTTCATAAGCCTGGCAGAAATTGCCAGGTAAAGGTTGTTCTCCAGTGGATTTGACCCCTCACGAGTTCATTGGTTGCCTTGTTTTAAGAAGTACAGAACTGCTTGTACAATCTTGTTTTGGGGAAGAAATAGTGTATTATTTATGGGATGCTTTTCCAGGGAAATATATATTCAGGCTTGAGTATAACCTTAAAAGTAGGCTGAGAGTACATCAGGGAGTAAGAATGAGTTGAGCTAATGACTTGCTCAGATTCAGCCTCTGCTTTTTGCACTGTTTTTTGAGGGAATAAGCTGCTCCTACAGCACAACTCGGTATTGGAGCATTTAACCTGTACACATCTTCTCCTCCCTGCAGTCCACACACAAGCACTCTGGGATCTGTACATGTCTATAATAGAAGGCAATTCATCAATAACCTCTCCTTCCCAGGTCCTCAAGGGGTATTTACCCAACTCTCAGGTAAATGAGGCAAGACAGAGCACATCTTGCTCCCAGAACCAGCCCCTCTCTATCAAGCGTTAGACACATTTGCTGAAAAACATATTAGAGCATGTTAAAACACTTCCTTAATTAAAAATAATCCTAACAGTACCACAAAGGTAAAAGTAATTCAATGTTTTGGTTAAACACTGAAAACACAACCTAAATCTGTGAGATCACTCTGTGCATACTAAGTAGTGCTTTATTTTTAAAGCATACTAATGAAGCAAAAAGAACAGTTATTTGAATTGGCTTCTTAATCACACAATTTATCCTGTAAATAACTATCAAAAAAGCATCTGGGCATAGGTGAAGATCATGAAAGAAAGGGGTGGGCTTTTTTCAGGGTTAAAAATTTGTAAAATGCATCATCAATACTTTGAATTACAATTAAAAACGAAACAAAAAGAAGAGAAAAATTCTATTTTCTTCCCTCCTGCAGGGTCTGTCTGTTCTCCAGCTTTACAAATAACGCCCTAAGTTGATACCTGGCTCCTTGCATGAGAGTGACAGAACAAATCCACTGCCTTTTACAAAGCCTGGATGAACTATGGTAGTTCATATATATTGAATATAGAATCATAGAATCATTCAGGTTGGAAGAGACCCTTGGGATCATCCAGTCCAACCATCAGCCCCACTTTACAAAGTTCTCCCCTACACCATGTCCCCCAGCACCACATGTAATGGACTGTGAAACACATTCAGGGGTGGCGACTCCATCCCCTCCCTGGGCAGCCCAGTCCAGGGTCTGACCACTCTTGCTGGGAAGAATTCTTTCCTCATGTCCAGCCTAACCCTACCCTGCTGCAGCTTGAAGCCATTCCCTCTTCTTCTATCGCTAATTACCTGTGAGAAGAGACCAGGATTCTCGACAACATCCCTTCAAGCAGTTGTAGAGAGTGATGAGGTCTCCCCCTCAGCCTCCTCTTCCGCAAACTAAACAGTCCCAGCTCCCTCAATTGCTCTCCATAAGATTTATGCTCCAGGCCCTTCCCCAGCTCTGCGTCCCTCCTCTGCACTTGCTCCAGCCCCTCCAGATCTCTCTTGTGCTGAGGTGCCCAGAACTGGACACAAGACTCAAGACCAGTGCTTAAGCACAGGGAGACAATATGACACAGAACTCATCTAAACTCTAACTTTCAGCCCTGCCGCCCCAGGTCACCACAGGTGGTGGGGCACATTCTCCCTCCAGTGAGCAGGAAGACCCTGCAGTTTCCCACCAAAGTCTGACCACAGATTGTCAGTGATTTCTGTGAATCTCCAACAGGTAGCTCATAAGAAATGGATCTCTCTGGCACACCATCTTTTGCCTATGAAAAAATGCAGGGGAAAAAAAATACAAAAGAAAGGAAGAAAAACGTGGAAGGAAACTTGCAACAAGCCTTCTTCATTTAAGCACGTACAATAAGTCACCACCATTACTTTTTTTTAACTTGGTTTTTTTTTCCTTTCAAAGAGAAAGCAATGTACATCTTAACTTTTCCAGCACTATGCTTTAGTGCACACTTCCTTTGGAAAATACATCAAAAGTTACTTAAAAGAATGAAAAAGCAAAAACCCCTAAATTACTCATTTCTTGGCATTCAGCTAATAGGAATGCTCCAGGGAGATAAAAGCAAAGTTCCAGTTTTTGCAGTATGTATGTCTGTTTAAGAAGGTGAAGCCCATTGCTCTGGACAGCTTTTATTAATTTCATTTTTACCATTACCACTTGATGCCAAAATACATTTTTCCTGAAGAATTATGTACTTGGATCACTAAAGCCAACAACATTTTCACCACTGATGCAACGAAAGCAGGAAATGGGCTGCGGTGCTGAGCATATCTATGTCCAGTTATTTTCAGAACATAAATTAACACTGAAGCATCCATCTGGCATAGCAGACTGTTTGGTGCACTTTGTCCCCTGCTAATTAATCGATTAGTTTTACTGGGTAGCGAGAGAGTTTTCCGCCTGGTTCTCCCGTTGGAGGCCAGGCTGACTGCAGACCGGACGAGCAAGGGCTCACGCTGATGTAGAGCCCTTCTAAAGCCCTTTCAAAAAAAGTACAGCAGGCAGGAAATTCCTTGGCTGAAAAATATTTTGTAGAGGAGAGGTTCTTAAGTTTCTTGATTAAAAACTGCCCTCTTGTGAAGGGTTTGCAGGTGTCAAAGCTCTTCTCATTTGACAATGTGGAGAAAAAGAACTGACAAATTTCCCACAACCCCTGCCAAAACCAGCACAAGCCCACGGTGAACCACAGCAGAGACCTGAGCCACTCAAGGCCAGGATGGGGCCAGCCACCTTTCCCCAGCCCTCCTGCACTGCAGCGATGCTTGAGGGAACTTCTCAGGGCCTTTTGCTTGTAAAGTCCACCCCTTGGCCCCAGATACCACATGAGAGTAACAGTCCCTATTTGGATGGAGCCAGGCAGCAGGACCATGCTGAAGTACTGAGTGAGCACCACAGGGCTGTAGGACGGGGAAGGACATTCTGGTGTTAACCTCACTCTTCATTTGAGCCACCACCCTGAGCTGTAAAATACCTTTCTGAAAGCTGCAGACTTCCATGACTCTGAAAATGCAGAAAGCTTGGAAGATTTGCTTGATGCATCTACATACGCATTATGTCCTAGGAAGTGCTTTGGTAGGAAACTGTCTGTATAGCTTTCACAGCAGGAACAAAACAGAAGTTAGGCTCTGTTTAAAGCTCCGTTGTCAGTGGATTTCCTGCAGTTCTGCTGGATTTAACCAGCCAATTACCTGCAGCTTTTTCCAACTGCAAAGCCATGCTGCTGAAGGAGTGGACACAGCCCCTGGGAAGCCAGTGGAGAGCAGAATGTGGCTGTGCTGCCCTGACTCACCAGGTGCCTGTACCTGCCTGCAGCTGCAACAGAGCCATTCAAACAAACCCAGGAAGTCAGAAGTGCCTCTTTCAGTAACTGAGGGCTTAACTTACTTGAGACGTTAACGGCAAGAAAATCATTGCATGGGAAAATGCTCTTTAAGCTCCTTTCTGTAGCTCAGCTCAGCAAGGTGAAGGGCAACGATAATTCTGTTCCTCCCTCTGCACTGGCCTGTTTGCATGAGCCAACATGTAAAAAAATCAGAACAAGCTTGAGGAATAACATTTTTTCCTCAAAATCTGCCCATGTCACAAAACCAGTCCAAATACTCTTTCTGGGAAATATTACTTTCTTGGAAACTGCCTTTCCAAATAACATTTATCTCCTGATCAGAACTGCATGCTAAGACAGGTCTCCATGATCTGTGTAAGCACCTTAGGGCTGGGACCGTCTCCCAACACAGGACCTGTGAAGTTCATATCACACTTGACAGCGGTACAACAAAAACACACAATGCAAGTGTCTGGAAAGAAGGTATCTTACAAGCCAGTGAGATAGTCGACAAAACAGAAAGCTGACTATACACTGGAACAGTTCAGGAACAGCCTAGTTCTTTGCTACAGAGCCACCGCAAACCCAGTGTGTAGGGTCTGACTGCTAAGAGGGCATGCACCCAAGTCTGTTTTTGAGACATGAGAGCTGCTCTCTGTACCTATGCAGATTTTTTTAAATATCTGACATCAGAAAAGAAGGACTTTCAGTCCCTGGCATCACCACAAGGCTGCCTCAGACAGGTCAACAAGAAGTTTGTACAGTGCAGGATATGGGCAAGAAAAAAATATTTGGCTTACGTGCTCAAAAATAACAGTAAAAATTCAAATCAATTTTAAATCTCTCCTACAGGGTACAAAATTGTGGCAGGCAGCCACTCTAATATCCAAACTATGTTTCAGCCAGGCATCACATGGAAAACATGGGACCTAGAGTCATGCTGGAGCAGGGTCTTGAGCTTCCCACCCATAGCAGGAACCAAACAAGCCTGAGGTACAGGGGAAAGGAGTCAGGTCCTGTGTGCTGGCTGGCCAACAAGTCTAGGATGTGACGCCAAAGCTGCCAGCAGGATTGAGTGTGACTTTAAAACAAACGCCTGTCACAAGGAAAACAACTGCAAAACAAAATGCCTTCATCAACCAGCCACCCTGCCTGCCCTGGCCGCACAGCCAGCCAACAGCCGCCCCGCTGAGATACACCCTGTGCTTTCCCCGGCCACAGGGGGTCTGCTCAAGTAATACCTGGCAGTGAAGTGAAGCCTCATGAAGGATCAAACACTACCAGCACACAAGGATGGCCCACATTTCCCCCCCCATCAAGTATTAAGTTAGATAACAGAGCTTATTTTATCTCAGTACCACCCTGACTCCTGCAGCTCTTCGGTTCTATTTTTTCCCCTGCTCACGATTTCCTCACGCTCCCCCTGGCAAACGCTGGGCAAATGCAAGCTTCGTAGCACTGTAACACAGCAGCACCGCAGCTCAGAGGAGGAAGGCATGGTGAAAAGATCAGTCACTCTGCTACAAAGAGATGCAAATTACGGCTCTCCTGATGCTGAGGCAGGGCAAGCCTCCTGTGACTGCAGCATGAAACCTCCTAGAAGAAGGAAATGTAAAGATCAAGGTCAGGAAGAAGAAAGTAACTGTTAGAGAAGGGGAAGAGTTCCCCCCAGCAGCTCCAAAGGGCCCCTGAAAAAAACCCTGCACATGTATCACAGATGCACGTGCCCACTGGCTGGGCAAGACCCTGGTGCAGGCTAGAGGAGCAGAGGAGCCAGCCTAGCACATGGCTCCTAAAGAAGGGGAGCGCTGGGCACCCCTACCTTGCTGTGCCCAAAGTTCATCTGCAAGGCTCCGCTGGGGAGCTCCTCAAACAGGAACTTCATGGAAGTTATTCGCTGAGAACACTGTTGATCTTTCACAATCCAGAGGTTGTGCAGCCATTCATCCATGCAGGCACCAGCCAATACAATGGGAGCACTTATCTTCAGCCACACAGGCTCCAAACTTGCAAGGATGGCTACTTCAAAAGCAAAAAGAGGAAAAAGGAACCTCCTTTCTCCTCCATTTACTTCCTTGGTTTGGTTCCTCCCACTCATCAACCAGGGTCTGGCACTGTTCTTCCAGGAAGAGATTCCAATAGATGCCCTTCGTTACTGAATTTAATTATTGCTCAGCATGTTGACCCCATACACCAAGAAGCCACATCCCTGCAGTCTCCCAGGCAGGAAATTCCAGACTTTGTCAAAACTTGGTTTGAGACAAGAAATAAAAGCTCTTCACGTTCAGATGTCTTGTAAGTCTTCTGAGCACTATCACTTATACAGCCATGAGTACTTGGTTCAGAGCCCTACCATGAGAGCCACACGTTCATTAGTCCTATTGAATACTTTTAAATAAAGATCATCTTTTAAAGCCAGTGGTCCTATTTCTTGGGGCCCAACTTCCTGGGGTTTTTAGACACCTGGGTATGTCAGTGCTGAAAATGGAATGTCCAGCCAAAACCTACCTCACGCAGGTGTCCTGCAGCTTAACCACTCTCAATTAATTGCTGCTGGTCCTTTGACAGCTATTTTTATTCAGAGTTTGTGGTAACGCCGCTCCTAAAATAGCCGGCCAGCTATGAGAGGACTCCAAGCAGTGTTTTCTCTGATTCTGCTGGCTGCTGTGCAGCAGCTTACCTTGTGCACCCAGGCTAAAAGCCGCCAAGCAGAAGCCAGCGGAGCCCAGCCAGCAGAGTCAGCGTTCTGCACATCTCTTAGCTCCTATTCCACACAGTGATAATCAAGAAAAGATCCTTTACCGTAGCAACCTGGAGAAGCAACTCCAGCAAGCCCACTACATCACATTCTTTCCATTTGGCCTCTGGCAAGTCTCTGCCTGTTTGAACAGATGCCATCAGCACTTGTCCACATTGTGCTGTGCTGGGTTTTTTTCTACTTATTCTATCCTTCTGCTTAAAAGAACAAACCAGCTCTTGCAACCTGAATGTTCACCTGGTGAGAAACGATGGCTGAACTTTAAACCAGAGCAGTTTCCAATCCACATCCCTACACACTAGTCTCCATTTCAATGTTGACTCCAACACACCTGACGTTATACAGATGTATGTGTGAAGTCAGTGTCGTTGTTAGAATGGTGCCACGTCAAACAAAGCTGCCCTTTCCTGTCAACGTGTGTACAGACTCACTCTTCAGAACTACAACTCAACCCCAAAACCTTGGCTGAGAGTTGCCTGAAAAGCCCTAAACAGGCTCAACCACTGTCAGCCAGGTCTGAGGCTATTCTTCAGCTGAGGGTACAACCAGACACTCATCAAGCTTTAAAAAAAAAAAAATTAAAAAAAATCTGCATCTGTTCTTTAGCTTTGCAACTTTCAACTGTCAAACATATAAGACACTATTTGGGATTCCACTTGGAATAAAATTCAGTGTTTCCAATCTGTTTACCGTCACAGGTCCCATGATATGAGCTTTTCTTAAAATTCCAGCTTATAAATCATGTGAAGCTCAAGGATATGTATTTTAGGCACCTGAACAGAAAAAGAAAGGTAAGCATGACACACGTGTAGTTAAAGAGGCTCAAACTGGAACATAAAGAATAGATCTACTTTTATTAAAAAAAAAAATATAGAGAGATTTTGAAATCAATTCCATTGTTTTGACAATGTATGTATATTGATCTGAGTGAAAAATGTTTAAAACCATCTCTCTTGCATTGTTTTATACTGTAGAGTCCAACAACAAGAACAGCCACAGGCATGAGTAGGTTGTAAAAACTCCTTGCTACAAAGCTTGCGGGCAAGACAGTATTACTGATGTTATTATTTTTAAATATATTCTTTATGTATCTTGTTAAAAAAGTCTTGTGGACTGGCATAAGCACTTACAGAAAGGTAGTATCTCCTGTAAAGCATTTAAGGAATTGTAATCCCTCTGTATCAAATACTTAAACTGGTTCAGTCAGCCATGGACAAGGAGTTCTTTTCAATTACACTCTACAGAATTTAGCTGCTTTCAAAATGAGTTTTCTGGGTTTATCACCTTCGAATCCCACAAGTCTGGCTTCAAAAGAACTACTTGACTTTTTGTCTGCCAAACTCCAAAAAAAAGTTCATTAGTAAGTCTTGGAAGCAAACAAACCTTGCAGTTACACCACCACAAGGAGGGGTTACGGCCAGATGAGAGCTGGGGAGCAGTCCCCCAATCCCTACCTATAACTGGCATTCCCAATTTATCAAGTTACTTAATCACATACCTAGCTAATACATTTTAAATGAAGTGATTCATGTGCTTGAAGTTCAGCAGGCCCTAAGGCAGCCTGATGAACCAGGGACACTGGGAACCACACATTCTGACCCTGGAGAATAAACAGCCCATCTACTATACAAGTTTTTATAAAAGCATGCCTTCCTATTAAGGCCATCGCTTTCAGAGAGGCGTCCCCAAACCATCTGGTATCTCCAGTGCCCTGTGGAGCACTGCATTTTCTAATGCACGCCTTCAGCCTTTACTGGATAGTCCATTCACAGAAATTTTCGATAGAAGTTGAACAACAACTACTTCAATCAGAAGGGAAATATGATTCCTGTCAGCTTTGGTCAATCCTGTGGTACATGAGCAACCCCAAGAGCTGATGGTCCCTTGGTTGCATTAAAGTAACAGCTGATGAGTGCTCTTTTTCCCAAGCGCTGGGACAGCAGGCTGCCCTGATACTGGCATCTCTCACACACTTCCCAACTCAAACAATTTACTGATGCTCTCAAGTCTCCCAGTGTAGTTTCTCCCTCTCTTATCAAATTAAGGCAAGAGAGAATATGAAGAAGGAGACAGAGACAGAACCACACAGTTTAATAACCTAGAAGACCGTGGATAATCAAAGTCACAGGGCTGAAACAGGACAGATACATATGACTCGTGTCCCGCTCTAGAGTCCTCAGCACAGGAAGGACACAGAGCTGATGGAGTGGGTCCAGAGGAGGGCCACAAAAATCTTCAGGGGGTTGGAGCACCTTTGCTACGAAGACAGGCTGAGGGAGCTGGGCTTGTTCAGCCTGGAGAAGAGGAGACTCTGGGGAGACCTCAGAGCAGCCTTCCAGTACCTGAAGGGGCTACAGGAGAGCTGGGGAGGGACTCTTTATCAGGAAGTGCAGTGACAGGACGAGGAGTAATGGTTTTAAGCTGAAAGAGGCAAGATTGAGATTAGATACCAGAAAGAAATTCTTTGCTGTGAGGGTGGTGAGACCCTGGCCCAGGTTGCCCAGAGAAGCTGTGGCTGCCCCATCCCTGGACGGGCTCAAGGCCAGGCTGGATGGGGCTTGGAGCAACTTGGTCTGGTGGGAGGTGTCCCTGCCCAGGGCAGGGGGTGGGAATTTGATGATCTCTAAGGTCCTTTCCAACTCTAATGATTCTATGCTTCCGTGATTCTATATAAACAATAAATATCCACAGTGTACCTCTAACTACTAAAAGCACTCAGCTGCAGGATGAATTGTAATTGCGTAATTAGACCCAGTGAGGACAAACAACCAAACCGAAAACTCTGTCCACACAGACAGAGCTATGGAGTTTGGAACTCAGCTCCGAATGTTTTGTTATCACACTCTGAAAAATAAATTCAAATTCAGGGACTTACCAAAGACTTCCAAGCATTTAAAACTTTTCCTCACTTTTCTCTTTTGTGAAAGATTAAGCCCCATGTTTTCTTACTGAGAGGATGCAAGAAGGAAGTAATTAGCCTTCATATCAAGCTTGAAAACAAAGCCCTAAATCATATGATGCTCCAGTGTCAGCAAAAGGAAATGAACACAAAATGAAAGAAAAAAAAATTACTTTATGGCTGAAACACAGTAAAAATCATGGAAAAAAATTTAAAAATTATCAGTGCACAAAGGAGCCCAAAAGCCTCTGCTGGTTTTGGGGGAGGCTTTAGTCAAAATACTAAAAGCATCAAATCCACAACTTAGTCAGCACTGGGCTACATTTCAGTGCTTCTTAAGGTGCTTGTCTAGTGCAGCACTTAGAGAAGCAAAAGGCTTTTTCCTGGCCCTTTTTCTGATGCCCATTTTTTTGGGGACGAGTCCTTCTGCTCTTCCAGGGTGAGAAGAGCTCAAGGTTGCCACCCTCTCTACAAAGGAGGAGGTTAAGAAAACTGGACTCCCAAGTCCTCTTAAGACAAGTGAACCAGCCATATTACCCCCAAACATCCCATATCTTACCCGCAGGGGCTACTGGTGCCCTCGGGCAGAACAGCAGCAAACTATGCTCCTTCTGAGACCCTTTTCCTTCAAAGCAGGAAGGATGTAGCAATTGATAAAGGGAGAGAAAGCAGCCAGGAAAGCAAGTGACTCCTGCACCTCAAGGATGAGAAAACATGTTCAGATAAGCATTAGAACAAAACAAGGGAAACGTAACATTAAAGCATGGGAGCTGCTGCACACACAAGGGCTCTAAAGCACAACTGCAAGGTGACTGCCAGGAGCTGTATGACATACATTGTCATCATCATCATTATTATTTGGGGGGGACAGATCCAGCCCCAACGCATCGATCTCAGAGGCTCTCTGTGGATGTGTGCTGCTGAGGTGGGACATGGGCACTGGCAGGAGCTGCACCACGGACATACCATGAGCACACTGAAGCAGCACTCGTGGCAGCTCCAGCCTCATTTCACATGTAGTCAGAGACTAATTAGATAAACTGTAAAGGTAGAGAGACACCAATAGATTTATATGTGGATTTAAAGGTATAGTCATGTAGCTCCCAGCAAACTAAAAGAGTTATCTTCAAGCTTCTCACTATGGGCTACCAGTGCTCTTTGCACCATTGCCCCACCCCCCCAAATGGCTTGCTGCACAAGTCAGGACAACATCTTCATTCACTAGGGAGAGAGGAAGGGAAGGTGCTGTCCCAGCCTGAGGCACATGGGAGGCAGTAATTCTGCTCCTCAGCCTCTTTCTTGACTTAAATAATTGATTCGGCACGGCCTTCTCACTTTAAAGCCCTGCTAGTTAAATATATGTAAGCCCTGGGACAGACCTGCTCCTTTGGGAGGTGGTGGAGTCACCCTCCCTGACTGTGTTTAAGAGCAGATTAGATGTGGTGTTGAGGGATCTAGTGTAGGGGAGAACTTGTAGAGTAGGGCTGATGGTTGGACTTGATGATCCCAGGGGTCTCTTCCAACCTAAATGATTCTATTCTATGATTTGCAGGCAAAAGCATGAGGTGCCACAACTATACTAACAAACACCTCAGGCTCTGCCTTTTCAGAACTAAGTTTACAACGCAGCCATACTTTCTCTACCACTTACCAAAAACCCAACTGACAAAAATCACATGGTTTTTTTCAGCTGAGCTCCCACTGCAAAGCCTGCTAACGGATTTTTGCCAGCAGATCTGTAGATTAATCCACCTCTGTCCCTGCACCAGGAAAATAAAGCCTCACAGAAACCAGCACTTGGCAGATGCCAGAAGCGCACATGCTATAAAGTACAGCACAGCCAAGTGTAAAGGTAAGGGCTTTGCACATTATAGCAATCCTTTTGGTTGTACCCTTTTACCTTACAAGACACTCCAGAAGTTAACTCCTAGCCCAGAATGCTTTTAACTCCATTTCATTTTAAGATTGCAGCTCAGATTATCCTAAAGTAAAAGTACCACACAAAAACAAGCATTCCCATTCACCTTTGCAAAAGGGTGGGAAATTAATTTAAGGCCAGTAAAGGCCAAACTCACTGCAGGTATTAATTTCCAACTCTGAATTTATTGACAGTCATAGAACTCCTTCATTTCTCGCTGAGCCAGTAGCATAAAGAGAGAAAGCAGCAGCAGCACTTATTGTGGCATACAAAGCAATTGAGCAAGATCCACGCTACATTGACCTTGCCATCTGGACATGTGGCAAGGCCAGAGTAGAGGTATTTCCAGCATTATCCTCTGTAATGATGTAAAATTGTATTCTGATGAGAGAGGCCAAAAATCCCATGCTCCAAAGATCCAGATGATAACAGCAACCAATCAGGCTCCCTTTATGGATGCCAAGTAACACGTGTCACACAGCGATGCCCACATTACCACTTTACAAACATAAACAAATTATCACACTTTCTGCAGAAAGATGTTCATCTCTGTTCCCGCTGTCCTACTGTCTGGGAGCAGAACTGCAGCTAAGAAGATGATCCTATGTCCCCAGTGAGAAATTGAAAGGACATCAGCAGGGGCTGCTGTATGTGCAGAATTAGGCCTGAATGATTTCCAGAAGGCTTTGAAATGAATTGGTTACTGAGCTAAGAATAGAAGCTGGGAATCCTGGTTCATAGTTCTGGACTTGCTATGCAAGTGCCGCCTGCTCAGCCTTTGGAACCGCTGCCTTCTCCCAAACCGGGCACTTGGGCACATAACTGGACTTTGATGTAGCAAGAGGACACAGTGTCCTTGCGAGGCTTCACTTGGAAATCTTCCATCAGCTACACCACCAGAGCCCAGTCCTAGAAGCTATGAAACAGCTGAGGCTTCAGCTCCTGCTTCAGTATTACACACCACCAGTGTTATCTGTCTCCATCTTCATGCCAGGAATTCTGCAGGAATTTGCTTTCTGCGGACTACAGAGAAAGAAGAAAGAAAACCATAAAGGGAAAAGATGCTTTTGTGTGTGTGAGAGAGAGGATGAAAGGCTTCGTAATTATATAGCTTAACCTTATGAAAAACACAAACGGAAAAAAACCAGATTCAGTAATTCCTGTATCAAGCCTGTAACTTCTGTCTAGGTCTTCTGTGTGGCATCCATCCTTCCCACTGTGTACTGGAACAGCCTCCAGCCTGCATCCAGGCTTCTCACACATATACTCCCTGCCCCAAGAAACCCACTTGGCTGCTTCAGACAAACCCCACTGCTCCAGCAGCAAAGGCTTTAGCCAGCTGTGCACGAGCAGCGTGTCTTCCAAACAGCACATCTGGGGAAGAACCAAACACCTCTCCAAGGCCCGAGATGTAGAAGATAAAAGATGCCCCAACAACACAACTCTCCCCAACCCTCACTCCCACACACCCTGACAGAACAAGACTTTACAGGACTTGAGGGAACAAGCACAACAGTTATGATACGTTGAAACAAGTAACATCCCTCATTCCTTCTCTTGCACAACAGATTGACAGACTGTCAGTGCGGAATTTAGGGATGGTTTCAAAAGGCTGGAGACAAACCCCCAGCAGCGAGGGGACCCAAATCCTTCTCTGAGAACGAATAAACACGATCCCTGAATCCCCGAGCACTCCGGCCTTTTATTAAGACACAAGCACAATCCAAGAGAACAAATCCACACACGCACCCACAGAGAATGAAAGTCCGTGCATCTTTTCTAAGCAGAAGAAACTGGGTTCATGAAGGGTGTCATTATTTAAGGACCAACAATTCAGACCAAGAAAAATAGGTTAATTATGGAAGAAAACAACCAGGGAACATGTTATGGGGTTTTGAGAAAGCCAGTAATGAAGCAGCTAACCAGATCATCAGATAATTCCAAAGTCAGTCTCCCACAGTGACACTTCCCTATCCTGGACGCAGCCATGACATTCACTGGTTTGGTGACGCGGAACTATAGGATGCTGATTTCCTAACGTGGCGTCAAGAAGAAAACATGCTCCCAGCCTGTCATGGGCAGAACGGAAAGGCTGCTCCACAGATGCAAACATTTCAGGAGGAGGTTCCACGTGGCCGTACAAATGCACACACACAAAAAATACTAAAAATGGCTTTACAGACCTTGCTGCTTCAAATCTGACAGTGTGGAAGCCTGCACTGAAGTCTACTACTACTTTAATAGCAATGTTACAGGTAGTGAAGGTACGTAGGAGATAGACTTCCCAGGAAGCTACAGTGCCAGGTCACTCTCTCTGCAGGGAAGGGAGTCATCTTCAAGGGAATCAGATCACACAACAGCAAAGTAACAATTTTGTGCTCAGATGAATAAACAAGAGACGGGAAATCTTCTAGATCAAATCACAGACGAGCTTTCTCACAACAGAAACCCAACAGCATACCAGGATTTCCAAACCATATGCTGCTGACCTGTCCAAAGAAAGAACGAAGCTGGATTTCTGTAAAAAAAGCTTCAGTTTCATCTGAGGATGAAATAAACAAAGTTCCTACTGCTCTTGAGTTTTAGTTGGCTTCATTCTAGAGCTGTGTGAGCACTGGACAGCATTTCACAGAATCACAGAATCTTAGTGATTGGAATGAACCTTGAAAGATCATCCAGTCCAATCCCCCTGCCAGAGCAGGAACACCTAGATCAGATCACTCAGGAACGTGTCCAGGTGGGTTTAGAGTATCTCCAGAGAAGGAGACTCCACAACCTCCATGGGCAGCCCCTTCCAGTGTTCCATCACCCTGAAGAAGTTTTTCCTCATATTTAAGTGGAACCTCCTCTGTTCCAGCTTGCACCCATTGCCCCTTGTCCTATCATTGGACATCACTGAGAAGAGCCTGGCTCCATCCTCCTGACCACTCACCCTTTACATATTTATAAATGTTAATAAGGTCACCCCTCAGTCTCCTCTTCTCCAAGCTAAAGAGACCCAGCTCCCTCAGCCTTTCCTCCTATGGGAGATTCTCCACTCCATCATCTTTGTGGCTCTGTGCTGGACTCTCTCCAGCAGTTCCCTGTCCTTCTGGAACTGAAGGGCCCAGAACTGGACACAATATTCCAGATGGGGTCTCACCAGGGTAGAGTAGAGGGGGAGGAGAACCTCTCGCGACCTACTAACCACCCCCTTCTAATACACCCCAGGATGCCATTGGCCTTCTTGGCCTTGAGGGCACAGTGCTGGCTCATGGTCATCCTGCTGCCCACCAGGACCCCCAGGTCCCTTTCCACTACGCTGCTCTCCAATAGGTCATTTCCCAGCTTACACTGGTCTCTGGGGTTGTTCTTGCCCTAGTGCCAGACTCTACACTTGCCCTTGTTCTATTTCATTAAATTTCTCCCTGCCCAACTCTCCAGCCTGTCCAGGTCTGGCTGGGTGGCAGCACGGCCTTCTGGCATGTCAGCCACTCCTCCCAGTTTGGTGTCATCAGCAATCTTGCTGATATTCCTCTATTCCCTCATCCAAGGGATGAACAGTACCGGTCCCAATACTGATCCCTGAGGGACTCCACGAGATACAGGCCTCCAAGTAGACTCTGTCCCATTGACCACAACTCTCTGGCTTCTCTCCTTCAGCCAGTTCACAAGCCACCTCACTACCCTATCATCCAGGCCACACTTCCTCAGTTTAGCTGCAAGGACGCAGTGGGAGATGGTGTTGAATGCTTTACTGAAGTCAAGGTTAAGAACCACAAAAAAATGAACATAAGGGCGCTGGAAAAAGAAAGTAACATATGAATGTATTCACAGATAAGGACAAAGTCCATCTCAATTACGTTAATGTCACTATGGCCACTGCTTTCAATCCCATACATATTTCTCCTGTTACACAGACTCAGCTTGCTCACCGCCTACCAAAACCCAGTCAAATCTTGGGCCATGTTCCTGTTAACTTCTTCCTCCAATGAGGGTACTGCCCTCGCTGAAGGGTGCCGGTACCACTGCCAGCTGTAATGCAACCAAGGAAGGTGCCTGAAAAAAGGACAAAATGAGACTCAAATTTATAAAGACAAAGACTTGGCAAAGCTAAAACAACGGGATGGTTTTTACTGCAACTATTTGAGCAGTAGCAAACTTTAATCTTCCTGCTCATCGAACAAAATTATCTGGTGAAAAGATGTCAGCGCTACCATGACCCATAGCCAACAGATATCTTCAGCTATCTTATACAGTAGGTGTGTAGAGATGATCCCCTCAACTTCAAAACCAAAGCTCAACACAACTTACATTGCAGGTTTTCCTTGATTAAGTCTAACAGCTTTTCTTCCCTGCATCCTCCCTTCTCCCATTACAGCAGACCACTACTGCCTAGGTGCTTGAGAGACATTCTGAGGCATCATGGGCTAGTCTCGGTGCGAGA
The DNA here is from genome assembly GCA_013400555.1 of Jacana jacana. NCBI lineage: Eukaryota > Metazoa > Chordata > Aves > Charadriiformes > Jacanidae > Jacana > Jacana jacana. The sequence continues at coordinate 110,087 of VZTM01022441.1, forward strand.
CATCACATCTTGCTCCACAGCAGCACTGACAGCTGGAAAAAAAAAATAAATCTATGAAAAAGACTACTGAGGGCGCAGACCCATGTCTTAAGTGGAAAGAAAAAATACCTATCTGGCCAGACTCCCAGGCAAAGGTAGTCCTGTGCCAGCTAGACTCTCAACCAGCGTTTCCATGCCAAAGGAGCAAAATAATTTCTTCTTAAACCTTTTGATCAAGAGCCTGGTGAATAGCCATTCTCCGAAATGATGGCAGAGAGCCACCATGGATTTTTTTCTTCAACAAACTAGCACTGAACAGAATCTCACAGCCACAAAGGCAGCAATAAGAGGGGAAGATAAAAAAGAGCAAGGCTTAGGCAACCGTCACACAGAAGATCTGCATCTTCACACTCAATGGCTTCAAACCACAGTGAAGCTGCTGAGCAACAAGATGGGGACACTGTAAACATCAGTTATCAGGAGAACAAACGTATGGGAGAGACTTGGCAAAATAAAACTTTAAGTAGCAGAAATCATATAAACGACTCTGGAATGGGATGCTGGGGAAAGAACTGTCAGCAAACCTGTCACCTGCTGAGTTTGCCCAAGCTGGGAAATCGACAACAAAGAAGCCTGTTGCCTACAGGTCTGCTCAGCCAGACCCAGATGGGATGTTTTGTCCCCTTGGTACAGGAGCTTCATTTACATAATTCATCTGGAAATACTCGAGAGCTGGCTTTAATATAACATGAATTAATCCAAGGATCCTGAGCCATGCCATATCCAGCACCAAGGATTATTTTCCCAGAAACCTCAAGCATACTGACGTCCAATTTGCATGATTGGGATTTTGCAGAAACATTCGCTCTCATGCGAATTTTTCAGACTGGGCTCCAACTTGTTGACATCACAGAACCATGGGATTGTCAGAGTTGGAAGGGGCCTATAGAGATGATTCAGTCCACCTCCCCTGCTGAAGCAGGGTTGCCCAGAGCACATCACTCAGGATGGCATCCAGGAGGGGCTGGAAGGTCTCCAGAGAAGGGGACTCCACACTCTCCCTGGGCAGCCTCTGCCAGGGCTCTGCCACCCTCACCCCAAAGTAGTTCTTTCTCTTATTTGAATAGAACTTCCCATGTTCCAACTTGTGCCTGTTGCCCCTTGTCCTGTCACTGGGAACCACTGAGAAGAGTCTGGGCTCCATGCTCCTTCAACCCACCCTTCAGATCCTTGTGAGCATGAAGAAGGTCTCCCCTCAGCCTTCTCTTCTCCAGGCTAAAGTGAAAAATTATCAATGAAAAGTAGCTTGCTGACTTTTCCTGGCATAGAACCGGGTTATCAGGGCATCCCAAACACATTGTTACAAAATCAGTAGCTCGAATATTGACATTTCCACTTGTGTATCTGTAGGCATGGCAAAGAATGAAAGGTTTCTCTCAAGAATAACCTCTGGTCAAGCATTAACTACCAAGTCAGCTGTATTTCAACACAAACTGTAAGGTAAATCATTACGCAGTGGTTACGCTGTATTAAAGTACACATTGGCATTATTTCATACCAGGTTTGATGCTTTCCAATTCAATTCTAGTTTTCTGCCTGGCAATGTTTTTCAACTTAGTACAATGCAAAATACAGAGAATTGGTGCAACACTGGAGTTTGGGCTGAACACCACGTGTTGGCCCTACAGCAACTGGTGCCAGTAAAACAGGACCCATTTGCAACAGGCAACTACCTGAACAACTGTTTTCTAAGGAAGACAGCAGACTCTTGGAAAAATAGGAAACATTCCCATGGAAAAGAGAAAGCCACACCTATAAGCTTCAGGTATTTCCTTACTACAAAACTTGATCTTGGGCACAAGACACACTTATTCAGCATTTTTCCCCACTTCCTGCTGCCAGAAATCGGTGATGTATTTCAAGCACATGCAAAGCTAAGTCTCCGCAGAGACCACAACTTTGCAACAACCTGATCTTTTCTGTTTATTAGCAGAGGCTGGACCTAAATTTTTCAATACTATTCACAAAGGCCTATGTAATTTAAGCTAGAAGAACACTGCCATAATTGACAAGAATAGGTGCTGCCAAATGTTTTCTCTTGTGGTTCAGAGATACCACAGTCAGGCAGCATCTTCTCAAAACATAACGAAAGATGACACTTCATCAGACAATGTAGATGTGCCAGGCAATAAATCCTGCAGCAGAAGGCTCCTTCCTATTTTAATTTAAGTCGTCACTGATCAAGAGATACAATTGTCTTTCTCAAGACAAACAGGAGAGGTGGAACCAAAACAAACATCTCTAACAACTGAAAAAAACCCCATAGAAATGCTCAGGTTTTAATTTAAATCTTGGTATGCTTGTTCTGGTCTAATAAAAATAGGCCACCCCACTGTCTGCACAATTCCTGAGATCAGTGGATACTATCCTGCAGCTGCCTGCACTGTTCAAAACAGCAAGGAGACTGGTTGCAAGTCGGGCACAACCGTCTGTTTCCCCCTCCTCCTGTAATAGATGCATCATTTCAACCCCAAGTATGGAACAGGCTGGCAATCTGCCCCACCGTGACTTGGGTATTTCTGCACTACTGAGCAGGAGAGGGTGTTCCCATGGCTTTGGTACTTTGTTTTAGGATCTTTCATCTAAATGTCAGCAAACAAAGCTGCTTCTGCAGTACTCCCCAAGAACAGTTTTTATTTGAGATCTGACTATTGTTGTTGCCAAGGCATGAAGAAAGGGCCCTCATGTATACAGCAGCAGAGATTATATAAAAATCTATCTAAAGACAGAGTAAACACTTGGTCACTTAGGCCATGCCAAGTTCTGGTTTACTGGTTACAGCACCAGATTTATCCACACTACCTAGTTTAAGGCTATAGATATCCACTGCTGTGTGGATTGGCCTTAAGGTAGGAAGTTTTAGCTTTCCACCCACAGCCAAGAAATTAAGCACCTACAAATTGGAAAACAACATCCCAAATGCCTGGTCCCCAGGTTCTCCAGCTGGTAAAGAAAAATTAAGCAGTGGTAGGAGAGCAGTAAGAGTCAGAAGAGTTTAAAATGTTCCCTCTACATGGACAGATTCAGATATATTATCTAGTAAAATCTATTTGTGTATCAGTGGCCACTTTTTTCCTTCAGAAGAAATGCTCCAAGGCTTCTTCGGTGCTAACAGCTCAGAGCTAACATATAACCCTTTGACAAGGAGCCAGCATGCATTCAGCAAGGATATATGGCCTACCAGGATCAGGACTCAAACCAGCCTGCTTCTCCTTCTTGTCCTTCCCCAGCTCCCTGCGTGCCTGTGGGTAAATCACCCAATCTTCCTGTGCCTAAACTCCACATTTGTAGGAGAGGGATAATCACTCTTCACTATTCCAGAGGGCCATTGTCAGGCTACATTAACTAGTGACTGACTGGAGCCTGGGTACCACAAAAAAAAATCACCCCTCTGCCCCAAATGCCTTATGAAAAACAAATGTTTCTTAAAATACAGGTTTCAGATTCAGTTCCCTAGCAGTTATCACAAAGAAGAGCAATTTAACAAAGACAAATGCAAAAAAAAACCCAAAACCAAAACAACAAAACGAAATCTCAATGCAACTTGGCCATGTCCTTTCAACCTGACATTTATAACACCACCACAAAATTACGTATGCTAATGACAAAACAAGAGAACAGAAAAGGTGGGCAATATTGTTCCTTCTAGTTTAAAAAAAATAAAATTATAGTGCACTCAGTTTGCCAGTTTAACAGGTGATGTGACAGGTCCTAAGTTCATCTTGGGACAATTTGAGAACAGAATGCTTAGCAGTGTGTGATGACAGTGATCACTAGCTGGTTCCTGGAGAGCTGATAAGTTATTAAGCTAAACAATGCATGACTATTATGAGCAAGTCAGTGCACTAACTGTAATTTCCTTGAAAGCTGAGCGGTGCATGATTATACTTGTCCACTCAGACTCCCTGCTGGCAGCTCCGTATTCTGCTATTGTTCGGAGCTCTAGAGTCTTCCCCGTGCCCAGGATACAGCCGCGAGAAAATGTATTCTTCACATTCAGCCTGCGTTGTGGCAGCTGTCATCTGAAGGATACTGGGAAGAGAGACGTCCTCTGTCCTGAAGCACAGCTATTATAGCCCCTAAAAACATCTGGTTTTGTTTGTCAGCATGAGCTACCTCTCATTTCTAACTGAGGCAATTTCCATTTCAAGAGTGTGGAATGACACATATATACCTACATATAAATAATACACATCCACACCTATATATGTGTGTTGATGTGTATTAAAAGGCCACACATATATACAAGTACACTCCTGGTTACTTGCTTTATGTTATTACTAGAGCCTCAACTATATATCTTTCAACTCACATTTCTCTCTCAAGGTATAAGCAAAGGTGACAGAGCACCCCTCCACTAGCAAACCTACAAAAACTACTAACATAAAATGCAAAAGAAAAAGAAGGCAGCAGCTGGATGACAAGGATTTTGAGTAGCCAATACAAACACAAACTGAAAACACAGCCCTCATCAGTCCTACTGAAAAGAGGAAGGTTTTAGCAGGGCCTGAAGAAAACCTGGCCAGGTCCAACTGCAGACCTGCTTTGTGAGACGGAGAAGCCACTCGCCCTCCTTCGTGCCTCAGTTTCTTCCTCTGCAGAGTAGAGCAGCATCTCCCCAGCTCTCAATGCAGCCTGTATGCCCTGTAGCAGGTGATTCCCTGAGCGCTCGGGGCTGGCGAGCGCAGGACCTCTGCTGCGCAGTGGGGCAGAGCAGGGGCCTGATGCTGCGCTGCAGGAGAGACGGAGTAAAGCCAGTCCCTGACCCACCTGGTTACATGGAGAGAGAACAGTGACCCCCATTTTGGTTCCCTAAACTAATTACCAGGAATATCTCCTCACTCTTGCCTGCATCAACAGTCAGGCTAGGCCTCCCCTCCCTGTGGTGCAGTTTTACCATGTTCTTGTCCTGAATGCCATCAGCTTGTCTGGGAGGCAAAATTTCAGAAACGCCTCTGTGCTTTCAACTCCGAGAGCACCAGACATTTCAGAGTGTAAAAGCCCCACTGGCTTCCAGTGAGCTTTGGGGTGCCAAGTGCTTACATCAGGTTTTTTGGGGTTTTTTTTTTTCCCTTTCTTCTTTTTTAAATGGGACTTAGGTGATTCTGGAAATATTATCATGTACCTCACATTAGATCTGATACAAAGTGAACATTAAGTGGGAAGAAAACCTGACACTGAGAACATTTGACAAGTGCTTAAAAGGTAGGTCCTAATTCATTTTAAACTTTGTTTTATACAAGACTCATTTAAGGAGCACCATGAAATTCTTTCATTGTCCTTTTCTCTGTGCTGATCCTGCAAGGAATATATAATCAGTAATATCTTTAAACAAGCCAAGGAAAAAGTACCACTCTATTTTGAATCCAGGAACTGTTCTATTCCTGTCACTGAGTTTTTTCAAACCAAAGTAAAAGGGAAAAACCATTACTGTTGGGATTAAAAACACAAGATGAGCAAATGCAATACTCAAAACGTGATACTAGTAATACAGAGAGGATAAGCCTGGCCCTGTACACACACCTCATACCTTCACAAAGAAATTATTTCTATCCCTACAACAAGATCTAATCATCTGATCATTCTCCTGGGCAGTAAGGAAAGGTTAAAAAGTCGATCATTTCTATTCCAACCCTGGAATTACCATCCTGTAGCTGCACTACTGCAACCCTCTGCAAGTCTGTGCCGTAACCATAACCAAAAGGACTTGGCTTCAAAGCCATAAGGTTTTGGGGCTGCGCTTTCGTTTGGGTCCTCCCCGCAGACATGGATCGTGCTCAGCAAGTTAACAGCAACTTCCACAACACTGGAGGTGGGAACAGTTGACTCGGGGCCAGGAATTTCAGCAACCGCTTTGCTATGATCCTCCAACTATACCCTCAGTCCTCCAGCCCCTGGAGACTACGCCTAAAGACAGAGGCCTCGTCGGTTGTAAGTACTCTGGCCATCTACAAATCCCTAAGAGAAATGCATGGTTATGTTCTAGTCAGTGGGAACTCAAAAGGAGTTAAACAGCAATAACACGCCATGGAAGGCTCACCAACATGGATAGCAGTCAAGGACGTAACCAGTGTAAAGCCGTGGCGATATACTATAAACACAGAAGAAAATGTATTTGAAACATATGCTCATGTACATCTCAAAAGGACACAAATCTTACATAAAGCATTCCACACATACACACATACTATTTATCACTGACTGTTTTCCTATTGGTTTGGTTTTTTTTCCACCAATAACTAGGTCATTATCACCTTTACAATGAGATACCCATTCAAAATACACTGCTTCACAAGATCATTAAAAGCTAATAGATAACCACATTATTTTGGGACTATTTCATATTTAAATCATTGCCCAAGATTACAATTCAGCCACCATCTGAATGAACAAAGCCATTCAAACGGGTACAGGACACACAAAGTCCTTTTACATTAGTCATTCCAGGCTGATTTCACACTCCTGTGCAAATGAAAAGTATTTCTGGCCCGTCACAGCAGAAGAGCCACCAGGGGATAGCTCAGTGATTCAACACCAGCCCTTCCCTGGGAGACTCTGAGCCTTCATGGGATGCAAGGCTTTCCCTACACACCAACACAGAGCACTTGTCCTGGGGTCAAGCCTTACCAGCCCCTGATTGCAACACTGCCATGGGTGATGGGACAAGACACAAAGCCGACAAAATGACTGTACAAACAGGAATGATGAGAACCCGCTTGGAAATGCACGGCCTCAGAGTAATCCGAGACCAATGTGGAGACTACAGAGAAAGCTCGCTCAGACAGCACGGTTTCATGGCACGACCACTATCACACTAGGATTTCAGAAATGGTACAATAACCAAGGCACAACTTGTACCGCAGGGCAGCCACCACACAATACTGTACATTGAAGTCAAACCAAGTAACATTTGGACTTCATGCCATTCTAGTATTTTCCCTTACTTATGACAGAGACTTAAGACTTGGGTAGGAGAGACTTGGGTAGGGAGAGACTTGGGTAGGAGTAGCTTCATTAGTCTTGTACCTCCATCCAACACTGCTACAGAAGCCCTCTCCTGGCTACAGAAGTTTTTGGCTTCTAGGGTAGTCTCAGGGCTGCTTGAACTTCAGCTGGTTTTTCAGTTTACAGCCAATAAGCAGTTTCACATTAATTGCTCCCAAAGAACAATACAGGATCAATAGATTATCGCAGCAAACAGTTGCAATCCCTCCATACCAACCATACCAACTCCATACCTCCATACCAACCAACAACCAAGCAATCCCTCCATACCAACAACTCTCTCCAAAGAGGAGAGGCTGCACAATCTCACTCTCAAGTTCAAAAAACACTTTGTCCTGTTTAAACGAGACATTAAATCACACATTAAAATGCCACGTGGAAAGTAAGGCCAAATGGAGCAAAGCATTACAATGTCAACGAGGTCAACAACAAGTTAACGCAGAAGAGAGCAAAGCTCCACACAGGGCTTTAAGTACAGGATCCAACTGGACAAACCCACTTCAGTTGACTCTGCCTTGAGCTGGGTGGTTGGGGCTATGTGGTCTTCAGAGATCCTTCTCGACCTGTTCTTTGAAGATCAGCCGTTCTCTAATTTTGGGACAACAGCCCGGTACCAAGCTTAAACTGGAAACAACACTGGAGTCCTCAACTTAGAAAGGAAGTGGACCTGCTGCAACAGGTCAGAGGGCCACAAATATGACCAGGGGGCTGGAGCACCTCTCCTATGAAGACAGGCTGAGAGAGCTGTAGAAGAGAAGGCTCCAGGGAGACCTTAGAGCAGCGTTCCAGTACCTGAAAGGAACTGGAAGGAGAGCTGGGGAGGGACTCTTTGTCAGGGAGTGCAGTGACAGGGCAAGGGGTAACGGCTTTAAATGGAAGAGGGGAGATTTAGATGAAATACCAGAAGGAACTTCTTTGCTGTGAGGATGGTGAGACCCTGGAACAGGTTTCTCAGAGAAGCTGTGGCTGCCCCATCTCTGCAAGTGTTTAAAGGCCAGGCTGGACGGGGCTTTGAGCAATCTGGTGTGGTGGGAGGTGTCCCTGCCCAGGGCAGGGGGTGGGAACTTGATGACCCTTCGAACTCTAAACATTCTAAGATTCTGTGATTCTAAAACAAACAGGTTAAGGTTCTTCTGTGGCATTAAATGTCTAAATCTTGCATGAGTCTCCCATGTTGTTACGAGAAGTTCATGCTAATTCACCAGGCCAAGCCTGTGCTTCGTCATCTTCTGTTGGTCAAGCTGAATTCTTGCTAACCTTCTCTGTGCTCAGCCAAAATTATACTGGTCTAGCAAAGTGGCTCCTGGCAGTCATAAAAATACTGTTACACTTGTATGCCAGAAAAGAAAGCAACCATTTAAAAAAATGTCAAAAATTATGTTCTTTAGGAATCCAGTCATTTTGAATGTTTGTAACTACTCTGACCCCGCCTGCAATGCGGGCACCTAATCCATTTCATTTGCCAGAATAACTTATTCATTTGATTTGCACAGAAATTACTACAGACTGTTTACAACAGTCTATCTACATTTGTGTCCCCTTAGTCTGTAGAAGGGAAATACTGCAAAGCACACAATCTCCTCATTCGCTACAGAAAACCCTTCACCAACTGGTCTGAAACCCGTGGTGAGCTCCGGAGAGAAGGAGCCACAAGCGTCTGGTTTCACACCTCGCAAGCTCAGCGGATGCAAACAAGCCACGCACATTAAAACTCTGCTTGGCTGATGAAAACGTCAAACAGGCAATAACACGCACCTCAAACCACATCATCCCAGTCCATCAAGCTGTCCTACATTGACCCCCACAGCACTGAGAGGCCGGTTAGTTTTAGCATTCCCCTTTGGCAACCAAGTAGTGACAACAATTAAAAGCACAATTTTATTTTAACATTAGCTAATCTGATTGAAAGATATCTGACACCATTCCTGGACCAATGGCATCCTCAGTGTAAATAAAACAATTTAAACAATTATCAAAAAAAGTACATTCGCTGCTGAAACTCCAAAGCAAATTAAACAAGTCAATTGAGGAGAAATCAGTGACAAAGCAACTGGAACCAGTCCATTTATGCAAGCCAGATTTTGACAGCAACAGCATCTTCTGCACGAAGGGAGAATATTTTCCTCATTTCAAATTACTCAGCTTAGTTCCAGGTTGAGAAACAAACTAGGAACTGAAAAAGCAAGTAACCTTGGGTTGGTTTGTTTTTTACACCAGTCTGCAAACAAGAAGTAGGTGTGGGAGGCTGAGATCTAGTGGCTCCAATGGCTTGACAAGCACAGGCTCAACTCACCATCAGGTTCATTTAGTTAGTACAGATTACATTACAGCACTCCGTTAGAGGCACCAAGTAGGCTGAGAATCCTTTTTTCCTAAATACTCAGCCCATTTCATATTGCTTATTGGTTTAAAAGCAGCAAATGAAAATGTTTGTTTTCCACGTTAAAATCAAACTCTGATTTCCACCCCAAAGGAGCTTGAAACAAGATCACAACTGAAAGATTAATCATGTAATAAGTCATCCATCACTTTCAAAAAAAAGCATAAAAATAAACACCACGTAAATCTATGTGAATGTATAGAGCTGCTTAGATGCATACAGAGTCTATCCTTATTATTGAGAACAACCTTTTTTCATTTTGCCAAGACTACACTTATTTGCAAGCAAGTGCCTTGAAGGTTATCAAGAGAAGAGTCAATCTTTCTTTAGGGAAAAAAAAGAAAAGCTACAAATATTAGACAAGATTAACACGGGCCATTTCAAGCAAGGTCTCCGACTTGTCAACTTCAACCCACTCACCCTGCCAAACAGGATACACGTGTGGCATAATGAAGGACTGAATACTGACCTTCTCGCCACACAACTAGGATAAATACTCAGGTATCACTAACACCAGTGTGTATCATCACCCAGATTCTCTGACACGTAACATTTCTAAAGAGCCTGAACAGAAAAAGACACGGAGAGTCACACCTACCTTTTAGCTGTTCTACCCATGTCACAATGTGTAAATTTTCCCCTCCCAGCTTTAGAAATTTCCCCAGTACCAATTTTTTTCCTTAATTCACCTAGTTGATTACTTGACATAAGACTTAAAGGTTCCATTTTACTCTAAACTTAAATGGTGTAACTTGCCACACCTTATGGCACCTCTATTATCCTCTGGAACAAGAACACTACAACTTTGCAGGCAAAGAAAATGAACGTTTCCTTTACAGTTACACCCTGATCAAACACACATTCACCCTTACAAGAGGGCTGGGTTCCTACTTTATAAGCAATTTGTACTGAAAAATTCAGGTCAAGGACAACCTACCACCAATAAGCTGCCCTACACCTCCACCTCCCTACCATCACTGGCCAGTAAGTACCTCAGAAATCCCCAAAAGATTAACGAATGGATTGGTGCCACCGAGCAAACTCCCCACGCTCCCCTGTTCCATGTGCCAACTCCGTGCTAAAGAGCAGCTCTGGTATCTCTGTGTTACTGCTGTCAGCCTTCGAAAGCAGGTTGCAGTTCAGGAGGCGCCTTTTTATTTCAATCTCTAGTAAAAGAACATTTGACAGACTGAAGTCAGTCGGTTCTGGTTGGTGAGGAAGTTCAGGTATTCGCTGCTTTTCTTTGGATGTGAAAATAAAAACTTTATCAGCCAGTATAAAATGTTTATTATACATGGGACCACAAAAATGAGATCAGATTCTCTGCTTCCACGGGCAGCACAGTAAAACTTTGTGCAGTATGTCTGAAACTAACAGGGGATTGCATAGTCATGAAACAGGCTTAATCCATCCTTACTCCTTTTGAGCTTAAATAAAACATTTTTGTCTGTTGTTTTCTCTCTTAACAAATACATTTTCTAGTTAGCTACGGAAAACCAAACTGAGCTCAGGGGGGGGAGATCTTTTTACTTTGAAATGGTAACTGGAACTTACAGGCTTTGCTCTGTTGATCTGAACTGCCATGAATGGAGTTATTTCCTCACATTCCTGTTGTATAATTCTTCCTTTACCAGCATTCAGCTATCAGATCAGAGCTGGAGTTTACTTGGGAGTTGGCAGTAAACAAAACAACAGATCTGCACTCTTTCCTCTGGAAAAAGAGATGGTAGCCCTTCTCCAAATACATACAACATTGAAACATGCAGGATGATTAAGGAGTTGGGTATTAGATAAACGAGGTAGTGTGCTCAACAGATTAATAAAAAAAAAAGAGAAAATAATTAAGTGGAAAGATTTACATATTTATGGAGCACAAACAAGGCATTGTCACCTGGGGGTGCTGGTCGACAGGAGGCTGAACATGAGCCAGCAGTGTGCCCAGGTGGCCAAGAAGGCCAAGGGCATCCTGGCTTGCATAAAGAATAGTGTGACCAGCAGCAGTAGGGAGGTGATTGTCCCCCTGTCCTCAGCACTGGTGAGGCCGCACCTTGAGTATTGTGTCCAGTTCTGGGCACCTCAGCACAAGAGAGATATCGAGGTGCTGGAGCGAGTACAGAGGAGGGCAACAAAGCTGGTGAGAGGACTGGAGAACAAGGCTTATGAGGATCGATTGAGGGAGTTGGGGTTGTTTAGTCTGAGGAAGAGGAGGCTGAGGGGAGACCTCATCACTCTCTACGACTGCATGAAAGGGCACTGTGGAGAGGTTGGTGCTGGTCTCTTCTCACGGGCAATGAGCGACAGGACAAGAGGGAATGGCTGCAAGCTGCAGCAGGGTAGGGTTAGGCTGGACATTAGGAAAAAGCTTTTCACGGAGAGAGTGGTCAGTCAGTGGAATCAGCTGCCCAGGGAGGTGGTGGAGTCACCCTCCCTGACTGTGTTTAAGAGTAGATTAGATGTGGTGTTGAGGGATCTGGTGTAGGGGAGAACTTGTAGAGTAGGGCTGATGGTTGGACTTGATGATCCCAAGGGTCTCTTCCAACCTAAATGATTCTATGATTCTAAATAGTTGCAGCAATCAAACGGTGCCTAGTTTAAGTTATAACTCTGTGGAAGGAGTAGCCTGTGGATTCAAACTATTGTGTTAATGAACAACTCAGCTGTTACTTTGCGATGGGGAAGGCACAATAGTCATACTTTTCCTTAACAGACCTGCAAAACCCCGGTCCTTCTGCTGAAGCATGAGGGCAGCCAGCTTGCGGGAGGAGCCATCTAGGAACTAACAAAAAGCTGTGTTTTTCCTTTAAATATTGACTTTCATCTGAAAGTAATAAACAAATATTCAGCTGAAAGGATCTTTAATGAGTGACATGGCAAAAGATAAATATTTTCCTCCTTTTTTCATTTCTCAGCTGAACATCATCAGTGGGCACCAGCACTACTTTCTTTACATTGCTGATGTTGTACCTTATCCCCAGCTGATGCATTACATCTACACAACGGCTCTGACAATGGATGGAGGCACTTTAGCATGGGAAATAAGGGAAAACAACCATCCCACTGCAAACTACAGCCAGGTATTTATTTATTTAAAAGGCAAACGTCCAAGTTCAGACAAGAGGAAGGAAAAACAGATCTTAAAAGAAAATGAACAGCCCTGTTAAAACGTCCAATACCTAAACCAACATTTCTCCAGCACACAGTGCTCCCCAGTGTTATACCGTGGGTTTGACCTAGTGCTTTTGTGCCACCTTTTGTATCTCATTTAGTTTCTAAGCACTCTTGTCAGCATCTGACTTGGCATTGGCCTTAGCCTGATGGGACCACATGGTAGGTTGAGGGCTGCATGACAGGACTGCCAGGCAAAGACAGAGAACATAAGACAGTGCCCCATTGCTCAGCCCCTGTGCCAGAAGCAGAAAAGAAAGGGAAATAATAACAACATTTGTAGATAAACAACAAGAGACCATCAGGAAGAAAACCTGCTCTTTCCAAGGTTTAATGTATTAATGTTCTCACAGCTCAGCAGCAGCTGAAGCACCCAGCAGCCCTGAACTCAAATTGATGACATTCACAATTAAAGAGCCTATGCCCTTCGTTTGCCTGAACGAGTAACTTCTATTCTCTCTCCTCCTCATTTATCTGATTCTCACTAGCTCTTACTCATCCTGAATTTCCACCGGCAATTTCAGCACCAAACATGCACATGATGATGGAAACCAGAAGGCAAAGTGCTTTGGGGGAGGGCAGGCAGGAGGCTTTAGCCATGAGGCTTCCCATCACTCCAGCCTCCTGCCACGTCTGGACACCAGCACTTGGTCCTTCTGTAACAGATGGTCACCAAGTCAGACTGGGAAAGGAGTCCCCAACCCAGCAACTGGTCTAGATGAGGAAACACTGTCTTATAACATGCAAAAGCCCTTAATTTGGTGGTCTTCCCAGGACATACAGGACGGCTGAAGCCAAGGCTGGGGGAGTAGGGGCAGGTTTTAACAACAGGAGTAACTCGCCTTTGCCAGATGATCACCCAACGTTGCAGACCAATCTGGAATTCATGGAAAGCCACAAATTACGTTTGTTTGCCTGAGCTCATACCAAAGGAAACAGGCTACTGAACTCCTGAATGTCCTCAAATGATGCATAGAAACATTTTAAGCCCTTATTTATCCTATTATGCTCCAAAATCCAAAATAGACCTTTTATTACAGTATTGCCAATTTCAGGACACCAAGACAGTAAACAAGTGATCAGGGAATGAGAAACAGTTACATTAATAGCAACAACACACTCTTGGTGAGTAGAGGTGTCAATTATTACTAAGCAAAATGGATAGATTACCAAAAATACCACCACAAACTGAACAAAACCAACAAACCGAGTGTCATTTGATGCTCAAAGACAATCCTGCTTATTCCATACAATTTATTGCTGTTTCCTACCTTTTTATTAGAATGAGTATTTTTAAGTACTTCTCCACATTAAGAGTACCTCCTGCCCCTGAGCATCCCATGGTAGAGGCTGCATGACAAGCAGGGGGGAAGATGTGGCAGAGCCAAGCCTCGCTCTTCCACCCAGCCCAGCTTCTCCTGGGCATATTTAGTATTTATTTGTATTTAGTGCCAAAATCTGCCAGCTTGTCATGTGCCTGTAATTCTGCTTCAAGTCACCAGTACACACAGACTGCACCTCTAAAAGACTTCAGCATCTTGGAAAAGAAAGCAGACTGCAAGATGCTTTTGAAATGGCCTTTGACAGTTCTGTGAGTAAAGTCTCGTCCTTTACACACTCAGAGCTTCTCTTCAGCGCACTGGAAAAATGACCATCTCAAACTAAATAGTATTAGAAAACTCGCAGAGATGGTAAAATTTGTGATGTTAGACACGTCCTACAATTATTTTAACCACCCAGTCCTGTGGATAAACTAACCTCTCATCTTCATCCTGTTTCTAACTTCATTGCATTAGAATTTAAGTAATGCCTTTCTACCTCAACTACTTCATTTCACTGTTTACCACCAAATCTCTATATTAGGTACCGGAACAGAGAGAGAAAAGACTACTTGTTAACTCATTGACTCCAGATGTTCAAGGGTCTACCCTAAAATCAGGCTAATTACATTATACAGATGCAGCACTTGGAAGAACCCTGACCCTACTTTAATCTCCAAGACTTCAACTCTCCATATATTTTTATATAAACTCAAAAGACAAGGTCAGGCTCACCTTCCTTCTGCCTAGTATGTGCACCGGTGGCCCAGTGCAAGCATTATTCAAGGCTGTCCTTCCTCCCTCTCCACTTAGATTTAATTCCTATGCAGTAAAAGGAGATGCAGTTAAAAAATATTTCGCAACCAGGAGAAAAAAAAAACTAAAATAGAATCACGCCAGGAATGTAGCAGCCCATTTGTACATCTATCGAGACCTCAAACAGTTTTACCTGTGGTTCATCACCCAACAGCATGAGGTGGTTTAACTCTGGCCAAGGAAGCAGAGACACTTCACTTGGGTGGGAGGGAAGCTGTTCTTCATGCAGCACAGAGAGAGCTGAAGGTGGGAGTTGACAGAGAAGCCCCGTTCTCTGCCCCACAGAACTAACATTTACAGAGGCACGGAGAGAAGAAAAAGGATGCAATGTTAAAGCCAGGCACAGGTGTTCCATTTACATACATAAAAACACAGCACACCTTCTGAATAAGCGAAGATCCTTGGCACCCAAGGAACTCTCAAACCATACATGGACACACCACAATCAGTAAAACATGAGGATGATAATGGCAGCAAGAGCAAAAAGACTAGACACGTGCAAATATTCAGCATGCAAGTAAGAATGCCACAGATCTGATCCTCCAGTGGGGTGGCTGGCACAGCTCAGCTGCAATCAATAGGTCTGCACTCACACAAGCAGAGCATCAAGCACAGATTGGTCAGTGTGACCGCTTCGGAGTTTCGCTATTATTTATTTCTGGGCTACCTGTCGTAATGCAACTTGCCATAAAATACCTCATGCCTAAGTTAAAGTTATGATTAATAGCATTTTGCTTTCAGCTCAGTTCAGCCCACTGTTTTATTCGCTACTGGTCTCACCTCTTCACCTCGTTAACTGCTTTCTTGCTTCTGGCCATCGGAATAGTTCCAAAATTGCTGTTCCTTGTTCAAAAAAAAATACTGCTATTGTAACAGAAGCTAAATTAAAAGACTCATGTCATGAACAAGGGCAGACTGAAAGCGGCAAAGGGCCAAATAAAAAGAGGGAGATTTGTTACTTTTCCTTCCCAAGATGATTAAGAAAAACGTACAAAATTAAAAAAAATGTTCCAGCCCTTTTCCCTGATGTATGAAAAGACAAAAGAAACTCCAATACTCCCTCCAGATCACTGCTGAGAAGAGCCTGTGTAAAAAGGGTAGTTCCTTGCATGACTAACATAAGGATACTGATGATGTCGTTGCCACCTCTTTGGATCACATCTGTCCCACAAATCACTGTTTCTTACTGGCAGCCTTGCGGCACAGGTAAAGATTCTGCTTAAGGTCTCTCTGGTAAAAATGTAGGTGGTATGAGGAACTGGGATGTCTGCCATCTCATCCCCAAAGATTCGCAGGGATGTAGGCCACCTTCCCTTTCCACCCCCAAAGTGGACCATTTCAGACGGGGTGGGTGGGAGGGGAGATCAGTCTTGCACCCATATAACAAGCTGTTGTCTCCTGGGCACATTCACTTCTTAAAGGAGGAGGAAAAAGAAACAGTGGTGTCAAAAATTTATGGAGTTAGATCTCCCAGAGACCCTCACCTTCCTCTTGCACATGGCATTCATCAGAGCAGAAGGTCGATGGGGCAGGAGGGACCTTGTTTGCCCCAGAGCAAGTGAAAAACACACCGGAGAAAGCAATGTTTCAATACTGTCAGTTGTCTTAAGGACACAAACAAGCTCCCCTTTCTCTTCCCTGCATCTCTACTGTCTGCAAAAACAACAAAACAAACAAAAGGGAAATAAATAGAAGTTTCCCATGCCAACAAACTCTTCCACAAACAGTTTGTTGTTCCTGACCAGTGAGAGCCCATGAAAGCTAGGGGAAGATTATCGATACTCAGCGTGCAGGGGAAGGGCCAGACACCACTGTAACCAGAGGCAAACTGTCAAGTGCTACACCCAAACGTAGGACAAGGTGTCCCACCCCCAAAGGGCTTATCTTACTGTCCTAACCCTTTCACAGGTCTCTAATGTTGAAGGTAGAAGGTGCAGAGGGAAACATAAAGACAACAGGACCATCCCGGAACTTAAAAAAAACCCCAAACCCAGCCCATGCATTAGCAGTGACAGATTTAAAGATTTCACTGTTGACGTTAACAGTGACATTTTAAGCATGGGAAGGGGGGGGCAACAACTTCAAAAAACATCAGCAACCTCTTTCAATTATGAAGTACCAACACCTTAAAACCAGAAATTTAAGACCGAAGAGCCTTTAAACGCCCCTGTACTTCACTGTATTGGACAGCAGTAAACAAGGTACTGATGTACTTTACACTGCAAACAACGTGAGTGTTCCAGCCAAATGGGGGGGGGAGCCCCAAATCAGAGTGAAATTTCAATGGATGAAGTTTAGCTGTAAGATAAGGGACTGTAATCAAATTACACCACAAATAGGTCCATTCATCTGCAAGCATTATCGCAGAAAGATGATTGAATTACAGCTTGGAATAAAAACAGTTTAAGAAATAAAATGCAGATTTATTATCTATTTATTTGTTCCTACTGCCAAAGAAAATTTCCCACCTTCATACAAGAATGCTATCCGAGATGAATCTGGGGAGAAAACTGAAATACTAATTATCAGGCTGGAAAAACAAGAAGAGTTTGAGTTGTGCTATTTACATTCCCATTCCTCTTTCTGCAGAGAGCACCAAAGTCAACAAGCCAAGTGAAGGCAGAAGAATATGCAATAGCAATTCGAGTTGTTTTGCTGTGAAAGGCCTAGGCAGCTTACGTACATTCCACAAACCAGCCAGAGCGTGTTTTTTTTTTCCTCTCCCTCAAAAAATAATAGAAAACTAAATTCTCCCAGTGCTTTTCACTATGTTTTTCTTTTTTTTTTGTCTTTTTCCCCGAAAGCTATCACAATCCATATTACTCAATACCACTTTTTTTTTTTTTTAAAGAGAGAGCTAAGTTCGAGGCATGCACTTACCCCCTCGTCCTCCTCCAATTTGGCAGCACTGAAAAAGCACCTTTGCAACCCAGCCCGCGCGGGGGGAGGATTCGGTGCCTCGGTAAGAGCTGCAAGGACCGGGAACCGGGGGG
>VZTM01022441.1:128744-142974 GCA_013400555.1 Jacana jacana
GGCGCCGGGCAGGGAGGCAGCGGAGCCCGGAGTGCCGAGCAGCTGGTGCTCGCTGGAACAAACAACTTGCCACTCAACCCCGGCCCGGCGCGCATGCGCGGAGCCCCGCCGCATGCCGGGCCTTGGAGTCCGCGGGACGGGACGGAGCCCTGGGGAGGGGGAGCGGGCTCACCCACCGCCGCACCCCCTCTGCCTCCGGGGGTGGTTCGGAACGCTCGCTTACACTGAGAAGGCACTTTATTACAAGTACTAGTAAGCGACCGGGTTTTTTTTATTATTGGTTTTTTCCTCCTTCTTTTTCTCCCTCCCCTCCCCCCCTCCCAACTTTTCCACTGCTTGTTTTCACCTCAATTCTCATTGCACCTACCGCTCGACTCGCACCCAGGGCACCTGCAGATCTTCTACACCCCCAGAAAACAGCAAAAACGAGACCTTCAGAAACTGTCGTTAGCAACAGGGAACTGCACCACTCTTACCCCGTGGCGGGTGGGACTCCTCATTTGTCTCCCTGTGCAGCAAAAGAAAAAAAAAATAGTAGAAAAAAAAAATCCCAAACCAACGTGCATGGAAGTGCTGTAAGAAGTAAAATCGCCCAAACAAAACCACCTTGCGCGTGCAAAAGCTGGTTCATGTTCTGTTCAGGTGAATGGCCTGCTCACAGAACGGTCTGGGTTGGAAGGGACCTTAAAGACCACCTCATTCCAATTCCCTGCCCTGGGCAGGGACATCTCCCACCAGACCAGATTGCTCCAAGTCCCACTCCTCAATAAGGAGGTTGAAGGGAGGCTGGAATGGACAGACCTTCAATACTCATCAATGACCTGGACAAGGGGACCGAGTGTATCCTCAGCAAGCTCACTGATGATACCCAACTGGAGGGCCAGCTGACACAGAGGGCTGTGCCACCATCCAGCGTGACCTGGACAGGCTGGAGAGCTGGGTAGAGAAGAACCTACTGAGGTTCAACAAGGGCAAGTGCAGGGTCCTGCACCTGGGGAGGATAAATTCCAGGCACCAATATAGGTCAGGAGCAGACCTGCTGGAAAGCACTTCTGAGAAGGATCTGGGGGTCCTGGGAGACAGTAAACTATCCATGAGCCAGGAATGTGCCCTTGTGGCCAAGAGGGCCAATGGAGTCCTGGGCTGCATAGGGAAGAGTATGGCCAGTAGGTTGAGGAAGGTCATTCTCCTTCTCTGCTCTGCACTGGTGAGGCCACAACTGGGATACTGCATCCAATTCTGTGCTACCCAGTTCAAGAGAGACAAGGAACTACTGGAGAGGGTCCAACGTCAGGCAACAAAGCTGTTGGAGGGATTGGAGCGTCTCCCTGAGGAGGAAAGGCTGAGAGAGCTGGGACTCTTTAGCCTGGAGAAGAGAAGGCTGAGGGGAGACCTTCTTCATGCTCACAAGGATCTGAAGGGTGGGTTGAAGGAGGATGGAGCTGGACTCTTCTTAGTGTTTCCCAGTGACAGGACAAGGGGCAACAGGCACAAGCTGGAACATGGGAAGTTCTATTCAAATAAGAGAAAAAACTTCTTTGGGGTTTGGGTGGCAGAGCCCTGGCAGAGGCTGCCCAGGGAGGGTGTGGAGCCCCCTTCTCTGGAGACCTTCCAGCCCCTCCTGGATGCCGTCCTGAGTGATGTGCTCTGGGCAACCCTGCTTCAGCAGGGGAGTTGGACTGGATCATCTCTAGAGGTCACTTCCAACTCTGACAATTCCCTGATTCTCATTGCACCTATCGTTCAACTTGCACACAGGGCACCTGCTGATTTTTCACCCCCCAAAAAACCAGTGGAAAGGAGAACTTCGGTTGTCATTAGCAATAGGATAAGAATTGAGTAATTCCCTCTGTGATGGATGGGAGTCCTTGTTCATTTCCCAGTGCAGCAAAAAAAGTAGAAAAAACACAATTTGCATGAAAGTATTACAAGAAGTAAAGTCACAGTTGTTACAAACATGAAAACAGCCTTGTGCACACAACAGTTGGTTAATGTTCAAAGGGTGGGTGGTCTGTTTGCAGAATCACAGAATGGTTTGGGTTGGAAGGGACCTTAAAGACCACCTCATTCCAATTCCCTGCCCTGGGCAGGGACATCTCCCACCAGACCAGGTTGTTCAAAGCCCCACTCCTCAACAGGGAGGTTGAAGGGAGGTTAGAACAGACAGACCTTCAAAGCAGCACTTCAGAAAAGGGGGCTGCTCTGCCCCCTGGAGCTCCACTGGGCTGGCACCAAGACCCAGCCCCCAGTCATGCCGTTTGTGAGCACCAGCTCCTCTACAGAGCCCCACTGACGCCACATAGGCTGAAACGGGAATTAAATTCAGGCTTGGGGTATTCTTAAAATGAGACCTGAGCCATAAACTTGATTTTAGCTTCTGAAGTCAGAAGGAGCCCCACACAGATCATGCTGCTTCTGCCATCAACAATATGACCTAGATCACTGTGGCACTTTCCATTAATAGATCTCAAACAGACTTTATGAAGACCGTCAATAGCAACCCTTCTGTTCTACGCATGGGGAAACAGAGGCACAGGTTGTGTCCAAGGGTACAGGATCAGAGCTCAGTTAGCCAAGCCCCACCCCAGGCCATTCCTCTTCCCTATGCAGAAGGAAGAGCTCCCGCAATTGCAAATTAAGTATTTAACATCTGTGTTACTGTGGCAGAAATCCTTGAACCGAGCTCTGGAGACAAGCTTCCAAAACTAGGATTTCCAAACCCTTTCTATTCTCTTTGTTCCCACTGGATGGCTGTATTTCCCCCCGGATGTGCCCGTTCTTCCTCTGCCTGTGGCCATACTTCTGAAAGGCTGTCTTACTTTTGTTATATCCCATAAGGACAGACTTGAAATTAGAGGCATTCATATCAATAGTTAGTCAAAATCATTCAGAGGAAAGACAACAAAGATCTGACTTAATTAATCTCTACTTAATTTTTTTAAAGCCTTTAAAAACTGAGGAGCTGTTTTCCTTCATTGCCTCATGCAGAAGTTCAGGCAACTGTAGGCGTTGCATTCTAGGAAGCTGAAGGGAGTTTTTAATCTGCTTCCACTGCCAGTTCAAGGTCTTGGTCTTCAAAGCTCTGTATGTATCAGAAGCAGAATGTATCTGCACCCCGCTACCAGAGTGCCTGCACCTGCATCTACACATCACCGAGATATCTGTGTTCCTCTGGGACAATGCAGACCGCAGAGTCCAGAAGGAAGCAGCCAGGGACAAAATACGGTACGTCAAGGTTGCTGTGAGCTTCCAGAGGAAATCAGACAAATGTAGCCTGAATCACTTCTAGGAAATGCTGCAAAACTTTCCTCTTTTAAAAGATTTTCCCATCATAATCACGGCAACGTTCATAACATCAACTTTTCCCCTTCCCACTTAGGGAAAAAATATGCTGCCCCCAAGCAGAGCTTTCTCAACCCAGAGAGGGCAGACACTCCAGGAAGGCCACCAGGGATTATGCTGTTACCAGTCTAATTACCACAGAAAATGCTTACACAAAACAATGAGAGAGGGTAGAACAGACCCAAAGGTAAAATCAGTGGGGACCTTCTGAAGCAAGCAAATCATCAGAGACTGTTCTGCCTGCAGGGAAGGAGAAAAAAGGCCCCAAGTTAGTCATCTGGATTCACTAAAAAAAAAGTAATAATAAAGCAAACAAGCAAAAAAAATCCCCCCAAACCCCCAAAACACAAAAAATACTTCTTAATTTTGTAAGTTTATATCTGGTGCCTTTCAAAAGTGCAATTTCTTTCCTGGGTCAAATCAGCTGTCACAGTTTTCCAAGACTTTCAAAGAAGGCCCAAAGGCCTCTGACCTGGAAGCACAGACCTCATGGCTACGTGAACCTTCACATAGTCAACTCTAGAAAGCATCAGGAAAATATAAAGCCCTACCAACACCCAACCAATTTTCTACACTTGGAAAATATGCCTACCTCAGCACAGGCAAATTGTTCAAGAGCAGGCAACCTGGCAATTAGCCAAAATCCTATTAAGTGCCCCCTCCTCCAGCTGTCATTAGTATTCACATCTCTCTCTCCCTTGTTGCCAGGTATACCTGAGAGATTCCATGCAGGGAACAGCCTAGAATGTGTTGTTATTATACATAACATGCTATAATACCCTTTGATTATTGCAATCCCAAGTTTTCCATATTTTCGCAGCTCAAAAGGACACGCTTGACCCAGCCACAGAGCAGGGACCTGTTGTGCAAGATGATGTAACCACACTTTTTTAACAAAGCCAAAAGCCATTCCCTGCCCACACAGCTTCCAGTGTCAGTTACGGCAGCACATGCTGGGCAGACAACAAAGAAACCGGGAGAACGGACAAGAACACAGGAAGATGAGATAGAAGCAAAACAAATCTCAGTGTGAGGATCAGGCACCATGAGTCATCTCCTGCCTGGACAGAGAGCAGAGCACTTATAAGCCACCACAAGTAGATGAGATTTCTAAATGTCATGGGTCAGATACCACCCATAAGGCGAATCAGAACTTGAGTTTTGAAGCCTTGAGGCAAGAGGCTGTAGGGTTTCCCCAGTAGAAGAATGCAGACTTGGACTGATGGGCAGCTTTCAGGTATCTCAGCTTCTGCTCATGATCACAAGGATCTTCATACTGGCAGAGCAGGTCAAAAGCCATCTCCCATTTGCCCTGGGGCACTGTTTGGAAGTGAGGTCTTCACAAAGAATGCAGTGTTTTAGGAAAAAACCCTGAGTTCACGAAGATGGTCTGTATTTTTGCCTTGAACCTTTACCTCAGCAGCAACCAAGGTGGGGCCAAGCCCAGGTCACCAGCAGTCCTTTGGGAAACTCTAGCCCTTCTGAGTCCAAATTTTGTCTGAATGCAAAACTCTCAAAAGCACACAGCATCCAAGTTTCTGCATGCAGACTGCTTCCAAGCCAAACTAAAAAAGCTCAACAACAATCAGTGTTTGGGGAATAAGAAATTTTTTAAAAATGTAGAAACAGTTTAAGTGAAAGGAATGTAATTACACACCGCAACAAACAGTTCATGAAGATCAGCACTGTACGCAGAGGAAAAATAAAGGAGAATTTCTAATCACATGACTCATCATGTTTTATGCAGTTACTCCAAACTACAGCAAGATATTTAAGTGTTATTTTATGTAAACGGTGGAAGGAAATTCTTAAATCAATTGTGGTCTCTTCTGACACCATAAAAATCTCCCAAATTACCCTATTTAGTTCTCAAAGCTGAAGCTATGGTAGCCTTTTACTGATAGATTTTAACATGAAGTATCTAAATTTTTTGGCAATAAAACCTAATTAAAAAAAAAAATTAAATTCTCTCATGTGATTTGTATGACTTTGCACTGCTACAAATCTACCATTATCTAACATTGCTCGGCTTTTGGCAGAGCTACGCTCTTCTTTCAGAAACATCTGAAGTTCAACAGCATCTTGACCTCCTACTAGGGCTTGTAGCAGCTTCTGAGATTTAAAAAAAAAGCATATAATACAAGTCCTAATGTGAAGATGTAATGGCAATGCCCTGGATAAATATGCCCAAGGCAAGATGAATCCAGTGTCGCAGTTGTTTGTACTAGCGTTTGCTTTTCTGCAGTAGACAGAGCATATGAAGTTCCTAGCACCTCTATAGCTCTGGTGTGAAACCAGGGTCACTGCTGCATTTCTGGGGTCCCTTTCAGATTCCGTACACAAGGGACACAGCAATCTGTTCCAGCTTCTAAGCTCAGAGCATACTTTTTGAATGCAGACTGTGTTTGAAAGCTTTGAGGACTGGAGGTATCTTCAGGTCAGTCACTGGTTTTGACCAAAAGTGAGGCCATCACATTTCTTAACAGCCTTAACCAGTTTATTCTGAGATGAAAGTTACTTAGTAACTATAATTATCCTGGAACTCCTTGCTTAAGTTAAACGGGCCTTTTTGACCTGGAGAGGGTAATGCTTCTTTAGACAAACAGGTAACCAACGGCACAGAAAGGCAAGCAATGAACCAAGGCCACACCATTAGTTATTATCATTTTTGGAAATGCAATTCACAGGCCACTGCCTGATCATGAGACCTCTATGAAGTTGCCCAAGGCAGACAGGATGGATTTACAAAGCTGCTATCTTAACACTTCAGTGACAATTAGTCTCTTCCAAGAAAAAAAAAAAAAAAATCAGTTCTTAAAGAATAATCATGTGTAAAATATATTTAAAAAAAAGGGGGGGGAAAAAAAAAGCCTCCCAAATGATAGCTTTGGGCTTGCTTGTGAAAAATTAACCATTTGTTTAATTGAAAAGAGCGATTTATCAGGCTAATTTCCTTCTAGCAACCAGAGACCTTTCAAAACTTGATTGCAGTTAATGTGCCAGTGTTTCAAAGCATTTTATTCAACTATCAAATAAGCTAATGAAGACCTTCTAATTTACTGTAGAAGTACAGAGTGGGCTGAGCAGGTCAGACATCTCGTGCTCCCAGAGCAGCAGAGGTGTGGATGAGACTCTGCTGTTGCATCAGCTCCTCAGAGAGGCCCAGCTGTCCTGCAGGAGAGCTGGGGATGGGGAGGCAAACCAGGAAAAGCATGGGCAGAGGCAGCTCCCACACCGGGTACAAGCCACGTTACCCCTAATGGGAACAGCATCAAAGAGCTCCAATTAAACATTCACAAACCAGCTTGTAAATGGAGATTGTACAACTGAATACTTTGGTCAGGAAGGACAAAACCTCACTTCTCGGTTCCTTAAGTTCTATGCTTTGGTGACACAAACAGCTACTGTTCTAGAAGAACACAACAGTAGAACTCCCAGGGCTGGGCTGGGGAAAGGAAGCTTTAGCCCTTGTTATCAACATTACAGAGCCTCCGGACAGAAGAGATGAAATATCAAGTACCTGCCATGTGTAGCTGAACGTAACTACCACCTGCAAGTAACCCATCAAACCTCAGGACCCCACAGAGTGGGAAGCTAATGCTGTCCCCATCTAAGGTGAGCAAGATTTGCTCAACCTTGGCCTGTGAGGAGCCAAGCATAAATATTTGGCCTTGGTATTTCGCTCCAATTGTCCTCTCAGCTGCTAGTGGGTGGCAAAACTTGTCCACATCCTTGGAGATCCAAAGGCTATGGCCACTCCTTTGAACCCCTGTTTCCCAGTCAAGATGCTGATCACATTGCTTTACTGATCAAGTGAGGTACTTAAACCTTTTTGTTGCAATAAGCATTATTAAAACAGACCCAGTTCAGCTCATTAGCTCTATACAAAGCTGGGTGGAAATAATAGTCATGTCCACTTCATGAAGGCTGAAAATCAAGTCGATGCAAAACTGAGATAGGATGGCTCAGGATGTGGGAAGGATGTCTTCACACCTCCTAGAAGGTGTTAAAGGTGACCTCATCTTCTCATTTACTTCTGATACTGAAACAGGCAATTGAAGAAAATATCGCTGCTCCTCCCGCCAGCCTCTTAAAGATCAACACATCTGCAAACACATTCTGCAAACCTAAGGGAAGAAAGCCAGATTGGAGCCTGCCTTATCTCTTCTGACTTGCTAAATGTATTTCAGGCCTCAAGCATCACATGACTGTCCATAGCGTGCAGATCCCATAACTAATGTGGCTTTTCATAACGGATCAGCACTGTTGAACAAACACCCTTATTTGCAAAAGCACCTTCCCAACCCATGAAGCAGGTGACCTTGTCTCCCAAAGGTTACAGTGCAAAGTTAATGATCCACAAATTAAGGGTTAGAAACTCAGGTGAGAAACACCTCACCCTTAACCTCACCCTTTTGCACTGAACCAAACAAACTAGAATGAAACAAACTAGGATCCTAGTGCAATAAAAGAGGCCGGTTCCTGATGGCACAAGAGGCAGTGGACAGTGTTTTATGCATGAAGGCACCTGCTGGTGGGGACAAGATTTCATGAGAAGGCATAGATCAGTTTTGTTTATAATGTCCTTTGCTATACCTCTAGCAGAAGAGCGTAGCCCATCTCTCACAGAGTACATGGGTACCTGGGTACATGATATACTGGGTAGGACTTTGCAGCAAGCTGAGGACTCCTAGAGACCAGGTCAAAGTATAAGCTATTCACATTTTCCAGAACTTCTCACACTGGAAAGTACAAACTGTACAGGATGAACAGCTGTGTCTCTGCTGGACCACAGAATTCAGGTATTCACAGGATTTAACTTCGGGTGAAATGTAAAAAATTCCCTGTGCATTGCCTCTCTCACTCTTAATAAATGACATCCCACCTCTTGTCAGTGAGAAGGCCTTATTTGCCATGTATGGGCAGCATGACCTTACATAGAGGGCAGTATACTTCTGACCACGCTACGCTTCTCTTAAAATTGGTGGGACTAAATTGCGCTCACAGGGCTTTGTTGTTTCCACTTGAGGACCTCTTGAATCTCCTGGTCAGTATAACCTCTGGATAAGTCCTGGAGCCTTTTTGACTTTGTGGGCCTCTGAACATCATGCTTTTTCCATGCTATGGAGGTTTCAGCCATGGCAACGCATTTAACTGCTGGTGAAGCTGCAGCCTGCCCTAAGGGACTAATTCCTACACATTTGCTGTGCTAGTCAAAGCTTTTGTCTGGCTACAGGACTGACAGGGAGCTCCTCTGACAGAAATCCAGCAAAGAAGAAGAAACAGCAAATATTTTAAATCCACTCTAACGCCCGCTCCCTTTAAGAGAAGCTGAGGCGAGCTGGCAGGAATCCCAGTTTGGCAAGGCGGCTCTGCTGAGACAAAGCAGGGCCTGTTGGTCATTTGTCTGTAGGAGATGGAGAGCCTGAGCCGGCATGTCCAGGTCTCTCTTGGCAGGAGCTCCAACAAGGAAGTAGCCTGGTCTCTCCGACAGCCTCTGTTTCCTCCAGCACATTGTCAGCATCCATCCCCTCCTGTTTGTCTTCTTCAGAAGGAGCTTTTTTTACATAATTACTTTGATACAAATGAGCCCTCCTGGAGTGATTCAGAAGCTAAAGCCTAGTTGTTCCCATAGTCTCTAACATGGGGTCTTCCTTCGAGTATCTCAGCCCTTTTGATTTCAGGCAGCACATTCCAGCAAATACTGGAAAATACTCTCCTCCTCCTGCCTCTCATACCAGGATATGACTTTTAACCCATTGTTATCCCTTGAAAACAGGATACAGCAGCACGTACAACAGCTACTCTCACGGACTCCACGGAGTTTAATACCAGAGACAAAGCAAAACCAAACTGAAGGAGGTACTAAAGAGACACAAAAATAACTGCATAATTAGGAAACATACGCACATTTGCCTACATAAGGCCTGCTTCTGTAACACCTGGGAGTCATGTACAATTACTTCAGACTCCAATTTACAAGTGCAAAAATAATGAAAATATCTCCATGAACAGTACATGCCTATAGAGAACTAGAAGCGTGTTTGCACATCTTCAGTCTGTGTGACCGGGGATTACTTTTTACTTGGTTTATACACTGTATTTGTAGATTCATAGAGGCTGCAAGGGAGGAGCTGCTGAAATAAATGCAGTGATGAATGCAACGAGCTGCAGAACTGGACCATCTTGCCCTGAATCCTGTTTCTGACAGTAGCAAATGCTGATGGCAAAATGTAAGAATAAGACATCTTTTGTGGCCTCTTCTGCTGCACCCTGTCTAGTGTCTAACAGGTACAAAACCTCACATTCTTCTGAGCCACTCCATAGACCTTAAGCCTTTATTTTAAGAGCAGAATTATAGTAGCAATAATCTGGGTGCCCTGAGGAACTGAAGCTGAATTGAGGAACAAAGAGTCTTTAAGACAGCAGGGGGAAAAAGCACTGAGATATTCTAAAATGGAACATTACAAACACTAAAACCAAGCAGACTAAAGAAATGGGACAGCAAAACACACAGGGGAGCAAGTGGAAGGAGGGATAGTCAACAACATTTAACTGCACAGAAAGTTTGCTTTATATAAAACTTTTCCACTCCTAGGCTTAAATCATAGCTTTCCTCCACCACTGGCCCCAGTGAAAAAACCAAACCAACGTAGCAGCAACAACAACATGAAGAATGTTCCAGCTTTGGGGATCAAGGGAGAAATTCAGGCACTATGTTCTATAATATGGTCACACATATCCCCTTCCCAACTGCCTTTCTCTCCCCTTCTATAACCACCCATGTCTTTGTCTGGAGAGCTGACAGGTTTAAATAGAGCATATAAAACTGTCTGTTTGCAAGACCCCATTTCTGCCTGTATCAGACAGCATGTAACAGACTTTACACTCAGAGTCACTTTTTCAAATTTCAGTTTTGATTACTTCTGGGTTATGTTTCACACTATGCTGTTATTTATTTTAATGAACTCTGCCTACTCTATCATTTGGTTCAAACTAGGAGATCTTCGAAGCTGTTATGCTACACACAAATTCAGGATGATACAGCAAAGTAACCTAAATGGAATGAGGCCAAACAACATGTAATCATGTATAACAAGGAGGGAGGGCAGAGAGTATGGAGGGGGATGGGTGGGGAGAAGTGGAGATGCAGGAAACTCTCTGCACAGAAAACCAGTGCTTCTTACTATACATGGGGCCTGACAAACAGGAGGACAGCTCTGTTTGAGGGGAGAGCAAGATCTGGCAATCAGGTGGATGGACAGTGAAAGCTATTTTCTGATCTGCCAGCTGATTTTTTTATTTTTGTAGTGGCCTTTTTTCCACAAGGAGAGGGGCGACTGTAGCCCTAGAGAAAGAATCCTGTAGTAAATTGCTCCTAGGTTTTTGGAATTCCTGTTCATGACTAGTAAAAAGCAGAAAGGGTAGAAGAATAATGGAGTTATACCAAGAAGAGAAGTTCCAGGCAGTTAGTTACCTGCGTCCTAATCTTCTTGGTACCTGAAAACTAAGCCTTAGTTCTTGGCTTTAACTAGAGTCTTCCTTACCTCTCTTGCCACAGAAATGAACTCAAATTCATTTCTGCTCTCCTTACTCTAAGGGCAGTGAGCTTGTAGTGCTTTTGTGATCTGCTTCTTGGGCAAAGCTGCAAATGGGATAAAATTCTGAGGCAGATGTAATGCTAATCGTGTCCACATGTTTGCAGAACAAATAGATGAGTTGAAAGTAAGCCAATATACTCACCAGGATGTTTCACTGCTTTTGCTCCAGCAGGTTGAATGACAGAAATGTTGTCTGCAATGGAATAATTTGTCCCAACGGAAAATAATGGAATAAAATAGTATACAGTATCTGTTTAACTTAGGAACGTGCCAAAAAGAAAAAAAAAAAAAAGGACAGGAGATACTAAAGCTTAAGGAAGAGCAGAAGTCCTTGAGGTTTTTATTCCTTCCTCATATACCAACTACACTCATGGAAGCACTTAACATTGTTCTTCAAATTCTTGGACAGGAACCTATAACTAAGCATACCAGAACTCCCCCTACTGAGGAGCTACCACAACCACAACTAAGTATTTGGGGAATTTCTTTGGCAAAAGACTTCTGTTAGAAAGTGCTGATTTGTTGAAACCAAATCTTTCTGTGGAAAAACATCGGCTTCAATGAAATATTATCTGGGACAAGACTCTTGTGTTCACAGTGCAATTGCTTGGCAAGACCAGGCAGATACAGCTTTCCTTCTGGGGCTCTTCGGCACTGTCCATATACTGTAGGGTCAGACAGACAAGCAGACATACAAACACAAACCCGAAGGGGCAAGCTCTTTAGTGTGGAAGGCTAGATTTAGAAGAGGGTTTTGAACACAGCCTTTCCCACTGGGCTACTACCATACGGGAAGGGGGCTGGTTCTTGTCTCAGTATCTTAAAAAGACAGGTCCAGGCTCTTTGGTTTTCATTTTCCAGGAAAAAGAAAAACAAAACAACAAACCAAACAAAAGGACAAAACCAACAAGCTTTCCATGCAACAGCACTGTTCCCACTCTCTAGTTTTAACATAAATGATATCATTGCACTCACACCAGGGACTTGATAATTATTTTGGCTAAAGAAAACTAAACAAACAAGAATGAACCCCTGTAAGTGTGTGATAGCACTACATTTAGAAATGTTAAGCATAAGACTTAAAGAAATCCTGCCTTGCTCTCTACCCTTCAGCCTGATGATGCTTAAAACCCCTAAAAATGTGTCTAAAAATGCCAGACCCTCTGTTTAAATGATGTGGCTATAACAAGATTTTGTTTGAAAGAATCAAACTGCAGGAAGCTGGGTTTTTTTTAGACCAGACTGAGAACAGAAAGGATCTTTCTAGTTCTTGAATTTCATTCTATGCTATCACAACTGCATCATTTAACTCCCTTCCCAAATACCTCAAGCCCCATATATGCCAAGGACTTTTAAAAATCCTCAGGTGCTTGGTAAATTCTTAGTTAGCTCAACCTGGGTGTGCCTCTGTCTGTGCTGGTGCCTGCAAGAGGGCTGCTGCTGCACATGCTCAGGGTTGAGGAGCTTGGTGTGTGCTGCTCTGGGGTGTCTCTGCTAAAGGCGGGTGATAGGTGTTTCTCTGAAGTTGTCCAAAGAGAATTGTGCCTCCTCCTGATTCTGTCCTTCCAAGGCAGCACTGTCAACTAGCTTCATGTCACTATCCATCCTGGCCAAAAAC
The DNA here is from genome assembly GCA_013400555.1 of Jacana jacana. Lineage (NCBI taxonomy): Eukaryota > Metazoa > Chordata > Aves > Charadriiformes > Jacanidae > Jacana > Jacana jacana. Next base: position 141,306 of record VZTM01022441.1, read on the forward strand.
AAATTAAAAAATAGCATTCTGGAAATATTTATATGCCTAACAAAGCATGCCATTTAAAAAGGTTTTGGGTTGATTTTTTTTTTTTTTTCTTTTTGAGGCCGTAAGCCATGAAAACAGGGCAAAGACAGAATCTTGTCGATACTACTGCTGGAAGACAGTTCAGTCAATTAACTGAGGTTCCAAGCAACAGCGAAGACAAGCCTACAAATAAGCTGTGAGCCCAAAAGCCACCTTGACACAAGCCTGCAGGTACGATTAAAAGTTGAACCACAGCTGTTTCAAAAACCATTGGATCACCACATCTTAAGTCCCTTTGTTGCTCCAAAATAAGATCTATTTCTGGATCCATGTTAGTGACTGCCATTTTTATGTCCCTCATTTGCTAAAGGCAATCACTGTTCCAGTAACAAGTGATACTGCCTTGTACTTTAGGGTTTGCTGATCCATAAGCCATTCAGGAGAGCACTGCCCAGGGAGAAAGCAAAAATCATCATTTAGAGAGCCATATAGGGTTGAGAAGAGTTAAAAACATGCTGCTGTGCCATCAAACCTTCCCAAGCAATCATCAAAAGAAAGGGTAGCCCAGACACTTTGGTCCCAGGCTGCATTATCCCATCAGGCTTTTGAGTTGTAAAACTCAAGGGCTAGAAAAGGCAAAGAAAATTCAAGAGCCACTTGGTAAGAGGGAACAGCTCTTTGCCAAAGCATGGGTCAATGGAAACCTGCGGTGACCAAAACACTAAGACAGATATTACTCCCATGTCACAGCTTGTTAAGTTATTGACTTTCAGCACCCACATAACTGCATCTGACAGACAGGGCAGCCACGATTCAATTAGCAATCTCTGCAGACCCACCTTCATTACTATCGTGGACATAAGATACATCTAGATAAAGAATAACAAATCTATCACCCCAAATACCATAAAAAACATTATGTTTCTAAAACGTACACACTGAATATCCAATTGATGCTAATCACTGATTTATTACTTTTTTTTTTCCATTTGCTTTCATAAACATGTCTCACTTGCTTAGATAACCCAGTCTAAATACTTTCAAGCTTTGTAGGAAGTTATGGCTTGGCTGTAGCTTGTTAGAATCAAAGAATCATTCAGGTTGGAAGAGACCCTTGGGAGCATCAAGTCCAACCATCAGCCCCACTCTACAAAGTTCTCCCCTACACCAGATGCCCCAACACCACATCTCATCAACTCTGAAACACAGTCAGGGATGGGGACTCCACCCCCTCCCTGGGCAGCCCATTCCAGGGTCTGACCACTCTTGCTGGGAAGAATTCTTTCCTCATGTCCAGCCTAACCCTACCCTGCTGCAGCTTGAAGCCATTCCCTCTCCTTCTATCACTAATTGCCTGTGAGAAGAGACCAGGACTCTCGACAACATCCCTTCAAGCAGTTCTAGAGAGTGATGAGGTCTCCCCTCAGCCTCCTCTTCCGCAAACTAAACAGTCCCAGCTCCCTCAATCGCTCTCCATAAGATTTATTCTCCAGGCCCTTCCCCAGCTCCGTGTCCCTCCTCTGCACTCGCTCCAGCCCCTCCAGACCTCTCCTGTGCTGAGGTGCCCAGAACTGGACACCACACTCAAGGTGCGGCCTCACCAGTGCTGAGCACAGGGGGACAATCACCTCCCTACTTCTGCTGGTCACAC
>VZTM01022444.1:0-13149 GCA_013400555.1 Jacana jacana
GATTGGTCAAAACCACGACACCCTGTAACATGGAGCTCATTGTCCAGAAAAAGGTATCATCCCATGGCACAATCCCCAAAGCAATTAAGCCATGTCTGACTGCTCCATTTTCACTCCTGGAACCAGCTTTGTACAATTGCCTTAGTATTAATTTATCCTCACTTGTTTCCTGAATGTGGCCTCTCATTTAATTCCTTTGGCATTGATTTATGTGCTGGGAGGCTTTTGACTTTTGCTAAGGCTGAGGGAGGGGGTAAAAAGCCATTTTCACTTTAGCTGCATTATTTCCAGATGCACAAAGGTGTAGCCCAGGCCGTTCACTCAGCTCTTTCATTTTGACTGGCAATTTCTATCTCTGGAGTACCACCTAAGGCAGAGAGGTCTTTGCTCATATTCATTTTACCTCACCTGAAAATCCAGGCATTTAGTGCATCCATGGTCCCACTGTCATTAAAGGAGAGAGATAAGTGGTTCCAAAGGGTAAATCATCCCATCTTAAATTAGGCATCTAAAGTAAGCTGGATAAAGCACCCTTGGGAGGAACCCTTCTTCCATTAATTCTAACAGGAGCCTAGACAGCCCCCTTAGGCTAGGCACATAGATGGCTGAAGTTACGTAAAATTAATTTTACCCTGACTGACTTAATGAAAATATTGTTTATAGCAATTCTGTCATCTTTGCCAAATATAAATAAAAAAAAAGAAAACTCAGTGTCCTATGGATGAAATGCCATACAGAAAAAAAAATCCCAATTAATTTTGACAGTCTCCCACAACATAGGTACACATAGGTAAGCTTAGGAAGTGTGCGTTAGATGAATGGACAGTGAGGCGGATTGAAAACTGGCTGAAAGAGAGCTCAGAGGGTCATGATCAGTGGCACAGAATCTAGTTGGAGGTCTGTAACAAGTGGGGTCCCCCAGGGGTCTGTACTGGGTCCAGTCCTCTTCAATATTTTCATCAGTGACCTGGATGAAGGGATGGAATGTACCCTCAGCAAGTTTGCTGATGACACAAAACTGGGAGAGGTGGCTGACACACCAGAAGGCTGTGCCGCCATACAGCAAGACCTGGACAGGCTGGAGAGTTGGGCAGAGAGGAACCTGATGAAATTCAACAAGGGCCAGTGTAGGGCCCTGCACCTGGGGAGGAATAACCCCCTGCACCAGTACAGGTTTGGGGCTGACCTGCTGGAGAGCAGCTCTGAGGAAAAAGACCTGAGAGTCCTGTTGGACATCAGGATGACTGTGAGCCAGCAATGTGCCCTTGTGNGAGGTGCTGGAGTCTCCTTCTCTGGAGACATTCAAAAACCACCTGGACAAGTTCCTGTGCAACCTGCTCGAGGGGGGGGGGTTGCCTGCTTTGGCAGGGGGGTTGGACTAGATGATCTCCGGGGACCCTTCCAAGCCCATATCATTATGTGATTCTGTGAAAGAGGGAAAAAAATAGTTATAATAATGGCAAAAGAATATACAAAATGAAGTGATACAACACAAGTTGTTCTCACCATCTGAGGTTCAGTTGCACAGTCCATCCTGAGCAGCAATCACAGACCCCTGCCCCCTAGCCAACCCCCATTTATATGCTGAGCATGACATCTATGTTATAGAATACTCATTTGGCCAGCTTGCCCTGTCTATGCTCCTTCTCAGCTTCTATGGGAAGCTAAAAAATTCCTTGACTAATACAAATATTATTTAGCAGCAACTAACACAATATGTCCTGTCAACATTCTTCTTGCACTAAATCCAAACCACAGCAGCTACTGGGAAGGAAATTAACTGTATCCCAACTGAAATCAGGACAGAGGTCTTCACAAGCATTTTTTATTTTTTCATCCATGCCTAAGCGTAGTTAACTTTCTTAACTACAAAATAGACACAGTAAGTACATACATAATGAAAAAAAGTGTCAGATTTGTGTAATAAGAGACTTTGTCCCAGCTTTATGGCCATGTTTCAAGTAAGCTAATACATTTTGTTCATCTATATTTCCTGTGAGTGGTATTATTTATCTTCTTTTCTACATGGCTGAATAAATGTCTTTATTTGAATTGGTACTCTAACACCACAAGAATTTCTGAGCACCAAAGACCACTGTGTCAGATGGACAGATACTTCTTCAGACAAACCAGTTTTCAAATATAATTTCCAAAAGACAGACAGCTAAACAAGCTAATTGTCAGAAAGGGTTTATTTGCAGTGGGGAAAGGTGACTAGAAGCTAGAGAAAAAATCAAGCCATTACAAAGAATGCAGAAAACACATTCATACTACAGTGCCAAAATCAACATAACTATTAGCACACTCAAGAAGGAGATTACTATAGTGCTGTGACAGGTATTCCATCTTATTTTGAACCATTTATGGGAAAGCCTAGATATATGCTAGGACAGAAACTAACTCAGAGAAGAAAGTCAAGTCATTGTAAAGGACAGACATCCCTTTGCGGACAATCACTGCCAGCAATAGGTTGAATTTGAATGTTCTTACTCGCATTGGCTGTGTTTCCCTCCTATTAAGTATCACCTTTTGTGGGACAGCTTTAACAGACTGTAGGTACTATTGCTAAGAAGATAAACAGATTTCTGCTGCCAGAGCATTGTCACTTTGAAGGATTTGCACCTCTAAGGCTTGCTGCTTGGCTGTGCCCTGCAGCCTATGCAAGTCTGAGGAAATAGGACCAGTAATTGCAGAGTTTAAGAAAACCTATGGATTACAAATTACATTCCAAAACAGTGAGACTAAGAAATTTATCAGAGTAAGACGATTCTGCACCTTACTACCATCTCATCTAGGGTAGAGTAAGTCAGGTTTGATCTGCTGACTTAAAACTCTAAGTCAGCTGAAAGCTTTGTAATAGTACAGTTGTCACAAGTATGAGTGTTTCATTTTTTTCTTTCACAGAAGAAGAGCGGGGCAGGGGAAAAAAGGGTAAACAGTGTGAATAAAGTTAGCATAGAGCACCCTTAGAATTGCACACTACTTCCTGAAGGCAAACATGGAGCCACTGAATTCTATCTGGTTTTGCTTTGCCCAGAGACGTATCAGAACAAGGAACCCCATACCCCATCAACCTCCTATCTTCTGCTGAAGAAGGTGAACAGCCAGATTGGCCAAAGTGAGGAAGAGGTCCCATGGCTTGGTAGGGGACCAGGTAAGGAGTGTTTAAATTAAAAGGTGTGGAAAAAAAGCTTAGCAAGAATCTCACTACAAGGTTCTGCAAGCTGGCACATTTGGTATACCTGTGTCATGTCAATGGAGTGGATTGAAAGGACATATATTGCATAGCATTTGTTAGAGTTGTTAGCTTCCAAATTTTTTTTGTTGTTGTTTTGGTTTTTTTTTTACTAGGCTTACACATAAATAGAAATATATTCAAGCACTTTATCATTCATAATCAGTGCTTCAGGATTCCAGCAACAGACTGAAGACTTCGGAAGTCACAGAAATACAACTGTTTCAATAGATGTACATAATCACAGGTAGCAGTAAGAATAGAGTCAGCCCTGAAATTTTCAGGGTAAACAAGGCAGACTTATTTGAAAGAAATGTTGAGATTAGCTACTGTTAATAATTTCTCCTGCACCATAAATTCTACCTCATCTCTTTGTAAGAATGACAGATACTTTTCCAAAAGTCAAACACAAATTCACATTCTAATCCTTTTGCACATCAATCTATTTTAATGCCATTTCTTTTAAGCAAATAAATAGCAAGGCACGTCTAACAAAATTACTTCTTTCATACAGAAAAGAGCTGCTCATGTATCTTCTTAATAAAGTTATCACTGCAAGTTACCCAGTAAACCAATATGTACAGCCCCAGGAACTTAGGGTGTATCCATACAGGTTTATCCCCCTCTTTTTTTCTTCTTTTTTTTTTTTCCTTTTTGCTTGGTGATTTGGCTTGTATTTTCCCTGGATTAAAACCTGGGAATATAAGAAAATACAAGGTTTAGTAACATCTAGTGGCTCAAATCCAAGCTACTAGAGGACATTTGGATGAAACTGAACTTCTTTGTTCCTTGCTGTATATCAGTTTTGGACAGCCTAACCTAAGAAATCCTCCCTCCACTTTTTAGCTCAGACATACCAAATATATCAACACCCTCAGACTGTTGCCATTCCTGAACTCAGCAGCTAACTTCTGAGGCCTTTAAGATAGATGAGGGATAAACAGCAGGGCAGCCAGCCCTGAAAGCCTATTGTGCAACTGCATATATCCCTGCTGTTTCAAGTTCTCCACCCCCACAGATAACCAGAACTCCCAGCCTAATCAAAGCTCTGTTGCCATAATCACTTTCCAGCAATAATCATAGAATGGTTCAGGTTGGAAGGGACCTTAATGATCATAGAATCATAGAATCATAGAATCATTTAGGTTGGAAGAGACCCTTGGGATCATCAAGTTCAACCATCAGCCCTACTCTACAAGTTCTCCCCTACACCATATCCCTCAACACCACATCTAATCTACTCTTAAACACAGTCAGGGAGGGTGACTTCACCACCTCCCTGGGCAGCCCATTCCACTGACTGACCACTCTCTCTGTGAAAATTTTTTTCCTAATGTCCAGAGTTCTAACCCCCCTGCCATGAGCAGGGACACACCTCCCACTAGACCAGGTTTCTCAAAGCCCCATCCAGCCTGGCATTCAACACCTCCAGGGATGGGGCTTCCACAACTTCCCTGGGCAACCTGTTCCAGTGCCTCACTACCCCCACAGTAAATAATTTCTTTCTAGTATCTAATCTAAATCTCTCCTCTTTCAATTTAAAACCATTACCTCTCATCTTATCTCACAAAGAGTCCCTCTCCACCTTTCCTGTAGGCTCTCTTTAATTACTGGAAGGCTGCTCTAAGGTCTCCCTGGTAGAATTCTCTTCTCAAGGGTGAACAATCCCAATTCTCTCAGCCCGTCTTCATAGGAGAGGAGCTCCAGCCCTCTGATCATCTTTTCCAGTTGGTGGGAACTTCACTGGACTGCCACAACTTCTCAAATATGATGGACGGTGGCTTGGTAACTTCATCCACCAGTTCCCTCAGGACCCACAGATTAATCTCATCAGGTCCCAGGGACTTATGCACCTTCAGGTTCCTTGGGTGATCTCGAACCTGAGCTTTTCCTACAGTGGGTGGTTCCTCATTTTCCCAATCCCTGCTTTTGGATTCTGTGAATTGGGTGGTGTGGCTAGAGCACTTGCCAGTGAAGATATAAAAAAAAAAAAGTCATTGAGTTAATTTGAAAAGCTGTGTACAATTTTGACCACTGTGTCAGGAACACATCAATTTAATTTGGAACAGGTGCTACTAGGGTGATGTCAGGAGAAGAAATAATTATTAGTATCAAAAATTGTGGTATTATAGGCTATAGTAGCTCTTTAAAAATGTGTCAGAGGCATAAAAAGCTGGAAGGAAGAACAGCTGTTAAGAGTAAAGGACAATGATGGCCAGTAATCAAATAAGTATCAACCACTGATGAGCGCATTATGAGCTGTGAAAAAGAATGGGTCTAACCATCAGAAGGCTAGGAATGAGAAAAAAACCTAACTTGCTCTAAAAAGGAGCTATAAATGTTCATATAGTAATAGCTATCCATGACATATGGAGGTTGGAACTGCTGATCCAAGATGTCTCTTCATGTATTCTATTTCCAGATCCTTCATTAATTCTAGTTTTGTAATTCATCTTTAAGTAAGGCCTTGGAAGGAGTAATTCCATTTACAGAGACTGAATCTGAACAGGTCCCACAGTGAGCATATAAATCCCTGTTTCTGCTTATTAACTTCCAGGCAGCTCTTGATTTTTTTTTTAATGCATTTGGTTTCTTCACTGCTGAAATTGTTTTTCAATAAGGTGATTTAGTATCTCTTCATATGTTCAAATGGACTGAGTTTCATCACTTAAATGGGCTTTTAATCAACTGACTTGATTAAATCAATCAGGCATCCTGGCTTGCATAAAAAATAGTGTGACCAGCAGAAGTAGGGAGGTGATTGTCCCCCTGTACTCAGCACTGGTGAGACCGNCCTGACTTAACAAGCACGTGCCCTGGATACATCTTTGCAAAATCAACATGTAAACATTTAGATTTGGTTAGCCTCTACTGTAACTAACTCGTCTGCTTTTTATATTAAGGGAAGGTTAACAGCTGCAGATCTGTAGACAACTTGTTTCAGTGGTGCATCAGCACCAGCAGCTGTATTATACAATTATACTGTGCTAAGTGATTTTGATATTAATATCTCATTGCTATCTTTTCTGAGTAGTTAACGGCTATATGCCAATGAACATTACAAAATTGACTGACAGTGGACTATTTCCTCCCTGGACACCAGAAACACTGCTTCAACTTCAAAAACGTGTTGCTCCAACGTAATTGATGAACCAGCCAGCAGGGAGCACAACATTCAGCATTCTCCAGGACTGAATGCATCAAACAGAACAACGTACTGGTGGTGCCTGCCTGGCTGAGGGGTTTAATTCCTTGACAGGAGGAACAAGATACCTGACTCAAAGCATTATTGTAGAGATATGCTTATTCCTTTTTCTATATATGTTTATTGCTTGCCTCTGTAAGTTAGTCTGTAATACACCCTGCAAGCCTAAATGAACATCTCTAGCTTTGTCAACCCCAGCAGAAGTGGTCTCTTGAGCGAGAGGGTGGAATGTGGGAAAGAAACGGAAGATGGGCAAGGAGGACTGTAAACACGCTTAAGTGACTCGCATGTGGGGTGCTGGAAAACACATATATCACACTAATTGTTGTTTAGTTTTGTGTGCTTAACAAGTAGAACATCTGCACTTAGATAACGTAGGCCTGGGATGGACTTGGGGGCACCTTATTGAACATGCCTGAGATTCCTGCTCTGCCTGCTGGAATCTTTGAAATAAAGGCCAGAACAGCAAGCATGAGCTCTCACTCTCTTGCTAACAAGGACTCTCTTGCTAATAAGAACTCTCTCTTGCTCCGCAGTGCCTGTGTTTCCTGCTTGCGTGCCTCTGCCCGGGTGCTGCTTTGGAGATTCCCCAATCCATGAGGTATCAAGATTAAATTTGTTCTTTGCCTTTCATCCATGGTTTTGTGGTTGTTCCTGCCTGCATCAGCTCTCACGCATATATATATATTTGAAGACAACAAGCAGTAGTAGCCACGATGTAAATGGTACGGAACAAGGGGTGGAATGTCATGGTTTGAGGTAGGACAGAACAAATTTTCTTTTCAGTATTTTTGTTTTCAGGTGATTCTCTCCTAACTCACTGCACTTTCTGGGATTAATGGCATATTCTTCAGATAGTGTCTGCTACCAAAGTGATAAGGCCTGATGTTTATATTTAATACCAAGGAATGGTATGCAGAGAGGCTCTTGCTTGTACTTATTGCTATAACAACCAAGGTCAGCTACAACAACTTTGTTGTGTGCCACATTGGAGGGTCGGAAGTGGAAGAGTGTAAAGGGGTCACACCTTTGAGGAGACACGGACAGGACAGGTGACCCAGAACTGATCAACAGGGTATTCCATTCCAGTGACCAGTTTCTTGAAACAACTCTTGAAAGTGTCTAAAGCAGTAAACTAACCTGATATTGCTGGATGCATGCAGCTAGAATACCAGATTCAGTCCCCAAATTGTGCTTGTTACCTATTGTGTGACATGTCACTGATGTGAACCTATGTTGTGGCTTAGCCTCAGACAGCAACAAAGAACCACGTGGCAGCCGCTCTCTCCCCGCCCCCCCCCAGCTGTGAGGGGAGAATTGTAAGAAAAAGGCAAAACCCAACCTAACTTTTAATTTTTTTTATCATCATTCAATCATCTTTAGCATTCAGGAGCACTGGATATTTCTAGAGTAGGGAATGGACAGAGCTGTGGCTGATACAGTACAATCCCAGAAGCTCTTAGCCTCCACGCAGATCATGGGTGAGGATAGAGTTTACTGCCAGTAGTGAAGTCCAGCCTGCTCAAAACCCACAAGCTCATGTACTAGCAACTGCTGGATGGCACCAGCCTAAATTCAACAGTAGCTAATTCACTCTCCTGCTTCAATGCATAGGAAGTAGTCCAAACAATTTAAAAGATAACACATCTGGATTTCAGGACTATCTTTTTGATATAGGAAACAGCAGTCTGTCACTGCAGCTTGTGTCCCATCATAGCTTCTGCACAGAACTTCTGGTCCAGCCAGGTCCAGTGATGGGAGAAACTCTTTGTTGTGCCAGCAAACACTGTGATACTGTTAAGTATCTAGATCAGGGTTTATTGAATATTGTGGAGGTGGGTGCCTTTCTATATCCCTTCAAACCATGTTCTGCAACCTGTCTGATCAGGTGGGGCTGAAAAACTGAAGCAAAATGCAGTACTGAATCATGCCCATCCATTTTTTTCTTCCATCCCTCCGGGGTACAAGCCCCTCTGCATCAAGCTGATCCTATCCAAGGACCTTCCTGACCTCCTTGCTCTGCCCTGGCACTTTGATGGGGAAGAGGATAATTGCCCGTTTCCAGTCCCTTCCCACAACTAAAGCAGAGCAGCCTTACAGATAAGTCCAGATCAGGGACAGAGAAACCAAAACCAGGGGTGACTAGGTAATACAGAGGAAGGTGCACTGCCGTACTACAGTACTGCAGTATGAATATTCAATACCTGAATGATTCTATGATTCTGTTTGCCAAGATGCAGTACAGCCATACAGTCCCTGATGCGACTATGTTGGGATTTGTTCCAAAACACAGTATTTGTATTGGTTCTACAAAACTTGAACACTGCTGAAAGGACTTGTGCGTGGTAGATGCAAGACTGATAGACAAGCAATTTCTGTCTAATGTCATCATACTGGCATCACTTATTTATGCAAATGTGGAACACCCTTTGTGCAAGTGAGGATGACTAGAATCACAGAACCATTTTGGTTAGAAGAGACCCTTGAGATAACCGAGTCCAACCATCAGCCCTACTCTACAAAGTTCTCCCCTACACCATTATCCCTCAACACCACATCTAATCTACTCTTAAACACAGTCAGGGACGGTGACTCCACCACCTCCCTGAGCAGCCCATTCCAGTGACTGACCCCTCTTTCTGTGAAGAACTTTTTCCTAATGTCCAGCCGAAACCTACCCTGCTGCAGCTTTCAGCCATTCCCTCTCGTTCTATCGCTAATTAGAGAAGCACAACATCACTACAATGCCCTTTCAAGCAGTTGTAGAGAGTGATGAGGTCTCCCCTCAGCCTCCTGTCCCACAAACTAATCAGTCTCAGCTCCCTCAATCGTTCCTCGTAAGATTTATGCCCCAAGCCTTTCACCAGCTTTGTTGCCCTCCTCTGCACTCGATCCAGAACCTCGATATCTCTCTTGTGCTGAGGTGCCCAGAACTGGACACAATACTCAAGGTGCGGCCTCACCAGTGCTGAGTACAGGGGGACAATCACCTCCCTACTTCTGCTGTACACGCTATTTCTTATACAAGCCAGGATGCCATTGGCCTTCTTGGCCACCTGGGCACACTGCTGGCTTACATTCAGCTGCTTGTCAACCAGCACCCCCGGGTCCCTTTCTGCCAGGCAGATCTCCAGCCACACTTCCCCAAGACTGTAGCGCTGCATGGGGCTGTTGTGGCCCAAGTGCAGGACCTGGCACTTGGTCTTGTTGAAGCCCATGCCATTAGCATTGGCCCATCGATTCAATCTATCCAAGTCCCTCTGCAGAGCTTCCCTGCCCTCATGCAGATAAGCACTCCCACCTAACTTTGTGTCATCTGCCATCTTACTGATGGTGCTCTCTATATCCTTGTCAAGATCATCAATAAAGATACTAAACAGAAATGGCCCCAATACTGATCCCCGAGGAACACCACTAGTGATCAGCTGCCAGCTGGATTTAACTCCATTGAGCACCACTCTTTGGGACCGTCCTTCCAATCAGTGCCGATCCAGCAGATCGTATGCTCATCCCGGCCATGAGCAGCCAGCTTTTCCATGAGAATTTTGTCGTGGACAGTGTCAAATGCTTTTCGAAAGTCTAGGTATACTATATCCACTGTCTTTCCCTCATCGAACAATCGATCATCTTGTCATAGAAAGAGATCAGGTTCGTCAGGCAGGACCTGCCTTTCATAAACTCATGCTGAATAGGCCTGATCCCCTGGTTGTCCATTGTATGGTTAGTGATGACACTCAAGATGATCTGCTCTATGACCTTTCCTGGTACTGAGGTCAGACTGACAGGTCTATAGTTTCCCGGATCCTTTCTTTTGCCCTTTTTGTAGATGGGTGTTACATTTGCTACCCTCCAGTCGATCGGGACCTCTCCAGTTAGCCATGACCTAAGAAAAATAATGGAAAGCAGCTTGGCATGCACGTCTGTCAACTTTTTCAGCACTCTCAGGTGTAACCCATCCGGTCCTGTCCCAGACTAGAAGGGATAGATTCAAGCTTGATATATGCTAGAAGCTAGTCGGTGCTTGATATCAATTATCTTCAGAGGTGCAGACAAGCTGAGGTCTTTATTTCTAAATGTGATGTATTAGATCAAAGGAATACTTTTAGGTCCTCTTGGATACTGAACACTTTGACCTAGGTAACAATGTATCGGGAAGGCTGCAGAAGAACTGAGGAATTCAAGGGCAAAATTTTATTGAGAGTCAGTTTGGATTCCTTTGTTTCTGGATAACATCTTGATTTGCAGAGGCAGACGTGTCATTTGAATTAGTGAGGAAGAAACTACCCTGAATATCTGTTACCAAGCAGCCACAAGAAATTCTTTGTATGGTAACCAGATCCTTTATTTTTAGAAGAAAACTTTCATGTGTCAATTTGAACCAGAAACATTGGTCACCACAAGATGACAGTATAGTTCAGCTAAAACTTTTCTCCTAAACAACTCTGTGAAAATTCTCTAAATAGTAACAGTAAATTATGTTAATAAACTGAAAACAACATTATTTGTACAGTTCTTAAATCTCTATGAAATATCAATACAAAATATGAGCAAACAGCAATGCTTATGAAAAAGGCTGTTGTATCCTGCTAAGAAACTAATGATTTCTATTGATTAAAATGAAAATGGGTAGAAGAAAATTAAACAACTGTCACTAACTTAGGAAATTGCTTTGTAAAATATATTGGAAATGATCAAAAGTTTATCAAACCTCTTTGTATAACAAAGCTTATACATTGTGCATAAAATACATTTGATACTATTGCTTCCTATAGCCAGTCCTCAATAGGACGGGAAGAGCCCCTTTATCACAAGTATGTACTCTTTACATGCATTCAGACTCTTATTTTCCATAAAAAACAGCACAAAATATGACCTGTAGCACACTGAAACTAAAGCAAGAGTTTAAAAATGAAATAATAAAAATCAGTTATTGAAACTCATACTGAAGAGGGCCTCTGACTGTTTTTCTCAATACTGAATTAGAAATTTTCACAGTCACTCATCCTTTCTATTTATGATGGCATGAATAGGTTCATACTGATGATCACATAACATCTCTTTTACAGTCACAGAATCACAGAATGATATGAGGTTGGAAGGGACCTCTGGAGATCATCTAGTCCAACCCCCCTGCCAAATCAGGTCCTCCTAGAACAGGATGCACAGGAACTTGTCCAGGCAGGTTTTGAATGTCTCCAGAGATGGAGACCAGATCATAGTCTTCAGACCACTGACAAATACTCAGAGGGTGACACTAATACTTGGTAGATCACAGTTGAAGCATGACTACCATCACAAACATAGCAGGAGCACAAGCTACCCACTGTGCAGAAAATCCCATTGCCAGAGGCCAGTGTTCACTAAGGAGACAGAGGAGTCCTGGAAAGACTTTATTCAAATAAAGGGAGAGTCCACTGGAGCATAACCCTGTGGGGTCTCTCAGTTTGCCAGAGAACACAGTCTCCATTTTATCCTAATTCCCCGGCCACACATAACCCTCTTCCTTTCCCCATTGGCTGAGGTACTTGGAAGGTACAGACTTCCCAATCTGCCTATTACATAACAGTTTAACTTTTGCGGTTTTTCAATTGTCTAATTTCCGCATTTTCAGTTAATTACCCTATTTTTCGGTTATCTCACTCCTGCAGCATCAATTAACTCTCCTATTTGTGAAGACACTCTTATCCCTATTTTATCACCTGTTTGTGAAGATGTTCTTATCCCTATTTTATCAATCCCTCCTCTTTTTATTTCAATATTTGTCTGTACAAAGTTTAGTCACCATTAATTGGATCTTTTCTTCTTGACTTATTTTTGGGTTTGGAACTATTTGCAGAGACATCATCTTTTGGCCCCTTGTAGCTAATTCTGGGTCACTAGGCACAGCTACTACTTGCGTTCTGACTACATGCTGAATGAGCTGCATAAAACAAGGTATTATACATGGTGCAAAAATCAGAGCTGCTACTGCACAAAGAGAGAACAACAACATGCGTTTAATCCATGGTCCAGCAAGCAGCCACGAGAACATGTCTAATTCCCATCCTTTCCAGGTTTGAACTGGCACATGAGCTAGTTTTCTCATTCCTTTTGTTATCTGTGTTACTACCTTCCTGTGATCATTGATTTGTAAACAACAGTTGGATTAATTTAATTTTCCACAAACTCCCCCTTCTTCTGCTAACAAATAATCTAGGACCATTTGGTGTTGAAAATTGCATTCCTCATCTGAGTAGATTGGTCTGCAAGAAGGTCAAGAGCCTCCGCTGTCTGATAGTTATGATGTCAGAAATTACTTGTAATCTAATTATCCTATTTAAACTATAAATGGTGTGTCTTGCTCCAGAAATCACCTCAGCGATCCCCAGCGAGGGATCACTTGTGTGGGACAGTGTGTAAGGTAAATTCAGCCCCTTCAAGTGGTCTGGGGACTAGGTTGACCATCCCAGCTGACCCCTGAGTTCCAAGGTGTCAGTTGCTAGTAGACATCCAGCCATGGTTGATACTCGGTCAAAGGCTCCTGAGACGTGAGGTGCCAGTTCCTAGTAGTCCAGTGATGGTGGATACCAGGTCAAAGGCGGTTGCCTGAAAAGCNTCTAATATATCGCTGACCAATTTGGAGGTAACCTTTGGTAGGCATGTTACCCCACAAATGGCCTGTCAAAGCCCAAGTCCCGTTAGCGTATGGGCCTTCTCGTGTTTCAGTATC
>VZTM01022447.1:0-61748 GCA_013400555.1 Jacana jacana
AAAAGACAGGTTTCTATTCCTTCCAGTTGACCATAAATATACAATGAAGGTATGTAAAATCAGGATAGAATCATCAATGTCTTAGTAGTGAATTTAGGAAGGAGGGAGACGCTTCTGCAGGACAATTTCAATATCTACATAGGCCAGTAAGGGAGAATTAACTCCTGGTAGAAACATCATCAGGAGAGCTAAAGAAATGGTATGAGTCTGGGTTCTGCTGAGATTTTTCAAGAGCATGTAACCACCTCAATCCTGTTGATATTTTAATATTTTCTTCAATTAATCTACAGATTCTGAGACTATATATGTGATATGCTGTTTGAAGGAAATTTTTATAACTGGAGAAATGGCTAAATCTAAAAAAAGATATCACTGAATTCAAAACTCAATTTATTTTTTGGTTTTTGCTATGTTGAAGAGCTTCTCTTCACTTGACTGTTTGAGTGATAGTTATCTACCTGAGTAGAATGTCATATATATTTATATTTAATTATGCTGAAAATTGTTGGTGTGTGTGTGAAGTTGGAAATACCAAAGTGCATGAAACTATGGGAAAAGAATTAAAATTTTCATGCTATATGGCTTTACTAACTTTTTTTTTAATGAATTAAACTATCACTTTTATATGTACACAGTTGAGTCATAAAATACTTATGACAATAACATTCTTGAATTTAGATGTATTTTATAAGGCTGGTCATGTATATGCTTAAGTGAATTTGTATAGGTACTCTAATTGGAATGAATATGCTCATAGAAAAGTTTGTACTTTTTTTTCCTGTAAAGAACTATTTAAAAACAATGGTACATTCAGGCAGAAGATAGCTTTCCACTTCTAGATAGAACAGGGTCAGTAAGAGATCTTCACTTTCTCTACCTGCAAGAAAAACCTTCTATACAGGGGACTAACAAAGTAAATGCAAGATAACTAGTACCAATTGCCCTTGAGGCCAGGATTTGGTTCACAGGCCTCTTTCCATCAGTAGTATAGGCATAGTCTTTAAATCTTGGTCAGAAGGCTGTAGAATGAAATCTAAACAGGGAAATGGAATTTTGAAGCTTGTTTCAACCTTCTCTAACCAAGAGAAAAGACAGACAAAATGGAAGAAGGCAAATTATGGAAAGCAGTATTGAAAGATTCCTTCACTAAAGACTTTTCTGAAGCAACACTGTAGAGTCATCAGTATGGAACATCATCCAAAGTCATAGAAGATGACTTAGAAGACTATAAGTAGCTGGACAAAAAAGAGATGGAAAAATGTGTCATTAGTTGAGCTACAGCTTGAAATATCCTGAGGTTCTTGGAAATGCTCCTACTCATAGGTATCGTTCTGGTTTTGCTGTACTGCTGGATAAGTCTCAATTAAAACATTTAATAAAGTGGAGTTTTCCTTTTATCATTCAATATTAGGAAGATTAACTAGATTTTGAGAATCTTTGTATCACTAGATTTCATATAATGATCTTACCTATCAAGTTTCCTGTATTATTGCATCACTTCCAATTAACTCCCCTGTTAATGATTTGATACTCTTCATTTTGCAGTTAGAGAATGTTATCAAAGCTTTTCTGAAATTAAGTACTGTTAGTTCTGTTCATTGCTTAAAATTCATTTCTGAATTGTTAATGGCTTCATTAAAAGAGCACAGTCAGAATACTGTATTATCCTGCTAAGCACTTGTATGATCCTTATGAACATAAGACCTGAACACTTCTTAGTCATTAATGGATTTTTGTCTTCTCATATCCAAGGGAAACAGGAAATAGTGAAATATTACCCCTACTCTATGTAAGGAGAGATGGAATGTAGTACATTAAGTAGACTGTTCAAGATAATATAGTCAGGAAAAAACAAAATTGTAGCTCACCTTACTTTCTGGTTTACCATATGTCTCTTGAATATCATATTATTTGGCATTTCAGAAATTAACCCATGTTTCTGACTACATCTCTTCAGGTTTCTGAAGCTTTGGAAATGTTGAATTTGCAACAAATTATCATAAACTGAAGATTGTGTCTGAAGGGTGATGAATATTTTTAATCACTCTTTCTGTAACAGATAAACTTTTATGAGAGAAACAAAGAATACTCTGCTGAGAAATAGTCAGATGTTTATAGGGAATGCAATTCAAGAGTTCTGCATCCCTGTTCTGACTGTTTCCACAGTCCAGGTAGGAAGACAGAAGTCAGGATGCATTACAGACTTCCCACTTTGTCCAAACAGATTACTTCAAAGAGGACAAGGACATAAGTCACCCAAAAGATATTCCAGCACTTAGCAAAAATGTATGCTTTGTTTACTTTTTGGTGATGTGTTTTGATTTTAGTTTAGATTGGGTTGTTTTTCTGGTTAGCTTGTCTGTGAAAAGAGATTTTCTGTGGAAAGAATATTAAAAGTTCCCTATTAAATATATTCAGCTTTCTACACTGTATAATAAAGGATGTCTCTTCTAGCTGCTTCTCCATTTTCCTCTGAAGCCTTCTGTTTTCATCATATGGTTCCTACTATTCTTGTATTAGAAGACAAAAAGAACAATGACATTTTATTCAAGCTCTTCAAGTTTTTCATTATTTTATAGTCTGAATTATAGCTCCCCCGAATCAGCTTTTCCAGACCAGAAATCTTTAGTGACTCAGTGGTTCCTCACACAGAAGGAAACAAAGGTTCATACTTATGATCATTCTTCCCTCACAGTTTTGCAGTTACACTAATTTCATAGAGATTAGGGGATTATAGAAGCATTCAAAATTTAAAATACAAACCATGGATTTATAAAGCAGCATAATTATGTTTCCTGTTTTGTTTGCTGTTCCTTGAACTTGCTCTTTTGACTGAGAGGGAACACTGAGCTGGTGTGTTAATGGAAAAAGAAAGGTTCCTACCAAACCATGTGCTTCTTGCTATGTATCTAAAATGAAAATTCTTGCTTACCATACTAGAAATTTAATTCTTAAGATTGGAGAATTCTATATATGAAAATTAACATTTTGAAGGATACAGGCAGGGACCAAAGACACACATATGACCTGTAAAGATGAATTCCCTTCTGTGAAAATGGATGACATTTTCACAAAAAACCTCACCAAACATTTAATATATGAAAGATTAAGGTCTGGATTTGAGTTGTTTAATTATGTTTATGCTCCTTTTATATGTAGGATTAAAAAAGAATGAAGCTTCCTACCATGTTATTTCATAGGTAGCCTCTGAATCAATAGGTAACTAGAAAGTATCAAGGAGGCAGCATTTATCTAAATTGGTCCTGTATAATACAGCAAATAAACCCCTTCACTACTGTTGTAACATTTAGCACCTTTTCCATGTAATTCAGTTCATAGATGTCTAATTAAAGATCAGTGAACCAAGTGTTTAAAAGGCAACCAATTTAATTGCTGTAATTGTATGATTTAGATGAATAATAAATGTGCTAATGATACTCTAATATTAAGTGTTCAAGTTGGTGATCAAGTCAATTAAGACATAATTGTAAAGCAGCAATCCACAAATAATAAGTGAAATCCTTCCTATTGAGAATGATGTTGATAGGAATAAAATACAGTAACCTTATCACATTTTGACATTTAATTTGGTACAAAAGAACATATAGACAAATTTTAATCCCTCTGATCATGTAGAAATCAGTTTCCATTTCCTTCTTTCAAGCACAGATGCAGATTTAGCAGTTGAAACAGGTTTATAAGGTCTTTATTTAAATTCTTGGACTGACCTGCAGTAGTGAGGTCTTCAAGAACTATCTAAATCTGGGATGGCGGCCAAACCTCACAGCTCCACCAGAACAGACAACAGCAGTGCAAGCTCATCTATTTGTCAGAAGCAGCCTCTCCCGAGGAACCAATCAGAAACTGAAACAAAATATTTGCCAGGTTTAGATGACTATGTTAAAGGGACCTATTCCTCCCAATAACAAATAAGTTATGAGAGAGAAAGAGTAAAAAGCAATTCAGATAAACTGGAGATACTTCACTCTCATCTCAGACATCAGTAGTCACTCTTGATATTCTCAAGATCGCAATTGGTAGTGTCGTTGGTGGCAATCTCATGGGTGAGATGCAAGAATTGATAGCCTGGAGGCCTCCTGGCAGTCAACAATCCCATTGAGAGATCAGGGTGGGTTTGTAGATAGGTGCTTCCACCCTTTGCCAGGACTGTCACCTGTCAGCTTTTCCCTCTCTGTGTGAACGTGGTTCAGGCTCAGCTGAGTGTGGTGCTGCTGTTCTTGTTTCTTCTTTTTCCTAGATCACTATACAAGTCCAGGAATTGCAGCTCTGCAGGTAGAAAAGGCTGAAGGACAAATAAACAACTGCTCATATTATTAGGAGTGGGGAGTAATAAGAATCATTGTATGGTACTCATTTCCCCTATCGCCAACCATCAAAAAGACATGTCTAAACCATTTTCTGCTGTTTGATAGCAGCTTCAAGGGTATGAATTAAAGTCTTATGACATAGTTGTCCAAGCTGGACAGGATGAATTGTCCCTGAAATTAACTCTCCACTAACCCTAGAGGGGAACTTCTTTAGATTAAACACCTAGCTCTCAGATGGTTTGAGTCAAATAAAGGATATGCTACCCCATTGGAATAGTATGGGACTTTTTCTTATAAATTAATCCATGTATAGATCAAAAGAATCTTATTTCTCTAGAGACTATGCTGAAATTTACTTGTACTGTGACAACAGTTTCGTGTGAAGAATCAGGCTTTATAAATCAAATTATGGAAGTTAGTCTACAAGTTAAGGCGTTTTCCTGGAAATCTAAGTTCACATCTCTTTTATTTTTGATTCATAGGTGATCTTTAAACCAAGATCTCACTGCTGGAGGAGTGCTCCAGCCTCTGTGATTCTAGGTCTTTTGGAACAGATGTAAATGTCAGTCAATCCAATTCATGCTTTCCTGATTTGCTCACAGAGACAAGATCAAAATTTGAATTCCATGTGGCTTACAAGGATTAGCTTGTCAGTGTGTGTTCCAAAATGCTATGAAAGCTTTCTTTCTTCTTTTCTTATTGGTATTAATACTTAGGTATACCATGCCAAGTATGAAAACTCAGAGAGAAGAGATTGCTAGTCCATCCTTACTCTGTGCTTTCACTCGATGGGTAGGATTCTGCTGTGGTAGCCCTTCGTTTGAGTTTTCTTAGTGAGAGAAGGGACTACAGTCTCTTTGTCCCTCAGGAAAGTCAGACTGTTGGGCAGGTGAGAAGGAGACAAATCTTCAACATTCTGATTTGGAGAATTCCTTTGCTTTTGTCCTACAAAGCCACTTCTGACAAGTGGCTGAATATGAGCCAGCAATGTGCCCAGGTGGCCAAGAAGGCCAATAGCATCCTGGCTTGTGTCAGAACTAGTGTGACCAGCAGTGTCCCCCCCTGTACTCAGCACTGGTGAGGCCACACCTTGAGTTTTGTGTCCAGTTCTGGGCACCTTAGCACAAGAGAGATCAGGAGGTGCTGGAGTGAGTGCAGAGGAGGGCAACGAATGCCTGGAACATAAATCTTATAAGGAACGACTGAAGGAGCTGGAACTGCTTAGTTTGAGGAAGAGGAGGCTGAGGGGAGACCTCATCACTCTCTACAGCTGCTTGAAAGGACATTGTAGAGAAATTGGTGCTGTCTCTTCTCACAGGTAATTCGCAATAGAACGAGAGGGAATGGCTTCAAGCTGCAGCAGGGTAGGTTTAGGCTGGACATTAGGAAAGAATTCTTTCCAGAAAGAGTGGTCAGACATTGGGATCGACTGCCCAGGGAGGTTTGTGGAGTCACTATCCCTGACCGTGTTTAAGAGTAGATTAGATGTGGTGTTGAGGGATATGGTGTAGGGGAGAACTTCGTAGAGTAGGGCTGATGGTTGGACTCGATGATCCCAGAGGTCTCTTCCAACCAAAATGATTCTATGATTCTACCAGAAATGGAAGGAAACAGAATATGCTAGAAAGTGTTAAGTTTTGATTTCAGAAGGAAAACCTGAAAAGCTATTTTTTTTGTTCAGATCATACTTATTTCTTGTGCAGGCTCCAGAATGTCCTAGATTAAATATTTAAGGCATGCTGATACCCAGGCATAAGCTTTAAATCAATGGAAATAAAGTTTCCACAAATGAATATTTTAAATAATTTAATATAAATTCTAAATTACAGAACACTTAGTAATTAGAGTGTCACTAGATATCTTTCATGCTATCTTTCTTATTAGCCGTAGGTAGTTTAATTTTATTCAAGGAGTCTGTATTGTGTATGTTTCTGAGTATATAGTTATTTTAGAAATATATCAGAGTTGCCACATCTTTATGTAAGGCTGAATGATCAAGGTCATAGACTGAGGTTATTTCTGAGTGCACATGAATACACTTGTAAATAATAAAAAAACCCAAAACCACCTTAAAACTGCTCAGAACAATTAAAGAGCGTGCACATTCCTCCAAGCACAGCAAATGTGCATAGTGCCTGAAATTACCTTAAGGAAAAGTTTCTAAACCTTCAGAGGCCTAAGGAAAGAGACGTAGCATATGCTTGGCATGGATTCATCAGAGCTGTCAAGTACAAGGCACCTTGATGTGGACAGTTATACTGCCTACTCTTAAAAGGCAAACCAGCTCACCCATAATGAACTCCAGTGCCTCTGTGGCATGGCAGGCTAAACTCATCCAAACTAGCAGTCCAGGCTTTATGGTTCAAACTGGTTCTGTTGAACTCAGTAATAAATGAAGAGTGGCATTAGCTTTTACAAGAAACTTATTTTCTCTTGTCTGTTGCTTTTTGTGGAATGAGCTATTGTAAAATAAATACTTATAAGCACTGTGAAACTTTTTCCTAAGGACAGACAATATATCTTAGTAATAAGTTTGTACCCTACATAAGCAATTTTCCATCCTATCAAATTAGCATATTTTTTAATTGAATCTTATCATCTTCCTTCTTTTTTGTTTTTACTAATGCAGCTAAAGTGTAATCACATTAGCCTCTCTCATAAAGCACGATAAAAGAATACTAATCAGACAGCAATAAAATAAAATGCATAACTATTACCTGGAGAATATTAATTTTTTTGGCTGGGTTGGGAGCCCTGTTTTTGTCCATTCCCTCTACAGTGTTTTTTCTTATTCCTGCTACCATCCTCCCAGCATAAATGAACAAGGAATTGTCCCCTCAAAGACATCTAATCCCAGATCTGGATCTCAAGGCAAGTTGCCACAGAGTGTTGACAATAGTGGCAAAGGAGATGTGAAAACTTATTTGAGGTGAGGCTGGTTCATAAGCATTTTCCTGCATAAGGGCAGAAATACAACTCTTGTCACACATCAACACTATGATTTGAATGAACGCTAAAAGAAAGCGCCTGGTTTCAGGCTGTCATTTTGGTATCTCCTCATGAATGTCATTTCCTAATTTAAACTCATCACAACTGAAGTATCTGAATATCATTCAATCTTCCTGATCTTTTGTCTTATTTACTCTTCTTTCTCAGTAACTCAGACATTTTTAAAACATCACGTTCACTGTCAATGAGTCCGCTGTGTTGGCACTCTTCTCAGAAAGGCACCCCTATCAATGCTTATGTTTTTTTTCCGTGGTAAAACTGCTCTTCTTTGTAACTTGCATTTGCATTTCTACCACTGGAACAATCTTTTCACTGACCACTCTGACTTTCAATATATTGAAGCAGAAGCCATATTCTACCCACATCATATTGTCCTTTGTCTTTTTCCTGCCATTTCCGTTTCTCCATCATAGAAAACACAAACTACTTTTGATCTTAATTTTCAAATTTAACATTTGTACCTTTCCATCTTGCCTCTTAGTGCTGTGAAAGGTAGTATCAGGTGATTTTTCTCCCACCCCAGCCTGTGTAAAGTATCATACCCTATTCTCAACACATTATATTTTCAAATTTTCTAATTCTTGCTCTCAGCTGAGCTATGTTGTACAGATAGGAGAAACACCACATGTACATCTACCAAGCTTCTGCATTTCCCCCTTCATTTTTTCCTATAAATTCTCTATATTCTTCACTCAGTAAACCCTCTGTAACCTTTCTCTTCCCATGGCTTTGTCATTCTGCACTCCGAGGATCCAAGGCAGAGGTCTGATATGGCCCAGCTGCAAAACCTTGGCCAACACTACAGAGGAAATTGCTAAACTGTGACAAAGAACTGTGAGAAAAGCTCTAGAGCAGAGACATGTATGATAACAAAGGTAAAATGAGAGACAGAGGCAGGGGTGTTGAGATAGGGATTGTTTGAAGAATTCAACAGAGAAAACATCAGCATTGAAAAGTATAAGATCCCAAAGCAAAACCCAAGGAGCTGACAGAGTTGGTGGAAGATCAAAACTCAGCAACATGGAAAATCTGTTTTAGTGAGCAGAAGAGGCCATTGGTTTTTTTTCCTCATTGATGCCTTCCTGGCCAGCAACAAGAGGCTTTTGCGGATGCTGAACTGATACTTAGGAGTTAGGTTAGGAGTTCGTTACATTTTAACCATCATTACTGTGTTAGTCAATAAATAATACCCTTATTATTGAAGTTGTATGTATGCATGTTGTTGGTTAGCCCCAGTAGGCAGCTAAGCCCCACATAGCCACTTACTCCCCCACATGGAGAGTGGGGGATGTGGGAGTGAATTGAAAGGGTCAAAGTAAGAAAATGTGTGATGTTTCATTAAATAGTTCAATAGGAAAAGCAAAAGCTGCACATGCAAACAAATAAAAAATAAGGGATTCATTTACTAACTTCCCATCAGCAGGCAGATTTTTAGCCATCTCCAGGAAAGCAGAGTTTCATTATGTGTAGCGGTTAACTGCAGAGATAAATGCCATAACTTTGAATGTCCCTCCTTCCTGCTTCCTTGAGCTTTTATTGCTGAGCACAATGTCTTACAGTATAGGGTATCCCTTTGGTCAGTTGACGTCAGGTGTCCCAGATGTACCCTCTCAAATTCTTTTGCATACCCAGCCTGCTCACTGGGACAGGCAAAGTGAGAAGGAGAAGAGGTCCTGACTCTGCGTAAGCACTGCCCAGCAACAGCTAGATCATCAGTGTGTTGTCAACACTGTTTTGGTTGAAAAGTCGAAACACAGCACCGTGTGAGCTGTGACATAAAAAATAAAATTAAATTCCAGCCCAAGCAGGCACAATTTATTTTTTTAGCATGTACATCTCCCTTTTGCAGAGTTTCTTTTTATAAAAAAATAGTTGCCCAAATAGAATGCCCCAAAGCAATTGCTTTGCTGTAATATCCCTGCAAATCCTCCCAACAAATGATCTGTAGGCACAATATATACATATGTGCATGTATACAAACCCCTAATCTGAGCTCGTCAGTTTGGGCTTGATTTTTGACAAAACACGGGCACTTGCATGATATAATGCATATCACTCTAGAGCTGAAATTATTGAAATGACTTACATGAATCTCAGTCTAGACACGCTGATTTTTTGTTAATGAGGTGTGAAGAAAACCTTAGTTTTTTTGTTAAGCTTTGGGTGTCTAAACTCTCTGAAGTAAGATAAGATAAATACCAGTGCCTTACGTACTAAGATTGCTATAGGATTCCTTCATTTTTTTCTTATCACTATCTATCTTTTGGGTTTTTTTTTTGTTTTATTAGATGTCAGCTCTTTCTTCATAAAAGGAGTCTTAAAACTGAAGGACTCTATAAAGTTTCAAGATGCTTGTTGCTAGCACAGAGAGTTAGAATGTGAAAATCCTTACATTAACTTCTAACAACTTTTAATACAGAAAAGTGAAGGGGTCTGATGTTTATGTTACATAAAGCATCCACAGGATCACAGAATAATTGGGGATTGGAAGGGACCTCTGGAGATCATCTAGTCCAATCCCCTGCCAAAGCAGGTCCTCCTAGAGGAGCAGGTTGCACTGCAACATGTCCAGGCGGGTTTTGAATGTCTCCAGAGATGAAGACTCCACAACCTCTCTGGGCAGCCTCTTCCAGGGCTCTGCCACTCTCCAAGTGAAGAAGTTCTTCTTCATGTTTAGATGCAACTTCTCATGTACAAGTTTTTGCCCATTACCTCTTGTCCTCTCACTGGGCACTACTGAAAAAAAGACTGGCCCCTTCTTCTTGACAACTACCTCTTAAGTATTTATAGATGTTGATCAGAACCCCCCTAGTCTTCTCCAGACTAAAAAGACCCAGGTCCTTCAGCCTTTACTCCTAAGAGAGATGCTCCAGGTCCCTGATCATGTTGGTGGTCCTCTGGTGTATCCTCTCCAGACCTTCTTGAACAGTGGAGCCCAGTACTGGACACAGTACTTCAGATGGGACCTCACTGGGGGCAGAGTAGAAGAGCAGGATAACCTGCTGGTTTCACTCTTCCTGGTGCACCCCAGGATGCCATTGGCCTTCTTGGCCACAAAAACACATTGCTAGCTCACGATCATCCTGTTGTGTACCAGACTCCCAGGTCTTTTTCCTCAGAGCTGCTCTATAGCAGGTCAGCTCTCAACCTGTACTGGTGCAGGGTATTATTCTTCCCCAGGTACAGGACCCTACACTTGCCCTTGTGAATTTCATCAGGTTCCTCTCTGCCCAGCTCTCCAGCACAATAGAGCATTCATACATGATGAAAGCCTCAGGCTTTTATCTCAAGAGAAGTAATAAAACATCTCTGAATCTTGATCAAATTATATCTTTGCTTTTTGCCAATTTAAATGTTAC
Organism: Jacana jacana; assembly: GCA_013400555.1. Classification (NCBI taxonomy): domain Eukaryota; kingdom Metazoa; phylum Chordata; class Aves; order Charadriiformes; family Jacanidae; genus Jacana; species Jacana jacana. The sequence continues at coordinate 10,697 of VZTM01022447.1, forward strand.
TTAGAGATTAAAATGGATCATGAGATTGTATTTTTTAGTTTTCTTCTTTCTCTTAACTTTTTGCAATGTTTGTTTAAAGCAATAATAAACTGTCGAATAATATGTGATACTTGGACTATGAAACAGACTATGAAATCTACCTTCAGTCCTTCCAAGGGAACAAGGTTATGGAAAGTTTAGAGGACAAGATATAAATAAAGTGTTCAATTGGAGTCTCCTGCCTTTATAAGGAGTAGCTGAGGGAAGTATTCTCTTCAGTATAAAAAAATCAGATACATTTGTTTCCACATCTGTAAAAATGACTGTTTCTAGGTCAAAAAGCCTTTCTCAAACATGTAAGGTCATGTCATTAAAGGTATCTTTTTCTGGGGAGATTGCTACTGCATTATGTAACAAAATGTGACAAGATAATATTTGTTGCAGTCAATAATTCAACGAGGCCAAGTGCCAGGTCCTGCACTTGGGCCACAACAACCCCATGCATCACTACAGGCTTGGGGAAGTGTGGCTGGAGCTGCCTGGCGGAAAAGGACCTGGGGGTGCTGGTCGACGGGCAGCTGAACATGAGCCAGCAGTGTGCCCAGGTGGCCAAGAAGGCCAATGGCATCCTGGCTTGCATAAAAAATAGTGTGACCAGCAGAAGTAGGGAGGTGATTGTCCCCCTGTACTCAGCACTGGTGAGGCCACACCAGTATTGTGTCCAGTTCTGGGCACCTCAACACAAACGAGATATTGAGGTGCTGGAGCGAGTACAGAGGAGGGCAACGAAACTGGTGAGAGGTCTGGAGAATAAGGCTTATGAGGATCGATTGAGGGAGTTGGGATTGTTTAGTTTGAGGAAGAGGAGGCTGAGGGGAGACCTCATCACTCTCTACAACTGCTTGAAAGGGCATTGCAGGGAGGTTGGTGCTGGTCTCTTCTCACGGGCAATTAGCAATAGAACAAGAGGGAATGGCTGCAAGCTGCAGCAGGGTAGGTTTAGACTGGACATTAGGAAAAAAATTTTCACAGAGAGAGTGGTCAGTCAGTGCAATCAGCTGCCCAGGGAGGTGGTGGAGTCACCCTCCCTGACTGTGTTTAAGAGTAGATTAGATGTGGTGTTGAGGGATCTAGTGTAGGGGAGAACTTATAGAGTAGGGCTGATGGTTGGACTTGATGATCCCAAGGGTCTCTTCCAACCTAAACGATTCGATGATTCTATAATTACGGGATTATAAATCAGGTAACCATACACTACAATTCTAGTGATGGGATTGCAAATTCATCCAACTCCAATCAACTAGATCCTTTAAAATAAAGTCAAATAGACACAGTTACTCTGAAAGTAAGGTCCCTGATTCCAAAAGATAAATTATTATAATTGTATTTCTCAGATACATGAGAAGCAGCTTGGTTGAGAAGTCAGATGTGGAAAGACTCTAGGATTTTTTTATGATGAAGGTTTTCAACCCAGTCATTGCTGCAAGCATTGAAGCAGCACAATCATAGCAACACGATGAGACAACAAGGTCTACTAAAACATGAGCTTTAACACTTGTTTCCATGGGTAAAGCAGATTGCTCTGGGGGAAGCACACCCAATAACAGGGATTTTTTGATAGATTCGTCCCTTCTATATCTATTCCACCCACCAGTTGTCATAGAACTTGCTAGAACTTCAATCCTTCTTTAAAATTTGGCTGAGACAAAATGAGGTGCAAATATGAGCAGGTCTTCTGGAGAAACAGACAACATGCTTATATAGTCTGACTTTGTAAAAATCTAAAACCTAGGCATCCCATTCTGATAAATAAACAGGAAAAAATTTAGGAATAAACCATATGAGTCTAATTTGATATATGTCCTTAATAAGCTTATAGATTTTTCAGGTATTGGAAATATATCTAATCTATCTTCACTTTCAAAAAGTATTTGATTTAGTGACCCACAGGAAATGAGTTTAGCTAAAAGAAATGTAGAATAAAAGGTTACTACCTACAACCAAGTCAGAGAGTTAACCTGAATAGAAGACAATAAAGGACTGCTAAGCCATAACTTTGCAAGTGAAGATAATATAAGAGCTGTTAATATTAAACACAATTACTGTGAAAAATATTCAGACAGAAAGGAAGAAGATTTTTCAATTAGAAGTCACCAAGGGAAGATGACCAAGGGCATGTATGTTCAGGCAGAAGGTTGTTACCATATGTTGGAAGACAATACAAACTGGACAGAGGTTACAACGGGAATTCTTAAGAATGTGGGACTGTGGGATTTGCACCAGTGACTTTAGCATAAAAGTTACAAAAACACATGTCCTTTCAAAGTGGATGGAAGAGCTTGTAGGGGAAAATAACTAGAAAGTTCCATGAAGATACTTTTTTCTTTTTCTCCCACAATTCTTTTTTGTCTGCATAGAAACTTCTGCTGTTGTTTTAGAATACTTAGTTGATAATGTAGTTAATCCTGCCACTGTCAGTACCCTCACATGAATTACTTTTAGATAAAATTCCAAGCTGAAACAACAAGGAACTCTGAAGAATGGGTGCAGGTTTACTTGAGTCTCATTTCACATTTTATTGAAAAAAGACCAAAACCCACTACAGACTGACTGTGCAGACAAATATCATTAGGAACAATTCTGCTCCTTTATTTTGTGAGAGAGCCAAAGCCTCAGGGGAGCAACCCTCCCATGCCTCTGAAAAGAAAATGTCAAGAGTCTGTTAGAACTTAAGTATAAAAGAACCTGAGTCTTGACTCTAAAATAACTTTCCAGCACTTGCTGTCAATTTCAAATTTTGCTCAGATTGACACAAAACAAAAACCAAACAAAAAGATTTTTTTTTTCTAGGAATAATTTCTTTTTTTTTTAATACATTATGGAATCAGCAACGTTAGCCACAATGGCTAGAGGCAAAAAGCCCATCTCCATCAATATGCTCAGTTTAAAAAAGATTGAAATTATAGGAAAGCAGTGCTTTATTTGAACTATGTATGAAATATGTATAGCTATAGCTCTATAATTCTGCAAGGAAATAATTTTAAATTTTGTCTTTGTGAATAAATTCTTGGATTAGGATAGGAAATGCATCTGCTTAAAGGAAAGTACTTAGTTTGCCAATTAAACTTAAAAAAAAATAATAAAAAAGAAGATATATCCTGCTTTGAATCTGAACTACTGGTGATTGACATAGTTGATAAGTTTTATTCTGGCTTTTTGCTCTAACTCCTTTTGTATTTTTACTGAATGGCCTCACCACAAGTGGTGATTTCCTCAAATATGAGTACTTGTAAAAGTAAAGACCGAAAGATTCTAAATTTATCTCATAAATCCAGCAAATACAGAAGAAAAATTGGGTTTCACACTCCTCTTGCCTAAATCAAATAGAATCAAATAGGCTACACCTCAGTTGTCCCAATGCCATTGTGACTTATTACTCAGAGTAAGAAAGCTTCTTTTCTCTTCAGTTTAAAAAATAATTGAATTATGATGACTTCTTTCTAAGTAAAAGGTTTTTGATATAGTTGAGTGGAATCTGTTTGTGCAAAACCATATTTGACACAGGCGTTTAATTTCTTCCTGATGTTCAGTTTGGGTATCGTTTTCATGAAATCATTGCAACAGATTGTCCTCTGGTTAATTTTATTTTCAAAGAAGTGAGTCAAAACAAATAAAATTACATGTCTTACTTATTTCCATTGGTGCCCAGTATTTAATTTTCTAACTGAAAAGTCATTCTTAATGCAGAAGTTCTTCCTCATGTTTGCACCATTTTTCTGTACTTTCATGATACTAAATCTGATGATTTTGGAACTTGAAGATCAAGAACTCTCTCACTTGTCTGATTTGTCCACGTGTTCTGGTTTAAACGACATCTCTTTTAATGGTTGAGGAAACTGCACTTTTCAGAAGACTCTGAATTCATGAAAATATCTACTTTATAGCCTACCACGCTATGTGGATTCCAGGGTCTGTGTTTTCAAGCTTGCCAGGTGCAGTGATGAGGAGCAAGACCTTGGCACCTGACACAAGCTGGCCAAATGGGTTCTTTCATAGCATGAATGTCACATTTGATATAAATTAGAAAGTTTGCTGAGAATATCACTCTTTCTTGATGGCTATGAGTGCTTCTTGCCTGGTGCATGACCCCTTAGACTTTCCCTTCCCCCCAAAGCCCCAGCTTCTCAGTGTCCCACAATTGCTGTCCTCTCTGGGAGTGCACAGTGGGCTGAGTATCATCCTCCTTTATTTTTTTTTTTTAATGGGTATTGGGATCAATAGTAGTTCATTAGTATTATTAATGTCTATTACTTAGTCTTATTCTATTAAATCTGTTTTCATTTCAACCCTTGTGTTTCCTTCTTTTTCCTGGTTCCCCTTTCCTGGTGGAGAGGGGTCATGGGGTGATAAAATAATTGTCTAAATGACAGTAAATTATTGTGAGTTTCTCAAAACATAATGACACTTAACTAATTTTTACTGCATCCATTTTTCTGTTGTGCATTGAGCAAAAACTGTGATAGCTTTGGAGATACTGAATAAAGAGACAATTATAAGCCAATGGTCATAAAAAATATAAACCCATATAAATCCAGATCTGTACAACAAGCCTGTTGTGGGACCTGGTCAGATGCATTTGACATAAAGAGGAAGACTATTATTTGGACATTCCAAATATTCCACTTCTAGTATCACACAATGAAAGAGTTTAACTGCTAAGATTTTTGAGATATATGGAAGAATTTTAACTGTAATACCAAGTTTACACTGAAATTGTCCTCTTTCCTCAGAGGAAGGTCAGAGGGAGGAAAAGCTAAAATTTTTTTCTTTATGCATGGGTAAAGTCAGCAGTCAGTAATCAAAACAGTGTTTTGGGGTATTTTCAAGAAAGGAAGGATGTATCTAACACAGAGCATATTTAAATTAATGTGCAGAAACTTATTAAATGCATCTATTTTTGCATTGGGAAATCTTGAAAATTGGTTTCTTCAGCAGTTTGACATGTACTGAGATAGACAGTATGGACTTTCTGTAGACTTTTCTCCAGTTCATGCTGTTTGGGAGGAAATGTGGTCTAGATTATCGTGCAGGCTGCTAATGCACTTATGAAAAATCAAGAATTGACTGCCTTTATGTAGAGTAAATATCTTTATGATGATGACTGGAACAGAGTGACTGTTGGGAGGGATGGGATTTGCTGCAATTTCACATTATGTTCCAAATATTTTGTCTATAATGATGTGTTGTATCCTGTTATTACTTTATATGCTGCTTAACAATTTTGCTATATCCTGTAACAGGCACAGTATTTGTGAAGCAGCAAAGCATTGTTTGGGTTTGGGGGCTTATTTCCATCCCTAAAAGCCTGCAGATGGCTATTACCTTGAAGTGCTTCTTTTCTACTGGGGACTCAGGTACACTTCCTTTTAGCTGCTGCATCCCCAGAAGAGGGGCAAGCACTGCTACTATCCTCTGACTATGGGGACCCCATAGAGCTTTTAATGTATAAACAATTAAAGCAATAAAAAATGATTGCAACATTTAAAGCAATAATTTTGGCCCAGATGCAATCTCCAGCTCAGTGAATTCCTAAACTGCTGAAAGACATGAATGTATAACCACAGGGGTAGTAATTTTATATCTGCCACTTTCTTGGACTATTTCTTTGAGCATTTATGCCATTGTCCCTTTCCTGGTTTCTGGCAGAAAAACCCTTGATGGAGTCAAAGCAAGTTGGGATGAAGAAGAGAAGGAGAAAGAGTATAAAGAAAATGAGGTCTCTGAGGGTTATTCTTGAATGGCTGTCCCCCTTGACACAGTCTGAAAATGCAGAAGCAGGTGAGATAGTTCTGGGGTGTTCTGTATGAATATCAAGCACAAACTGAATGATTCTCACCATGTTAGAATTCTTCTCCCTTGCCTGTCTTGGTTTGAGCTTCCTGCACAAATAGAAATTGTTGACAGAGAAACCAGAAGTGCAATATTCCTGAGCTTTCATCTGGTCCATCAGAACAGCTTCCAAGTTAAGTTTCTGCCACCAGATCCCTTGGTCAGAAGAAACCATCCTTGTGGTCTAATTCTCCTCTTTCTCATACTCCTTTCAGTTTTCATTCAGCCTCTAACTTGATGAGGAAAAAAAATCATCCTTTCTATTCTGCCCTGGGCACCCTCTTTTATCTCTTCAAATTGACTAGAAGCACTGCAAGGATCTTTTCCTCATTTCTATCAGTAAATGGAATTGATAGAAATTGCTATAAATAATTAAGGAATGATAATTAACAGAGCATAAACATATGAATATTTCAGGGTTTTGACAATAGCTGACAAGTGCAAGAGCATTCAGTGTGAAGGACTGTCTGCTTGGGTCCTTTATGACCACTGCAATCTCCAAAGCATGAATTTTTTCAGACTTGAACTTTTCTCAAGATATTTCTAAGATCCACAAAGGCTGTGAAAAATCAAACCATTCTGCTGAAACATCTAAGCCCAAAGCCAAGCACATGGGCACCTTTTTCCACATGAGAGATCCTCATTCTGCATCAGCCTGAAATATTTTCAGGATAGGTCCCTTACATACAGATAGATCAGCTAAACAAATAAATAAAGCTGTTTTCTCTAGTTGTTGATAGCTGGAATTTAATTCAGGTCCATAATGATCATATTTACTAACAGCAGATATGTCTGCTGTGACAATGTCTTTTGACTGGGTTACATATATGAAGGCCCTTTTGGACAGACAACTGCAAAACTGCAAGAGGTACTTCAAGAACCATCTCTCCTGTCTAACTCAGTAGAGTTCATAAGGCCACATGCAAATAATTTTTAATATTTGAGGTGAATTATTTCAATCTTAGCAGAATGACTGCTACTAGACTAGGACAGCATTCTGCTTCCCAATCATATATCTTTCATTGCTTGCAGGATATTCCTCAATTTGCACAGGTAGAAATCCATATGTAAGGAGAGCTCTATCCGTAACTCCATATGTGATTCTGTTTTGGGTGTCAGTCTTCACCAGAAACAATAGAAAAGAAATTATTCAGAACAGAAACTCTGAGTCAAACAATGTTTCTAAAACAGCTTCACACTATTTTCAGAATTGCTTTCGATGATTCTCATGGCCACAACACAAATAAAAAGTGTTTTTGCAAAAGAGCATAAAAAATTCTAAAACCCTAATGGAATGAAATATATCAAGGAATAATAATGATAAAGAAAGGCTCTTAACCTATTTTTAGATTCAGGTGGCTGATTCTGGCCTTTATGAAGTTTCATAGAGACTGTACTGTGTGCATGGTTGGTCCTGGATTGCTCATTGATTAAGCACTAGTTTTTATTAAAGAACTCACTGATTGAATGTTACCTTGCATAGAGTTATTGAACCCTGAAGTAAGCTAGGAATGACAGGGGAGGGTGAAATGGGCCCACAGCCATGTGAGGAAGTGGCAGGCCAGGTTGGTGAGCAAAAGGTACTGCCAGCATGATTTGTAACAGCCACCATGGCTTCAGGGCCAGTCATGGCTCAAGGGCCAATCCTACTTTATCATCCTAGTGGCCTTCTATGGTGGAGTGACTACATGACTGAAGAAGGGAATACCTATGGATATCATCTGTCTGGAATTCTGTAAGGGCTTTGACATGGTACTCCACATCTGCCTCTCTAAATTGGATAGATACGCATTTGATAGGTGGACTGTTTGGTAGATGAGGAATTGGTTGGATGGTTGCAACCAGAGGGTAGTGGATTCTAGGATCACAGCACAAAACAAAAAGGGCAACGCTGTTGGTGCTTGCTTCAGGCCACCTAATCAGATAGAATCAGATGAGGCCTTCTTTGGACAAAGGGAAGAAGTATTGTGTTTGCAGGCCCTGGTCCTCGTAGGGAACTTCAACCACTCCAGAATCTGCTGGAGGGACAACCTAACAGGGCACAACCAATCCATGATTTTTCTGGAGTGTATTATTGACAACTTCCTGACATAGTGATTGATGGTTATTGAAGCCAATGGTAAGAGATGGTCTAATGGATCTCATACATGCAAAAAAGGAATAACAGGTCAGGGATGTTAAAACTGGGGACAGCTTGGATGCAGTGATCTTGCAATGATGGAGTTCAGGACCATGAGAGGGGTGAGCAGGGTAAAAAACAGGAAGCAGGATCACAAACCTGGACTTGAAGGGAGCAGACTTTCATTTTTTCAGGGAGCTCTTCCCAGGAAGGTTCTCTTGAAGACAAGAATGGTCAAAAAACGCTGCTTGCTTTTCAAGGATTTCCACCTCCAAGCTCAAGAATGGGTCATCATGATGTGCAGGAAGGCATTAAAGGTGGCAGGAGTCCTCACATTTGATAGGTAAAATAGGAAAATTAGATAAGAAGTCGGAGCCAGAATATCCTCAGCACTGATCAACGAGAGGATGAAAGGCAATGGGCACAGACTCAGATACAGGAAATTCCATTGAAAAAGGGAAGGGTGGTTATTTTTGTTTGGTTGGTTTGTTTCTGTTTTCTTTTTCCTACTGTAAGGAAGCTGATCAGGTTGCTCAGAGAAGTTGCAGAGTCTTCATCCTTGGAGTATTCAAAGCCCAAATGGTCACAGCTCTGTGCAACTTGCTCTCTCTGACCCTGCTTTGAGCAAGGGGCTGGAGTAGATTATCTCAGGAGGTCCCTTCCCACCTCCACCATTATGTAATTCTGTGATCTTTCTCCTGCTCAGCCAGGCACTCTACCCAGCTGCATCTGCTCTGTTACAGTTAATAGAGCTTCCAAATGATTCATCTAAACCCCACATTTCCAGCAATAACACCTGTTCCTTGGTTATTTCTCATCTTTAACAGCAGTTCATGGAGCATATGGGATTACTCAAGGACCTAGTTGCTCAAAGGAGAATTCTTAGTTCTTACTTTACCTAATGACCTTTATACACCAGCACTGCATGCCTCCTTTAGGTTAGGGAGAACATTTACTCAGGCAAATTTAGACATAATTAATTGCTCCCAATTTTAATACCAATAAAAGCTATTAAATTTCCTCATTTTTTTATGACTTGTTCCCTTTGAAAAGTGATGCCACAAATATTGCCAAATAAAAATTTAAAACTGAACAGATTTTGCGCATGGCTTCTCTGCTTTCTGTTACTGAGACACCAAAAAAAGAAAATTCTGGCTTTTTCTTTCTTTTCCTTCCTGCTGCTTTTCACTTGCTGTGCTTACCTGTTGGCCTTACACAACCACAGTTCTTGCCCCTATACATGTTCATGGGACCATTTTTTAAAATTACATACACAGTCTAAATCAGACTGAGTTCAATACATGACAGACTCCTAAATTACATGCAAACGTTATTTCCCAGTATTTTACTGCTTCAGGAGAGAAAGTTATTTTTAAAAGTATGATCTTTTTTTTTTTCTTCTAAACTGCTACAGTGCTCCCTGTGGATAGGGACTCTGGGTCTTGCAATGTGAAAACTGGTGCCTTTCTGGAATCCCAGTGTGAGAGATTGTGCTAAGAGGGAGATGTTGATAGCACAGATCATATGCACTGCAATCTTATGAGCATAATTAGTTCTGCCGAGGAAGTTACACTCTTACACTTGAGGTAAAAGCAAGTCCTAGATACCGGGAATGTAAAGGTCATTCCCTATGTGCTTTGAGCAGATTGAGACCAGCCATGTGGTTTCACATCATGCTTTATGTGATCCAGCTGGGCTACTGATGAAGTTCTGCTCACTCCTGCTTTTCCTACCTCTTCCCCACCTTCCTAGCCAGGATTATGGTCCTGCTGCTATCCTGCTTCACTTCAGGGATTATGTAGCCGGGGGTGAGACAAACAGCTCATTGACAATGGAAAATAATCCCTTTGGTTTCAAAGCACCCTGCACTAACGAGCATTCCCATGTGGAATAGGAAGTGACTCAGGCACTGGGGCTGACAGGTAGCCATAGGAAAGATGCGTGAGCTGTGCAAAACCAGCCAAAAGTCCCATTGCATTTGCACTTTTAATGTTAATTATGATCTCTCATAAGTTTTGTTGACTTGACCTGTCATTCTATGATGGATGTTTTTGACTGGTAAGATGTCCCCATAGGATAATATTGTTCACAAAAGAAGCTGTGTTATTACACTGTGTTGAAGCAGTCTAAACTCTAAACTTTCCCTGGCCAGTAAACCAGTCTGTCTGCTGACCCAGTGAGGGAGGAATACACTCTCCACTGCCTTTCCTGGATTTCTTGGGGTTCTGGATGTAAAAAACAGTATGACCTTTCTAAATATTAGCATGATCTTTACTTTCCTTTTCTTTTTTTTTTTTCTCTGAATATAAACACACTGACACACTGTGGAGTCTAAAGACCAGTGACTAGTGCTTTTCTCTCTATGTTGATGGCAGCTGCAGGGGACACAAGAAGAGGACCGGATTGCAGCAGTCTGCTTACTAAGGATTATAAAAAAGAAGCCATCTCCATACTGTCGATCTTTAAGTAGCAGATAAATAAATATCATGACCCATGTCTGATTTGGTCTTCAGCATATGTTTGGGAATAGCTCTTTGCTCTCACTGAAGGGAGAAGGAGAATCTCTGGCATGGAATATAGAGAATAACTGGAATCTCTTTGTCCTTCTCTTCTTCTCTTTCTCCCTCTCCTCTGGTTGTGGGCATAAGCCTTTTCTGAAGATTTCTGAAAGGAACCAAGGTTTTATACTAGACACATGGAATTATTTTGCAACTCAACTAAAGGCACCTCAATTTTCTGTACCTGGAGTCTTTATCTATAAGTAGGAAATAGGATAATGAGTCTTATGCCTGGTTTTTAACATTTTGTTGAAAACAAAAAGCAAGTAGTAAGCCAAAATTAAGACAAAATATTTTTTTCCAGGCTTGCATTTCAAAGGGCTCAGTTTCTGTTTGCTGGCCACTTTTGCTGTTTCCATGGAAGAAGTTCTGCAATGGTAGCAGTTTTCCTCTGTATCTCATGTCAAGCCAGCAGTTTAGTCAGCATGCTAAGCAGGAAACATAGCTCCTTCAGTAAGACCTTTCTAGCCAGCAAGGCAACCGAATGCACATCTATCATCTCAAGGTGAAACAGGAACCATTGATTCCTGGTACAGTAGTGGCAGGGATTATTTTGTACCATGAAACCTGGTGATGAATCTTCCCTTGTAACATTTAATCTAGCAAAGGTTTTATGATGGAAATACTTGGAAGGTGGAAATACCAAGTGGGGACAATATGTTGTTAAGTCTTGCTAGAAAAGTACTGAAATCTACCATAGTAGGGAGTAAAGATTCTGCTACCCATTACAAGTGGTGTCCCCCAGGGGTCGGTACTGGGGCCTGTCTTGTTTAATATCTTTATTGACAACCTAGATGAGGGGATTGAGTGTACCCTCAGTAAATTTGCAAATGACACCAAGTTGAGAGCTAGTGTCAATCTGCCTGAGGGTAGGGAGGCCCTTCAGAGGGGTCTAGATGGGCTGGATAGCTGGGCTGAGGCAAATGGCATGAGATTCAACAAGGCCAAGTGCTGGGTCCTGCACTTTGGTCACAATAACCCCATGCAATGCTATAGGCTTGAGGCAGAGTGGCTAGAAGACTGTGAAGAAGAAAAGAACCTTGGAATGTTGGTCAATGCTCAGCTGAACATGATCTGACAGTGTGCCCAGGTGATCATCCCCCTGTACTCAGTTCTGGTGAGGCTGCACCTTGAGTACTGTGTTCAACTTTGGGCCTCTCACTGCAAGAAAGACATCAAGGGCTGGAACCTGTCCAGAGAAGGGCAAGAAAACTGGTGAGGGGTCTGGTGCATGTCTTATGAGTAGCAGCTGAGGGAGCTGGGATTGTTTAGTCTGAAGAAGAAAAGGCTCAGGGGAGACATAATCTCACTCTACAACTTCCTGAAGGGACATTGTGAAGATGAGGGTGTTGGCCTCTTCTCCCAGATAACGAATGATAGGACTTGAGGGAATAGCCACAAGTTGTGCCAGGGGAGATTTAGATTAGATGTCAGGAAAAGCGTATTCTCCCAAAGAATGGTCAGGCACTGGAATGGCCTGCCCAGGGATGTGGTAGAGTCACTGTCACTGGCGGTGTTCAAGAAACGTCTGGACGAGGTGCTACAAGACATGGTTTAGTAGCTTAGTGGGTAGATAGAAGAACAATTGGATTAGATGATCTTGTAGGTCCCTTCCAACCTTGTGTTTCTATGATTCTATGATTTTATGTCCTTTCTTTTTCAGTGTTCACCCACAAGTTTATTGTATCAAGCATCACTTGACTAGTGTTCTTCGGGATTTCTTTTGCCTCTCATTTAATTCCTCCTGAAATACTGTCATCACCTACCCCTTACCTTTTTGGAACATCTTGTTATTAAATACTTTCTTAAATCACTGTACTGAAAATATTTTGATGAAATTTGATGAAAATGGAACTTGCAGTACTTCATACAATTAAGTAAGCAGGTAAATCTTCAGAGAGTCAGGCTAAACTCTATGAGAGGACCCAGCATTCAAGTGCAAAACCTACTACCCGTCGCTTTACCAATAGTGCTGATTTCACAGAGGACATGAAATTCAGATGCTTGGGGAGGAATAAATAACCAGACACAAGGAACTCTTGCCTCAGAACAAGGATTTCTTGTAATAAACATAAATGAGTAAAAACAATTTGGACATGGTTTCTTACAGAAAATTATAATTTAAATTGAACTGTTAGAATCTTTTACTTTTCAAATAAAATTTGATTCTTGGAAGAAAAGAATGGTAAATTCAGGTTTGGAGTGGGAATTATTTTGAAAACCAAAGAAGTATGTGAGGAAACTAATTTTTGGAAGAAAACAATTAGTCTCCTATTAAAATAAATGTGGTTTCAATAGGAAAAGTCAATCATCTTTAATTAGAAGCTATTGAAGTTAGCAGTTCAGTGTTGTTATATGCGTTGCGGGTGGGGATAAGGCTATTATTTAGCATTCTAAACTGCATTTTAAGGACTTCACATTGATAGGCCAGGCTGTTGAGACGTATTGTTATGGTATTGAAGCTTACTTAAAGGCTTTCACGCTGTTCTTTTGTCTTCATGTGCCATTCATTGCTGGTAGCTGTTTCAGCTTTGACTGTGTTTCAGATCCACCGCTGAACAAAGATGCTGAAGACTGGCAAGGAACAGTAATTGCTATTGATGAGACTGTGCTGCAGTATATAAATCTGTAGAGTCCTACACAATATACTTGAATGTGATGGAAGATAGATAAGCAGAGAAAGTTAATTAAGTGACTTTTTCTCTCTATCAGGATAAAAAATTATTATTATAAAAATATTTTTGAAATTAGAATTTTGAAATTAATTTTGAAATTTCCTGCAGCTTTGGGCATAGTTGGGGTACACCTCTGTTTAGCATGGTATCAACTTGTCTTAGCCAAACTGATGCTTAACTCTTTAAATAAGGGAATGGTAGTTCAGTTCAAGTGAAACATGGGTCTACTAAATAGAGCTAGTACCACACTAAGTCTGTTTGGGTGAGTGTTCAAGTGACAAGGAACAGTGGGAAAAAGAAAAGAGGATTCATTTTCTGAAAGTGAAAAGATTTTTTTTAAGGAAAAAAAAGAGCAGATAAGAACGAGGGAAAATGAGCATGACATGAAAAATACTGTCTCTGAAGCAAAGTATTAGAAAACAGGATCTAAACCCTATTTTTTATCTTTTCTTGTGTCTAACACATATGAAATAGAGGAGATTGACAGCTGAGAAAATTAAAGCTCACTGTTTAGGACTGTAGTTTTCAAATGGGATCTCTATATAACAGCACTGTCTTACGAAGTTGTTGTGAAGTGACTTAATAGAACAAAGTCAGGCACTGCAGCAGAGGAAACCTGTCCACCAAAGTGTTTCTGTACCAGAAAAGATTATTTCAAAGTCAGTTGCCATTTCCACCAGCCTCTTGTAGGTCTGCTAACGATAGTGTGATTCTACTGTAATAGAGGGCCCTATTTCAGGGGTCAGCTTATTTCATGTCACAGGAGCAAAAGGATGGGACGGGAGACTGAAGATCCAGTTGTTGTACTCATTTCACTTTGTGAGAAGCTAAGTACAGTGAGCTCACTGGGATAATAACTCCTATTTCTGTTCAGATATGCACTAAAGCCTTCCTGCTTCACTTGGTGGAGTCTATGGCTTCAAGGTCAGGGAAGAGGAAAAGGGAAGCTCACCTATGGCAGCTGCAACAGAGCTGAAGGAGACCTGGCTCCAGCCAGCCCTTCACACTTGGGAATGTAAGAGGGGGAGAGCTGTTGTGTTTCAAACAGATCATTCTCTGTTCCAAAATTGCAGGAGATAAGTCTCTTCATCACAATTTATCCTCTGATCTCCTCCCAGGATAATGCAGTACTTGAAACCTCTTATGCACTACAGTGCAACAAGTAGGGCAGTGAATCCCCAGCCATCCAAGCCAAGGATGTTTTTTGGAAGGGAAGAGTTACAAATTCAGATTTAGTACTAATCACTCGTAAGGAACATTCCTGTAATCCAGACAAACCATGAGTGACATGTGAATCGACTCCTTCAGTTTTGTGAGTGTGCAAGTGGGGGCTGCGTCAGTTCCCCCTCCAGCCCTGCTAAGTGCAGACACTGTACGTAGAGAGTAACTGGCTGTGTCTCCAAAGGAAGAAGCAAAATTTCCAGTGTTGTTCCATTATTGAATTGAGCCAGATTCACAGGAACACACACGTCTGTTGGCGAGGGTTCCTAGTGAGTTTGGGGTGGGCTAGAGGTGCTACATGGAGGCTAAACAGCATGTCCAAGTAGACCTGGCACTAACACGACACTTTGGAAATCTCAATTCTGTGCTTTGTTCCACTACAAGGCTGTTGAGTGTGACCTTGGAGAAGTTGCTTTATCTCTTTTTTGTCCAGCTTGTCCCTTCAGACAGAGAAATCTTGATGCGTTTGTGAAAGCCTCTCATGCAATGTGACCTGACCCCTGTTGCTGTCTTTGCTTTCAGAGAGCTAATATTCCTGTCATTGGTAAAAAGCTCAGGTCAGACTGCTCTCTGTTCAGAAGACAAATGTCTGTACCCCGCTTAAACAGAGGCCTTGTGCTGGCTCTCTGCTCTCTGTATTCCACTGGGTACCCTTTATCCTTCAGAAAGAAAGAAAACAATCCATACATGCCAGAAAGACAAATGCAAAACCAAAACACTTCTATTTGCTTGGGTTAAATGCATAGATCTTGAATTGTTTTGGTCCATTTGAACATTACAATACCAAAACCAGCAATCAGCTCTTCTGGATAATTTTAGAAACTGTCTTTTCAAAAGCCAGCAGTAGTATAGTAGTGAGAGAGTAATGAGCAGTGACAAATTATTTGTGCTATTTCCAAGGGAAACTGTTGGCATTAACTTGATGCAGAGTCTTTGTTACTTTATGAATAAGAAGTGCAGTTAATATATTATACTCCATGTGTCTTCCAACCCTACCCACAACCTAATTACACTTTATGGAAAGTTAAGTAGGCAGTAAACTAAGTGGTATGGAAAGTGCATACAGTAAAACTCCATTGGCTGCAAACACTGAACAGTTGTTTTGTCCTTCTACTTTGGAGAACTTCATAATTATACATTTAGTGCTACTGAGAGATCCACTGTGTAATTACACAGCTCAGCAATAATGGCACCAGTTACTGTGCAAATACAAGGAGCCACAGGAGATAAAAACAAATCTAACAACAGCAATATGTAGAAACAAGATGAGAACCAGTAGTGGGTCCAGGTGTCACTCTGGTCAAGAGTTTAATGGAGGTTTGTTCAGTTAAAAGGAAAGTGTTAGGGCATTGACTTTTTCCCCAAACAGACATGGCATTGGTCCAAAGCCTCCAAAGAGAGTCGGTCCAGTTTGGTAGGAGCCCTGCCATCAGCTGATGAGGAGAGACAATAGCAGGGCTATTCAGCAGCACAGCCTGTTTCCTGACTGATACTGCACTGCGAAGTGGGCTGGGGGAGGTGTGGGTCCTAAAGGGAGTGGAACAGAGATGGTGCTTTGAAACACACCTATTAAAAGCACCTGAAGACTTCCTGTTTCTGAATTACCTGAACATCTCACAATCATTACTAAATATATTGTTACAATACTACTGTGAGTCAAAGCGATGCAGATACTTCACTCAACAATCAAGTGCCCTAATCCTTGAGCAGAACCTCTTGTCCTGCATTAGAGGGAAATACAAGCCCTTCTGAATGGGATTCCCAACTTCTAGGAGAGTGATATGAGGAGAAACACCATGATATAGCTCCATGAGGAGCTACATCATGGGAACAGATGAGGAAAGCAAAATTGTAGAGAACAATGGAGGGTGTCTCAGTACTGGGTCACAGGAAAGCTCCTAAATCTGGCTGATGTTGACAGCTTTTAAATTGGTATCCAAAGGCACATCTACATTGACTCTGATCTTTGCAGTAAAGTAGATGCTAAGCTCTGCTTGTATAGAATTAGATACCTTCTCAAGGAGTTTAGCTACCATTTGATACCACTGCATGTAGACTACATGTCCTCAGCAGTGCCTTTCAAGACTGGAAGCCATCATTTGGTTTGTTTTATTTTATAATACAGTGGTCATATTTGTTCATATTCAGAAAAAATAATTTAATTCTCCTCTTTTTTGCAAACTTCTACTTCCGCTTATCCTGTCATCTCATCTAATGTATTTTTTCTGTTACGTCACCTCGCAATGAATCCTTTCTTTCTGGTCTCTAAGAGCATCCTTCCGTTACAGATTAGATTTACCTCTTGGTGATGTTGAATACAGTTTTTTCAGAGTATAATTAATCTCTGTATCCAAACTATCCATCCCATCATAACGGTTCCTTGGGGTTTTGATCCAGACAAAGAACATTCATGTAGGTATAATTTTAAGAGAAAGTCAATTAAATATGAGCCTGACTTATGCCTACAACAAGAATTTAACGATAGTGTTACTATCAAAAAAGCATACTTTCTTTACGGGAAGCTTATTTCGGTAGTAGCTTAAATCGAACCTGGGAAGAGAGGTGATTCAAGCATTCTGTTCCTTGGTTTGCAACTCATTTGCAGACTGTTAATGCAGTCTTTATAACGTTTATACATCTTGCAAAGTTCCATCTGAATTCCTTCACAGGTGGGAGTGGGAACTACTCTCTCTCAGCAACTGCTTACCAATTCAAATTAAATTAATTTTATTAAAATTACAAAGGCACTCTCAGCATACTCAGCTAGTTCATCTTAATATTACTCTGAATATGTACAGCCTTTTGTCTAGAAACCTTGATGTATATTACATGTCTAGGTCAAATCAGTTCTTCTAATGCCCCTGTGAAGGAGGTGAATAAGCACACTTTCAAGACTGATTTTTTTCCCAGGCTTGGGTTTAGTTACTCAGATATATTTGTAGCATTGAAAAAAAATCCTGAAGTCAGTTTTGGTGTGAATTCAATCCCTAAATTAATCTTCCAGTGTTAATTTTGTTTCTCAAGTGTTTGAAATTACAGACTGGTGGCACTTGCTAGCTCTAAACTAGAGGCCTGGTATGTATATGGCTTTATTTCAGAGCTGGAGCTAATATAGTCTGCCTTTCACAAGTGCATAAATTGTAGTTTATTCTTTGGAGTTAGCTCAGATACAAATGAGACAGAGGAGACTGGCCATGCCATCAGCAAAATACTCTGTAGATGTATCTCTACTTATCTTTTAAACCTACACCCCTGCGTAAAATCAAAATTAAATCTTTACATCTTCATATTATATCTTTGGTTGGAAAAGCAGTCTGTTTATTATTATATTGTTTTATTCTGAGCAAGAACTGTATAAACCAATTGGCAAACACATAATAATTCAGCCAACAAATGCTTTGATATTTGTCTTTCTAAGTCAACTCTGCAGTTTACATTAAAGAGAATTTACCTGTTTTCTTCAATGAGAGTTTGACTAGAACTGCTTTTGAGTCTGCAATACACCCCTTATCTCTTTCTTTCTCGAAGTTAAACATGACGAATGTGTCATTCCATTTTCAGACACCTAAATTATTTACAACCTTATTTTATATGTATTACCATCAAATCAATTCAATACCATTCCCCATTCTCATTCATACCTTCACCTCAGCTGTAAAAACTGCAATATTCTGTGCATTCTCATTCTTTTGGCTTGGAAACAACATAGCTTGTGTCAAAGTATTTATGCCTATCAGTGGAAGCAGTTTGGTATGTTGTTCCATAAACATATGGGACAAACCCCCATCTAAATAGGGAGATAAATGGAATTTACGTGTCAAAGGCTGGGGTGTGAAGAAACAGGATGCACTAATCTAACTGTTTACCTCTGTGCATGCTTATTTTCATCTCTCCTATTGGCCCCCCTTTGTGAGTTATTTTAACTCACTAATCTGGCAACGAAGTAACTGAGGAAGAGTGACTGGATCATTTTCTTCCACATTAAGTGAGCTGAATCAGCTCAGAGAACAATCTGACAAAAAATTGCTTCAAATAGTTGAAATGAATCATGCTCTGAAGGTGCCTGTTTTTCACATCAACTTTAAAAAGAAACACATAGGATGAGTTCAGAAAGAAATCTGAACTGTAAACATCTCTAACTAGGGAAGATTAATCTCACCCTAAGCAATTCCTGCCTAAACTGAATAACTCAGCCTGGCCATGATTCTCATACAACATCAGACATGCTGATGAGACCAAGCTCATCAAAAAAGATGGTCATGCTTGCCTTGTCAACACAACAGAAACAGGCTTACTGCAGGTATGCAGCTGTTGAAATGTCAGAACCAGGGTGTGAGAAAACTACCTTTACTTCATCCTGGATGCTCCTCTTCCACCCTGAAGCTGTTTTCTCCCAAGACATTACATTAATTGTCAGGCTACGTGCTGCAGGCAGAAAAGAAAAATTCTGGAAATGTATCAGCCTTCACTCTCTTCTGTTTCTCTGCAGAAATGCCTTTGTTGTTCTCGTTAAATAGAACAAATATCAGTTAGAAAGAAATAGCCATTTTAGACGTCCTGCGGTTTACCATAAAAAAAAAAAAGAATAAAACTAAAAATCAAAATTTGAAAAAGTAAAAACTTTTTCTTAAGACATGATCATTCTTAATATTGGCCTAGTATCAATGAAGAAGATTTCATTGCCTAGTTTAGTTACTGATATTAACACCTCACTGGTATTATGTTTCTTTGCCTCCTTCCATCACAATGATACAAACAAGTACTAATTTTGATCTGAAAGAGAAGATGGAGTCTTGGTGGTAGATAAAAGAGTAAAGAGATTGATGAATTTACCAGCTTAGCCACCTCTTTCCTCATGGCCTTTGCAAGTCACTGAACTGTTCTATGCCCTAAAAGCATTAAAGATAAAGAGAGATATCGAGGTGCTGGAGCAAGTGCAGAGGAGGGCTACGAAACTGGTGAAAGGCCTTGAGAATAAGTCTTATGAGGATTGATTGAGGGAGTTGGGATTGTTTAGTTTGAGGAAGAGGAGGCTGAGGGGAGACCTCATCACTCTCTACAACTGCTTGAAAGGGCACTGTAGAGAGATTGGTGCTGGTCTCTTCTCAAGGGCAATTAGCAATAGAACAAGAGGGAAAGGCTGCAAGCTGCAGCAGGGTACGTTTAGACTGGACATTAGGAAAAAAATTTTCACAGAAAGAGGAGTCAATCAGTGGAATCAGCTGCCCAGGGAGGTGGTGGAGTCACCCTCCCTGACTGTGTTTAAGAGTAGTTTGGATGTGGTGTTGAGGGATCTGGTGTAGGGGAGAACTTGTAGAGTAGGGCTGATGGTTGGACTTGATGATCCCAAGGGTCTCTTCCAACCTATATGATTCGATGATTCTAAAGAGAAATGCTTGTAGCAGCCTTTTTAATGCCTTAGAAGAAAACTGCAGAAATGGATTACAAAAACTCAAAACTTGTCCTTTCTTCTTGCCTTTCATGAGATAAATGGAAAGCTGAAATGAAATTAAAATGCATCAGCTAACCTTTTTAAATAAGGAGTGCTTAACACATGCCAAAGTAATGCCACTGTGAGGATGAATGGGTCTGTGGAGACTGACCTCTTGAGGGTAGCATCTACACAGACCTGCATCAATCCTTCACGCAGATAACCATGCAGTGCTTCCATAAGTGTTGTGAATATTTTTGGCAGTAGTGAGTCTGCAGTTGGGAAGAAAAATATGACTCATTTGACATTTCAGTTTAAATGTATGTTGGGGAAGGATAAGAGAAATGATAAGATTTCTTTAAAAACTTGTTTATGTAGACAGTTACAGAGAGCAGTGTAAAGCTAAAAAAGTTATCATATACTTTATACCTAAACATGAATTTTCTCACATTCTCCTCTATTCTGAGGGAGAGAAGGAAAAGCAGAAAAATAGGAATGAAGAAGAGCGGGTAGGTCTTAGCTGCAGGTGAGACAATATTGAGATCTGACCTTTTAGAGGCCTGTTGAAAAGAAAATCCAGGAATAAGAGCCACAAAACCAGGAAATCAGTTAACTCAAATTCCTGCATACAGAATGATCCACAGCTAATGTGATGGGATGACCAAGCCTCAGAAAAACTCAGTTAAGATGTGGCCGGATCCCTAGTGCCTTGTCCCTGCAAGCTCCTCAGGTAGGGGAGGGAAGTGGGAGCTCTTTTGCTGCCTACTCCCTGACACCTTCTTTGTTGAAGGTCCCAGTTTACCCCTGTGCCTCCAAAAATTACAATACAGCCTTACCAGTGGAAAGATGGACACAAGCTGATTTCATCAACCTTGGTGGAACCCAGAGGCTGAACCAATCTACCTCTTCCTTTTCAAGTGTCTGTAGCTCTGGACTGGTTACTTTTCGAGTGGAAATCCTTTCTACAGCTTGGCCAGAAGCACAGTCATGTTTTATCCCTTCAAAGAAAACACCCACTTAAACAATTAATTTTGTTACTGTTTTCTCTAAGTCCTCATTCTGCTGTGAAGAGAGAGTACACAGAGCAGACAGACATAGATAAATTTTTAATTACCCAGCCGTTTGCTGTCAGTTTGAGCTTGCTCAATCCACTCCTGCCTTTTGCTCGGCAAGCCAGGAGTTGCAGATCCCCACTACCTCCAGGATCAGGCTGAGGGGTAAGGTCATGCTGCAGGCTTGGAGATGACTAGGGTAGCTAGAGCAGCTGAAGATCCTGATGCATGGTGCATAGTGATATAGGCACTAACAGGAGTAAGAGGCAACAATTTTATCACTACTGGGGTTTTTGGCCTGACCTCTACTGATAAACAAACAAACAAACAAAAAAGCCAAACCAAAACAAAGCCAAACCTGAGGAAAAGTGGCACAGACTTGCTTAGTCATCACTTTCCAGGTCTGTCCTGCTTTTTTGGATTTGTCTTGGAGAATGAGAACACGAGAAAGGCCCAAAACAGAGCCAAGTAAGACTCTGATGTGCTGTTACCAGCCATGAAAACACAATAAATTTTGTGGAAAACTTGTCTCCCCACTTAGCAAAAGAGTACAAGATTAAGCTGAGATTTCCTACAGAAGAATCCTTTCTTGCTAAGAGGTGTTAGGGAAATAGCCCAAGTGGATAAGAATAGCTTTTTTCAACAGACTTCTGTAGCTTTGGGTGAAAACACATGGCTACACCTATAATGATAAATAAAATATGAGCAGGGACCTTTTCTCTGGCACTGAGGCTAAGTGTTACGGCCCAGCTACATTCATACTACTTACCAGTTCTCTCTAGCTCTTCTGTGCCCTATGTGGTAGCTCAAAGACAGATTTTCTTTTGTTTTTAATAATTCTTATTTCCTTTTAAACTTCCTGAAATACTGTGAGATCAGTGTAGCAGCCTACCAGAGTGGAGGTTACATCACGCTGGACAGCATTTGTTGCATGTGCTAAGGTACGTGAGGGAGCAAAGTTTGCTGGGATAATGTGGAAGACTTGCACATGGCAGAAAGAGTCAATTTAAAGTGGTCTTATTCTTACTGAGTTTTGGGAGGACTCTGCAGTCAATTACTTGAGAACAGTGTTCGGTCATGGACTTGGTAGAGCTAGTTGGAAAAGTGCAAAAATAGCCAGGCAATAAGTGGAAATGAGCAGCGGGTCCAGTGCTGACATCCCGGGTTCTCCTATTTATTTATGTGGTTGTACACTGTGAGTCACCTGAGCTACTCTGCCCCTCACAGAGGTAGCCATCATGATTTCTTCCCAGCTCCATCATAAAATTAGGATACATAAGATCTGTCACAAACTTGGTGGGCATGGGCAGAGCAACAGATGTCATCTACTTGGACTTATGCAAAGCATTTGACACTGTCCCACATGACATCTTGGTCTTAAAACTGGAAAGTCATAGATTTGGGCTGGGGACCATTCTGTGGATAAGGAACTGGCTGGATGGCTGCACACAAGGGGTGGTGGTCAACAGTTCAGTCTCCAAGTGGTGGCCAGTAATGAGTGGTGTAAACATAAAACAACAGAAAATATACACTAGTTAAATGTGCAGTTGACAGCAATTTGGTGAGGCAGAAGTAGTAATGCAGACAGACAGCTGGATTCAGTGCAGAAACAGAGAAAGCACCTTACACTTGCAGAACTGGAGACTGCCAGAAAGAAATAAATTAAAGGAAGACTTTGGAATTGTACTCACATTACTGGGAGCTCTCAGTGCAGTTTTGTGATCTGAAGGATTAAAACCATCCCACATGTATGAACAGTGAATCCTTTCAGCTGCTGTTTCTGATCACACAGCAGTGATGCTGTAGAGTATCTTGCCCATTTAGGTTGTCCATTTCAAGAAGAGAAAATACTGGTACTCAAAGGAATCCCTGTAAAATGATCCCCAGATTAGAAAGCAATGTTGCAATATGAACAAATTATGGAATCATAGAACAAATAATTGAATCATGGGATTTTTGGAAAGGACCTCTAGAGATCATCTAGTCCAACTCCCCTGCAGCAGTTACCCAGAGCACATCACTCAGGACGGCATCCAGGCAGGGCTTGAAGGTCTCCAGAGAAAGGCACTCCACACTCTCCCTGTGCAGCCTCTGCCAGGGCTCTGCCACCCTCCCCTAAATAAGTTTTTCCTCTTATTTAAATGGAACTTCCCGGGTTCCAGCTTGTGCCCATTGCCCCTTGTCTTGTCCCTGGGAAACACTGAAGAGTCTGGCTTCATCCTCCTTCAACTCACCCTTCAGATACTTGTGAGCATTAATAAAGGTCAAGCCCAGCTTGAAGCTAGATGAGCTCTACTCTGTGCTGGATTGTGAATAGAAAAAACTGGAGGATGGATGGAGGCTTTTTGTTTTTTTTTTTTTCAGCCTTGCTGGTAGTGGGAAAAAACCATTCATCACCACAAAACTGAAGCTGTACAAATTAAGACATAATATCCTATTAATGAAGTTAATTAAAACATTGAAACATTTNCTAGATGAACTCTGCTCTGTGCTGGATTGTGAATAGAAAAAACTGGAGGATGGATGGAGGCTTTTTGTTTTTTTTTTTTCAGCCTTGCTGGTAGTGGGAAAAAACCATTCATCACCACAAAACTGAAGCTGTACAAATTAAGACATAATATCCTATTAATGAAGTTAATTAAAACATTGAAACATTTTATCCAGTAATGTCTCTGTATTTGTGAAAGACACACTGTCTCCTGAAGTCCTTCAAATTAAATTAGGTTTCTGTCAGAAAACAGATACCTTGCAAGCCAGCTACAATTTGCATGGGTCTGGTGGCCCCTCCTGGCCCTGGAGTGAAGTAATGAAGCTCTAGATGTGAATATTCTGCTCAGTTCTGGGTTTGGTCACATGGTGGGCAGAAAGCTGTGCAAAGTCCTCAGTGTACTGATAACACTCACTGTTAAGAATGCAGTGAAAATCAAAGCTATGTCAAGCCTGCAGCCAGTTGCCCTCAGGGTAAAGGAATGTGAACATGGGCTCTAGGCAATCAGAACTGAGTGAAAGCTAGAATTTTATGATTTTAGTAGAAAAATAAAGTAGCTTCAGGCAGTTTTCCTTGCATGTGCATGCAGTTCCTGTGCATTAACTATATATTCATGTCAAATACATGAACAAACTTGTAGTATAAGGCTCTGCTGCTATTAATATCTAAGGCCCCATGAACTGAAGTGTTAATGAACTTTTGAATCCTTATTAGTGTGAAATATGTGAAGTGTGTCAGGCAGAGGAGAAAGCCAATTAATAGTGGATGACAACCAGGTTAGGGAAGGCCCAGTTAATGGGAAGTCAAGGGCATAGAAGATAAAACATCATCCTTTGTCAGGATCCTATTTTTTTCTCCCAGCATTAAATCTTGTCTAATTAAGACCATTCAAGGACCACTAACAAGCTAGGGTTGTTTGCTTTTTAAAAGATCCTAAAATAAGGAGGCATCTCAACATTTCTATCCTTTTGTCTGTTAAAGTTAGAGCCCCAAAATCTACTTTAAGAATAAACTTTTGAAAACAGATTCCACTTTAAGGAGGAAAATAGGAGATGAAACTTAGTTAGAATCTGAATCATAAATCTCTTGCACATAAATACAAGCAAATCCATAATGTATATACAAATGCACATACGTACATACACCCTTTCCAGTATTTCCACATTGCCCTCTCTTTATGCTACAGAGGTTTATTAGAAGTGCTATGTTAGTTCATCTGAACAATGTTGTAGTAAAAAGAGATTGATAAAGGGGTAGAATTGAAAGGGTGTCAATTGTTTAACTGGAAACTGATCTATTTGTATTTAAGAACCAATAAATAAATAATTTTCTTTCCAAACATGACTGGTTAGGTATTTTTCCCTCATCTTTACTTCCTGACCTTCTAAATCGTCAGACTTTGGATGCAGCCAGGTGCAGGACCATAACTAGAATGGATTCCTTCTTTTAGAAAGTCCAAGGGTCACCTTCCTTAGTTGTGCCTTGTTTATATGCACAGGCAGGACATAATCTGGAAAAACAGGTCATAACACGGAAAAAAATTCTTCCCTTTCCTTCTCTGGTAAGATTAGCAGGAATGCAAGTAGATGAGAAGGAGTTACATTAATCCAGATGGTGGGACAATGTTACCTGCTAGCATTACTCGAGTGACATTCCTCAAAGCTATTCTGGTCAGTGAGCATTGGTAGCACCGCTATTTCTCTTGCTTTCACTTGAGGGACACAGGAGAGTGATCTGAGATTATGTGACTGACCTGTGTGTGGAGGTAAGTAGACAATATCTGACGGCTTGTGACAGGCACAGTTCAGGCAGCATAACAGCCTTTTCCCAAAGTGACAGCGGTTATTCCACTGCATGAGTAGGGCATTTTAGCAGTTGGGGATTATCCTGACATTTAAAAATCACTTTTGTTTTGTATTTGATTCTATATTTGTGACACCAGTTATCCCCTTGCTCCTCCTTTAATGATCCCCCTTGGTTTTCAGTGGCATGGAACTAAGGAATATGATTCTATGATTCTATGATTCTATGATTATATGACAAGGTCAGATGTTTGGGATTTTCCTCACTATGAGTCATACCTTCATCTTTATAAGCACACATTTCTCACTAAATTAATCACTCAGCGAGAGTGATTCTATGATTCTCAGAGAATAAAACTCTGACCACCAGGGAATATGCTGCTTTTCCCTGCTCCTAAAATACTGTAAACAGAATGGGTTCAGTCTCGCTGCCATGGTCGGCTGGAGACAAGGGGAAGAAGGTCCAGGAATATTTCCAAAGTACTTGCTGAGCCAGCCACAGGGAAGCCGGCACACTCTTTCCATGCTCTGGAAAAGAGTAAGTTGAATTGCTGCTAAAATATGAAGTAAATATAATTTTTGGCTCCATTTATCTTCCTTGCATTTCTACAGATTTCCACATGACAGGCTTTCTCTAGGTCTCAATGGCTGAATGGACTCAAGCACATGTGGTTTGCTTAATCAGCAGTCAGGGTGACACAGAGACAACCACACACAACCCCTGAGAGCTCAGAGCACCCAGCAGCAGGCTTGTATGTGACAAGTGAGTTTGCATTTACTTCCTGCAGCTGTTGAGGAGATTTTAGTCCCTGAGTTTATCATGCTACTCCTGAGCCCAGAATTCACATAGAGCTTAAAAATCAGCAAATGAACTTAGTGTCTTGCAAAAAACACCGAAGGATAGACAGGGAACATTTGGCGGGAGAAGGAAAGGAAAATATAGCTCTGTCCTTGATCTGCTGTACGGGTTTAGGTGACTTATTTCACCCTCAGTCTCTGCTTCTCTTTTATCTTTCTTGTGTATTGAAGTACAGACCTCCTTAGGACAAAAACTGTATTTCGCTGTTATGATCTTAGTTCCTTGCACAAGTCCCTACATATATGTTCTACATTTAGTACTATAAATTAAATCATTAACTTGCCACACTGCTAAAATATTTAGTTTTGTGTCCGCTTAAAGAGAATAGTAAATTGAGTCAATAAAGGCTTTGCTACTTCAAAATCACTAATGTTTATGGATAAAATGGCTAACTGTCGTGTGCAGCTATCTGTTCTTAGATGAGGTTCTCTAAGGAAAATAGGTGATTCTCCCCACTGCCCAATAGGTTTTTTTAGGTAACATCAAGAACAATGTTGGGGTTTTTTTTTGTTATAAGCAAGCATTTGCATATCCACATTTGGATATTTTTAATGGATTTATAAGACACTGAAATTAAAGAGGCTATTCAGGAAGTAACACTCATTATGAGCTAGGACAGTCCGGGGCACATTTCCTCTAGGAAAAGGATAAAGGTGTATAAATTTATGAGCCATGGTGAGCAAGCCAGCTCTGGAAACAAAAAAGAAATAACCAAGCAAGTGTGTGTCTGTGCCCTGGTTAATTAGCATTGCCAACAGACCAGAGTAATTAACTTATGTGCTGTGATGAATTAATGCTGTCCTGTTTACAGGGTCCAATTGGATATCTCTGCCAAGCACTGTGATATTATGTAAATGTTCCAGCTATTCCAGCATGACGCACAGCATAGATGCATACAGAATCCAGATCTGAAGGCTGATCAATTCATCTTTGAATACAAGCCATTTATCTGTGTAGATCAGAAAGGAAAATGTTCACCAACTCCTACACTACCCAGATGTTTAAGTACAGGACTTTCTAAACTTCCTTTGAAGCATCAGGAATGAGAAAGTGCCAAAAGCTGGATAACAGGTGAGACAAAATGAAATTGTACTTGTTTCAAAAATACTAAGGTAATGATTTTGGAGGTAGAAATGCTCTAAACTACTCAGATTTCAAATGTAACTGCTCTTGGACTTGTAAGGAGAGATAATCTCATGAGAGAAATCAGGCAGAAAAGACACAATCACCTTTTCCCACCAGCAGGCAGAGTGTGTTGAGCAAGGACAGTGATCTAGAAGACTGATGTTGATAAATTAGACCTGACAGCACACTGCATGGAGTATGAAATATCATGTGGAGTATGTGTATTGGAGTTTGCCTGCCACAAGCTGAATAAGGAAGAACCAAGGATCTCAGTTTCCCTACATTTTAGAAAGCATAAGTCTCACTACATGTAAACATCTGCAGTTGAAAGTTTTACAACTGAGATAGTCACCATTGACTCAGTGGAGAAAACAGCTTTCTGAGCAGAATACAGCTACTGCAAAAGAAGTTATTGATAACAGTACACATGATTCACTACAGATGAGCTTATTTTCATTTCCCCCGGATTAGAGAAAGTAGCTCAAAGTGATTAATCTATGTGAATACTTCTGCTTACACTGTGAATGTTTAATATTAGTTGAACTATTGTTTGATTTATTCTCATCTGATTTTTGTGAATGTAATTCCGTAGCAATCTGTACTACTGGAATATAATAGTGATAAATCTGAGTAATGAATGAGATTTATGACATATTAGATGATAATAAATACTCCTGGTCACACCTTATTTTTCCTGAGGGAAAAAATATGTGTGGATATAAAGGTGTATGAAAGAAGATACCCATGTTGCACGTACAGAACACAGCACATAGCACTTCCTAAAACACACAAAGGAGGGTGGAGCAGGACTTCCCTGAGGCTGAGATTGCCAACAGAACAGTATCCTACAGCTGCTCATGCAAAGCCAACTCTACAGTCCATTAGCTCATTAAGAACCAGCTCAGGTGTTCTGTAATAGACACATACTCAAGAGTATCCAGTTAATTTGAAAATAGTGTCATTAGGCATACACTCACACTCAACCTCTGCTGTCAACAGAAAGGAAATTGCACCTTCCCAGGTCACTTCAGAAAATCTGAGATGTGAGCACCCATTGGAAAAGTCTGCCTCCCTCCACCGACTGTGCAATGTATCCAGGTCTTTGTTATGAAGATTCCCTTTCCTTCCTAGAAAAAAAGGATAAAGGACACTTCTGGACAACCAAGATATTGCCAACATTCTCACCCCTCTTACACATCTTTGAAACCCTTACAGCATTGTCTGGCAACACAGATAATTAACTATAGCAAGACTGAATTCAGGGACATCTAGATCAATAGACAAGAAGCAAGAACGCTGCAGAGATACATTCATAGAATCATAGAATCATAGAATCATAGAATCATTTAGGTTGGAAAAGACCCCTGGGATCATCAAGTCCAACCATCAGCCCTACTCTACAAGTTCTCCCCTACACTAGATCCCTCAACACCACATCTAATCTGCTCTTAAACACAGTCAGGGAGGGTGACTCCACCACCTCCCTGGGCAGCCCATTCCACTGACTGACCACTCTCTCCGTGAAAAATTTTTTCCTAATGTCTAGCCTAACCCTACCCTGCTGCAGCTTGCAGCCATTCCCTCTTGTCCTGTCGCTCATTGCCCTGAGAAGAGACCAGCAGCAATCTCTCTACAGTGCCCTTTCAAGCAGTTGTAGAGAGTGATGAGGTCTCCCCTCAGCCTCCTCTTCCTCAGACTAAACAACCCCAACTCCCTCAATCGATCCTCATAAGCCTTGTTCTCCAGGCCTCTCACCAGCTTTGTTGCCCTCCTCTGTACTCGCTCCAGCACCTCGATATCTCTCTTGTGCTGAGGTGCCCAGAACTGGACACAATACTCAAGGTGTGGCCTCACCAGTGCTGAGTACAGGGGGACAATCACCTCCCTACTTCTGCTGGTCACACTATTCTTTATGCAAGCCAGGATGCCATTGGCCTTCTTGGCCACCTGGGCACACTGCTGGCTCATGTTCAGCCTCCTGTCGACCAGCACCCCCAGGTCCTTTTCTGCCAGGCAGCTCTCCAGCCACACTGCCCCAAGCCTGTAGCGATGCATGGGGTTGTTGTGGCCCAAGTGCAGGACCCGGCACTTGGCCTCGTTGAAGGCCATGCCATTAACATTGGCCCATCTATCCAGTCTATCCAAGTCCCTCTGTAGAGCTTCCCTGTCCTCAAGCAGATCAACACTCCCACCCAACTTAGTGTCATCTGCAAACTTACTAATAGTGTTTTCTATGTCCTTATCTATATCATCAATGAAAATATTAAAAAGGAAAGGCCCCAATACTGAGCCCTGAGGAACACCACTTGTGACCGGCCGCCAGCTGGATTTAACTCCATTGAGCACCACCCTTTGGGATCGTCCTTCCAGCCAATGCTGGATCCAGCAGATCGTACGTTCGTCCAGGCCATGAGCAGCCAGTTTTTCCATCAGAATGTGGTGGGGGACAGTGTCAAATGCTTTGCTAAGATCCAGAAATATTATATCCACTGTCTTCCCCCCATCCAACAATCGGGTCATCTTATCATAGAAGGAGATCAGGTTCGTCAGGCAGGACCTGCCTTTCATAAACCCATGCTGACTAGGCCTGATCCCCTGGCTGCTCATTACATGGCTGGTGATAGCACTCAAGATGACCTGTTCCATAATCTTCCCTGGTATCGAGGTCAGACTGACAGGTCTATAGTTTCCTGGATTGTCCCTTCTGCCCTTCTTATAGATGGGCGTTACATTTGCCACCTTCCAGTCCATGGGGACCTCTCCAGTCAGCCACGATTTAAGGAAGATGATGGAGAGAGGCTTGGCCAGCACGTCTGCCATCTCTTTCAGTACTCTTGGGTGTAACCCATCCGGTCCCATAGACTTGTGTCTAACAATACATTGTTTTGCAAAGTTTTACCGTGATTCATAATTGTTACTGTACGGGTGTTGGTGATTTCTCAAATTGCATTGTACCTGAATGTTTGAAGGATGTGCCATTTGGGGTGCCTAAACTTGACTGGACACCTCATACTCACGAATAAATATTTACCCTTGTAATTCTATACTTGGCATCCTAGCCTCTCGCTTCAGTTAGCATGGGCTAGTTGCAAATTTTTGTAATTTCTTCCTTTAGTGTCTAACTCACTCAGATAAGATGAATTTGGACCAAAGAGAGTAGGGGATTTGCTAAAGCGCAAATAATAAAATCATTATGTAATCTAAATTAGAACAAAAATTACCTAGATAAAACACTAGCGTTTGCACAAGGCTATCTACCTTCCTATCATCTTTTGATTATGCAATGTTATCAGTCATAATTAGTTTTATTATCAAGATTAACAAGCCTTGTACACGTGTGTAAGGAAATATCTTAAAATCTTTTAGCGAACTAAACTCACATTTGTATGAACAGAATTAGATTGCTCAATAGTAGCGAGGAATACAATTTTTTAAATTGTGAGCTGAAATCAGCAGCATCGGAAAAGAAATATGACTGAATCTGACCCTGCATTTCTAATGATTCAAAAAGATAAGGTGAACTTTTTCTTTCCACAGTAATAATAGTGTTTTGGCCAAATGCATTTCAGAGTCAGGATATTTTTAAACTCTTCATTGTTCAGTGACAAAATAACATAGNTGAACAAGCCCAACTCTCTCAGCCTGTCTTCACAGGAGAGGTGCTCCATCCCTCAGGTCATCCTCATGACCTTCCACTGGACCTGTTCCAACAGATCCACGTCCTGCCTGTGCTGAGGACTCCAGAGCTGGATGCAGTACTCCAGGTGGGGTCTCGCCAGATGATAAATTGCATGCCATCCTCTTTGACTGTAATCATGAAGCAAAATATTCTGAAAAGGCTCCACATTGTACAAAACAGAGAAACCTGAATATTAAACCCCTAAAAGCACCACCACCATCCTTCATGTTGCATTCTGATTCTCTGCTGAATATTAAATAGAGTTAAAGAATCTTAATTTTACACTTAAAACTACCCTTGCCTACCTGAAAAACTACTTTTCTCTCTGCAAGCACTGAATAAGAATCACCAACACTCAAAAACTTAAGTGGCTGTGAGGCTGACAGTGGAAATAGAGACATACCCAGTCAATCCTTATTTCATCAGTATTCCTGAGGCTGTCAAAAGAGGGAATGTAATACCCTTGATATTTAATACATTAGCCCTCCAGAAGGGCTAAACTAGGTGCTGAGTGGGGCACAATCAAGGCAACCAATGGAAACCATCTGGCAAAAAGCTTTAGGTGGAACACACCACCTGACTCTGGTCCATATATTGTGATATTCCAGGAGCAAAAATCACTTGGCAGATTTCTGTGTTTACAACTACAGGTCATACTACTTCTCACAGCACGTCCAAAGTGAGAGCAGGCAACAGTTCAGATACAGTTTGATGTATGTTTTCAGCTGAAATGAGCCAGAGCAGCCATCAGAAGTGGTCCTGCAGTGCTCTCACTCCAGCTGCTTATTTGCAGCCCCCTTCCACTCTTGATCTTGTGTTGGCACATGTATTTGAGTGCTGTGCTATGGAACTGACCAAGGAAGCAATCAGACTGAAAAATTACCTGTCCACCAAAAAAATGTTAATTTTCTCTCTTCTGTAACTCAAGGCTTAAAGTGCCTCAACCCTGTCTATTCTGCAATCACCTCCTTTCCGACAGAGGTAAGATATGTTATGATTTCTTTTTTTCTTAAGACATATAAAAACTTAGAAAAAAGGACTGAAGCTCAAGGTGACATTGCTCTGATCACATTATTTGCAATGTTGCTTGTTGTGTTGCAGTATTATTATTGCTAAGCCTTAACATGTCAGATATTTGTTGCTTCACCTTTCAGTATACTGTTTTATTTCTTACACAGTGCTTTTGCCTCTCTGAAAAGCAAATCTCGGAATGAGAAAAATTGATTATTTGTGGATTTCTGGTCTCAACTTCAAATTAGCTGCAAGGCTTTGCATAACAAGACAAAAATTATTCATGTGAGAAAACCAAGGAGTGATTTATTATCATGTCTGATTTCCAGTGAAGAATTTTCTTCGGATCACCCAGCAAGGAGGCTTTCCTATTTTAAATAAGATAAATTACAATTGACATTGGAATTCAAAACATTTCTCCAACCTTTCTAGATCTTTTGGTCATACAGAAACTAAGCCCATGAATTACATTGACATCAAAGTTCATTAATAGTATTTCTGAGCCCAGCTTGAAAAGTTTGAGATCCTTTTCACAGACTCAGTCATGTCTCTCTCCTACTGCACCACTGGAGTACTTTGATTGCCTTGGGAAAACACTAATGGTCTTTGCCCCCACCTTAGAGAGATGGTGATTGAAGACGGTTGGGCGCTATCTATACGAGGCAACTTTTTGACTACTCCATAGAACCAAGTAGCACAGGAGAGGCTATGCTTTGGATTACATACTTGTCAAAGGACAGTGAACCTTTCACTTTCCTTGCATGCCCTGCACAGCTTAAACACAGGAAGGAATGACATTCTCAATAACCCCATCTCCTTCTTCTGTTTTGATCATCAATACCACAAGCCTTCTCACCTTCCTTCTTGAGAATTACAAGTGGCAAGATGGAGCTGATCATGTCTATCCTCACTTAGGGCCTCCTTCATCTATTGCTGTGCATCTGCTAGATAGATTTCTGGCTGACAGACTGGTGGTCTTAATACTTGTCTCGAATTCTCTCTGCACTGATCAGAATTGTGGGCTCTCAGGCCTCTCTTATCAGGAGAAAGTGTAAGGCCCTCCATTTCAGATCGTTTCAATGGATGAAAATGGAATCCTCAATATGTGGGCTGTTGTTGAATTACAGAAAGTGAATTTAACTAATTCGCAAACTAATTTAGGTTTAATTCCTGGAGGAAAAGTGAAGTTGGTTCATAGCTTCACTTCTTCCAAAGCTATTCAGATCTCAGGAAAGTGGACTGAGATCAGTAAGTATCAATGCAAGTGACTTCTTCCCTTTTGGAAAGTCACTATTTCTGGTTGGCTGTTCAGATAGAAGTATTAGATTACACCAAATGCCATCAGAGTATGCCCTCATGCAGTGGAATGACAGCACAAATAGCTGGCCGATTATTGCCCTGCAGTGGGATTTGACAAGACCCACTGTTAAAAAAGTAACTAAAATTTTTTTGGTGCTCAATGGAGCTAAGTCCAACTGGCAAATGGTCACAAGTGGTGTTCCTCAGGGCTCAGTATTGGGGCCATTTCTATTTAATGTCTTTATTGATGGTCTCAAAAAGGATAGAGACAGCACCATCAGTAAATTTGCAGATGACGCTAAGTTAGGTGGAAGTGTTGATCCGCATGAGGGCAGGGAAGCTCTGTGGGACTTGGATAGATTGGATCGATGGGTCGATGTTAATGGCATGGGTTTCAACAGGGCCAAGTGCTAGGTCGTGCACTTGTGCCACAACAACCCCATGCATCACTACAGGCTTGGGGAAGTGTGGCTGGAGAGCTGCCTGGCAGAAAAGGACCCAGGGGTACTGGTCGACAAGTGGCTGAATAGGAGCCAGCAGTGTGCCCAGGTGGCCAAGAAGGCCAATGGTATCTTGGCTTGTATAAGAAATAGTGTAACCAGCAGAAGTAGGGAGGTGACTGTCCCCCTGTACGCAGCACTGGTGAGGTCACACCTTGAGTCTTGTGTCCAGTTCTGGGCACCTCAACACAAGAGAGACCTGGAGGTGCTGGAGCGAGTGCAGAGGAGAGCAACAAAGAATAAATCTTATAAGGATCGATTGAGGGAGTTGGGGTTGTTTAGTTTGAGGAAGAGGAGGCTGAGGGGAGACCTCATCACTCTCTACAACTGCTTGAAAGGGCATTGTAGAGAGGTTGGTGCTGGTCTTTTCTCACGGGCAATTAGCAGTAGAACAAGAGGGGAATGGCTGCAAGCTGCAGCAGGGTAGGTTTAGACTGGACATTAGGAAAAAAATTTTCACAGAAAAAGTAGTCAGTCAGTGGAATCAGCTGCCCAGGGAAGTGGTGGAGTCACCCTCCCTGACTGTGTTTAAGAGTAGATTAGATGTGGTGTTGAGGGATCTAGTGTAGGGGATAACTTTGTAGATTAGGACAAATGGTTGGACTCGATGATCCCAAGGGTCTCTTCCAACCTGATATGATTCTGTGATTCTATGATTCTATGATTCTATGATACTTTAGAGATCAGTCAAAAAGCAATGATTGCAGCTGTTGAAAAGACTACTCTGAGTTTAGGTATGCTCATGAAAAAGAAAGGGATGTAAATTAGGGCATGCAAAGTTTGGTAGCTTTGGAGTTTAATTCCCATAATTCATGATGTCATCTCAGATAGCACCCTTGGTTTCTTAAGAAAAAAATACCTTAAAAATCTTAATCATCCTTAAGAAAAGAAAGTTTATTTTCAGGAATTAGTCATCATGTTTCTCAACTTGAAATCAGAAGCTCTCAAATATGAATCAGAATTTATATTTACTAAAATAAAAAACTATATGTGCCACGTGGGTAACAACTATGTGAGCACCTAAGTGTCCATTCGGTACTTTAAACCTCTTTGATGCTTTAGAGCAGGATGAGGATGATTGGATCGTCACAGACTTCTCTGTTGTTCTGAAGAAAAAAAGAAAAGAAAAAGAGACTCATCCATTAATTACCATTTGCCCTAATGACCTAATGGAGCCCTATAATGAAAGGGAATTTTACTATTCACTGTAATGAAAGGTGGATCTAACCTGTAGCTTCTCTTATGGTAGTGCCTAGATGTAGTTTTAAGATGTTATATAAAATGGCTTTAAAATTGGTCTAATGTTATTAGACCATCTTCATGCAGGACTTACCTATTATTTCTGTCCCTTTTGCTGCTCTTACCCCTGTGGCAGTCTTGGTTTTTATAGATTGTAATAACTCCCAAGCAGTGGCTCTGTCCTAGCTCATATCTGCCTGCAGAGTAGGTGGCACATTTTATGCAATATCGTAACACAAGCAATAGAAAATAATAATTTCTGGAATGATGACTGCATTTCAATTAGGTTGTAAATGTCTTTGAAATCCTTAATGTGACAATATATTATATATAGGAAAAAAATAATATTTGTCGTGCCTTTTGGGGGGATCCACAGCTAAAAAGGCACCTAGACTTTCACACTCAAAACTAGAAGAGGAAGGCACCTTACGCAAACCAAGGAGATTAAATAACTTTGATGTTTTACAGAGGAGTTTGTGACAGGAACTGGAGAAGACTTGGACTACCTCCCTTCAGAGCCAAGAACCAACTGCACTGACAAAAATGACACAGTCTCACAGTGTAACATATCTGAATTCTCAAAAGTAAGTTGACATGAATGGACCTGCTTTAAGCAACTAGCTTAGGTAGAATCATAGAATCATAGAATCATAGAATCATTTAGGTTGGAAGAGACCCCTGGGATCATCAAGTCCAACCATCAGCCCTACTCTACAAGTTCCCCCCTACACTAGATCTCTCAACACCACATCTAATCTGCTCTTAAACACAGTCAGGGAGGGTGACTCCACCACCTCCCTGGGCAGCTGATTCCACTGACTGACCACTCTCTCCGTGAAAAATTTTTTCCTAATGTCTAGCCTAACCCTACCCTGCTGCAGCTTGCAGCCATTCCCTCTTGTCCTGTCGCTCATTGCCCGTGAGAAGAGACCAGCACCAATCTCTCTACAGTGCCCTTTCAAGCAGTTGTAGAGAGTGATGAGGTCTCCCCTCAGCCTCCTCTTCCTCAGACTAAACAACCCCAACTCCCTCAATCGATCCTCATAAGCCTTGTTTTCCAGGCCTCTCACCAGCTTTGTTGCCCTCCTCTGTACTCGCTCCAGCACCTCGATATCTCTCTTGTGCTGAGGTGCCCAGAACTGGACACAATACTCAAGGTGTGGCCTAACCAGTGCTGAGTACAGGGGGACAATCACCTCCCTACTTCTGCTGGTCACACTATTCTTTATGCAAGCCAGGATGCCATTGGCCTTCTTGGCCACCTGGGCACACTGCTGGCTCATGTTTAGCCTCCTGTCGACCAGCACCCCCAGGTCCTTTTCTGCCAGGCAGCTCTCCAGCCACACTGCCCCAAGCCTGTAGCTATGCATGGGGTTGTTGTGGCCCAAGTGCAGGACCCGGCACTTGGCCCCGTTGAAGGCCATGCCATTAACATTGGCCCATCTATCCAGTCTATCCAAGTCCCTCTGTAGAGCTTCCCTGTCCTCAAGCAGATCAACACTCCCACCCAACTTAGTGTCTTAGTTGTCTCACCCAACTTAGGTAGTCTCTTTAAAGTTATCGGTGAAAGAGAGTTTTTAACTACAGTTCAACTTTTGTGCTCTGAGTTGCCCTCCCCAGCTGTCTGCTTCTCTCTTCTGAATATTTTAACCTAGGCTTTAAACTCAGCATCTCAGCCCACCACTGAAAGATTTATCTGGTAATACTCTTCTATAGACTTGAATGAAATCACTAGATTAATCTAACTGTTAAAAGTTAAGCAGGTGTAGAAATGATGGCTGAACTAGGAGAATGGATTTTCACTTCATGCTTTCAAGGGTTGCTGTTTTCCTAAAAAGTGTAAACATAACTTAGGAAAGTTACAAGTTTGCAAATGCTTAAAATATTTCATACATTAGAAGCAATATTGATAATTGGGCCACTGAGTCACCTTGTATGAGTGAGAGAGGGGCCATGACAATCACAGATCATTTCAGGGAGAACACATACAAACATGTCCTCATAAAAACCAGCAATGTTGCTATTTTAATTACCTAATTTTGAGAAATTAGTTAAGAAGTTATAAAAAATCTGGATGGCAAGTAGGTCGTTGTTCTTTTCAGCTCTGCAGGGAGCCACTGTGAACATCTGCAAGACACTACCTCCCACCAGGCAGAACAAGGCAGGTAATGATGAGAACACACATGAGAATAATTATACAAACACAATTTCAGAAACACAACTGGGGAAAATACCAGAAGGCTTGATAGACCTGAAGTGTGAGATTCCAGTGTCCATGAGGAAATCTGCAGAGTTCCTGTGCATTTTAGGGAGTTACAATCAGTTTTGCCAATAGGCTAGGACAGAATTTGTCCCAAAGGCTGTCCTGTGAAAGGTGTAGGTGATGAAGGCGACATCTGGCAAGAACTCCAGAGTAAGATATTATGAGTATATGTGCCCTGAGGAAGGATTATTATGCTTTGTTGGAGAAAAAAAAAACACAACAAAAACAAAAACCCAAATGACTGGAAATTTTTTCTGACAGCCTGTTTTAAAAGCTGAATAGGTTTTGAAACCCTTCATTCTTCCAGAGAAGGCCTGCTTCCCCATTGCTTTGCAAAGTCATCTACAGCTTAGGCTGGATGCGTAACATAATCATAACTTCAGCTTATTGCTGAATTGCAGTAAGTACAGTGCAACACAGAAACGGTTCTGGCAACTGCTCTGAGCACAGCTGAGCAGGACACTAGCAGAGAGCTACTGACAGAGCTGTTGACATCCAATGCTTTTTGATGCAGTCTCTGTGATATGAATGCCTCAGCCTACCACCTAGATGAGAGGTACTGTCACAGTGTGAACATAACCCAACACAGGCAACCTCTGTGCATCACTGAGGGTCACCAGGTGTCTCAAGCTTTCAGAGAAGACCAAATGCACCTGGTAGGAGAAGACTCTGAAGTCACATAACATATCTGAGAAGAACTTCTCTGTCCCACTCTGATACCCCTTCTACGCTCCCACATTCTCTCCCCTGATTGATAACTGCAGGGAAAAAAAATACAAATAGCAAATAATGCTGAACTAAAGAAAATTAATGGGATGTTAGTAGCAGCAGCGGCTACGAGAGTAACCTTGCATTGAGAATCTCCTGCCCCCTGACTACAAGTGAGCTGCCTTGTTTAATAGTTCTGTAAACTGATCCTGTAAGCAGAAGTGCCTTGAAATTCCCAGTTAGATCTGTATAACCAGAAAATAAATTTTGACCAGCTGAAGTTAGGTATTACACTTGAGAATATAAATACCACTATGAAAAATGGATATGGTTTCTGCTTAAAATGTAAGTCCCTCCAGAATGTAAAAACAAGTCCTAAAAATAATGGGCTTGTACAGGGCTGTATGTGAGGCTCAGACAGAAATGGGAATAATATGGCTGAGAAAGCAAATATTTCTGCTACTTCTGTCTCTGCTGGATGTCCTCACTACCAGTTCTTAGAAGAATATGACTGTGATGATTGTCTCAGTCTTTGGTTTCTGTTGAAAATCTTCAGAATGTTTTCTGCAGTGTCAAAAGATCATTTTTGAAACACTAAAGCACTGCTTGAATAATAAAGAATGTTGACCACTTACTTATCCTACATAGTAATATCTTCTCCTGGGAGTCTTAACAGTTAGTGTAATGAAGACTAAATACATGTGGCTACTGATAACCATATTTCAAGCACAGGCTTGAGGCTATGTTTGAGTCTAAACTTGTCCTCTATCTTCAGTATATAGAGATAGGGGTAGCTACTCAACCATGAGCTAGAAGTTACCTCCCAGGCCCATTGGAGCTGAATCCTTGGATGTAAACTATTTTCTAGCAAGGACATTGTTGTGTACCTACCCATGGTGTAAATAGGCTGCTGCCATGTGTTCCATCTGCCTTTGTAGGGATTTTGTGTGACTGCGCAGATCTTTCTGCAAAAAGATTGTCATAGCCTACAGCAAGGATGGCTGGAATTTTTCTGCCATCTGGTCTGTGCTACCTTATAAAAACTGTGGATGCAGCAGATGTATCAAGCTCTGCAGCAGAACCAGTTCGTTATTCTAGTGTGATTGTGTGGTAACAGGGTAACATGTTATAGAAGTATGTAAGGTAGCATGACTTCTTAACAGGAAAGAGATCTCAAAAACTGCATTATAAAGATAGGCTCTTCCTTTGTGTTTTTTAAGCTCAAAAAAAGAGGCTGGGTTTTCAAATGGGTTGATAAATTATAACCCCTAATTATTAATTCCAAGGTTCTTAGAATTTTAGAGAACATCAAAGCTCATTACACATTAATCTTCGAGGCGTTACGTGGGATACGGAAAGTGATTTTTTTCTGCACACCTCTAGGAGAAAAATACACCTGTTCCTCTCTTTTCTAAGTCCTGTCTTGGTCTCCTGATTGTCACTCTCTTGTACATAAAAATCTAAGGTCGAAGATTATTTGACAATTAGACATGCTTTTGTGTTTGATAAACTCCAATGGATTATATTTCAGCTACAAGCAAGCTCACTTTCATTTGTCTGTGAAATTTTGATCATACGAGAGGAGAGATCTGGCTTTATTATGCAATACTCCCACTTCTTACTGTGACTGATGGGAAAAATGAATTAAAACCTCCAGAACGATCTTCCATTTGTAAGCTTGTTTCTTGTATTCTGATTAACGTGTTAGTGCTAATTAAATACACAACTCAGTATGATGCACAGTAAATTAACAGGAGAATTCTAACATTCAAAAATACACTGAAAATATATCTCACGGTGTGTAGATACTTGTTTAACATATAATTTCAACGTTATTACAAATTTTAAGAGTGTTGAATTTGCAAAATTAAAGCTTCATGTGCAGCAAACCTGGTTGGTTTGAACAAATGCCCTTTGCACATATGTTAAGAAAAGTATTGTACTGAAGACATATGACATGCCACAGAGAATAAAGCAATCATTCATAAAAATCTACTTAGAATAACAACATGTATAATGGCTCCTAATTTATTCCAAGACAATTTGAACCATATGGCCCATATTGCTATATTAGTGTACTCTATCTGTAAAACATACTTGTTTAAGTGTCTGCTATATATGTAGCATATACTAGAGAAAACTTCTTTAAGCAGCAATGGGCAGTCTCAAAAAACACTGAAATTGGCAAACTCATAAAAAAAAATACAGTGGCCTTAAACTAAAAGTAAGTACATGGCCCAAAATGGAAAGTGCTTCAAAAGGTCTTTTAATGACGCTGGAAACTCAAATCTGCATCTGAACTTTAAAGCTCAGTTATTTCTCAGCTGCAGGACATGAAACACCTCACACTGCATCTACGAAGTATGAGAGAATGGCAAATAATGTAGACCAGACTAATGAGTTCTGGTGATTTCATATGAGGCAATTTAAGAAACTACCATCCCCAGCTGTCTGCCCTGCCCTTCTGCCAGAAATTACTGCCCCTAACAGAATTGGAAAAATAGGTGGTATGTGTGCCTTTTCAATTTTTGCTCATGGTACTTTTCCAATATTGTAGCATTTGAAAGCTTTGCTTCATCATCCCTTTTGCATTTAGAAGTGGGGACTATTGGAGGGAGGAATGTGCGTCACCACTTCTAGTTGTGGAGATAAGTTGTTGTACTCATGAGTAATAGGTTGCAGAAGAAGTGAATGCAAATAT
Source organism: Jacana jacana (assembly GCA_013400555.1). Taxonomy (NCBI): domain Eukaryota; kingdom Metazoa; phylum Chordata; class Aves; order Charadriiformes; family Jacanidae; genus Jacana; species Jacana jacana. The sequence goes on from VZTM01022447.1 coordinate 51,295, forward strand.
GATAATTGGGAATCACCTCATAAATCTTAGCCTAGTAGACTGTCACCGTTTTCGTGTGGATCCATCCCACCAGCAAACTGCATTACAATGGCTGGAGGGTACTGATTACCTAGAGCAGGCAATGTGCCACAGTAAGGTTTTCCTGGGCTTAAAAGACTACACTCCATTTTAAAATCCTGCACAACACAAGCTTTTTTAAGGAAACCACTTTGAGAACTGGAACTTCCCCATTGGTGCTTATTTAATAGATTTCAAATTCAAGGACATGATTGTCACGTGCTGAGTGGGCCAGTGGCTTACCAGGGGCTCAGAGCAGTGGGGGGTCCCTGGGGTGGTGGGGCAGGATCTAGCAGCCAGGACCAGTCCCACCTCCACAGCCATGGAGCAGGACAGGTCAGGGGAAGCCCCAGCCCTGGGCTCTGACTTAGGGACAAGGATGGGCTGTGGCCCATGGGTAGGACTGCCCCAGCAGGGCACACAGCCAAGCTGTGGGGAGCTGGAGACCAATATTCTATAGCATCTCTGGGGCAGGGGCTGATGGCCCCAAGGGAATGAAAAGGGGAACAGCGCCATGGGCAGGGTGGAGGGAGCCTCAGGGAGGGTGGGCAGAGCAACTAAAGCCTAGTAGGACCCTCAGAGCGCTGACAGTAATCCTGGCAGTCCATTAAACTTTCTTCAAAGTTCAGCTTTAGATTTTCTTGGCAGATAAAGAAGTGTTTCCATACACATCTAGGAGCAGCAGACCAGGAAGCATTCCTAATCAGGTTTGTTTGAGATTTTAGATGACTTAAGAAAATAACTCTGAATTCTGTTGAAGTCTTTGACAGGGGCCAAGCTCTTCTCTGTGATCTGCACAGGCCAAACAAACAATGAATCATAGATTCCAGTCTACAGCACAGCAACCTCATTCAAAATCAAGCCTGAGAAAGACATCCTCTTTTGCAAATAAACACCCCCAGAAGCTGAGAGCATTCACAAAGCTGGATATATGAGTTCTCAATCTTCTTTGGTTTCACACCCCATTGCAGTGTTCAAAACAGGAGGCTACAAAACAAGTTGCATATGGACACCGGGAATTTTTTGGAAGCTGTGTCAAAATGCTAGAGTCCTGGAGCCTGAAGAACACCAAAACAAAGAAAGTACATAATTCAGTAACTTAGTTGTCAAACTACTCAACGGGGGTTGAAGAGACTTTGGGTTGATTCCCATTTCTCAGGCAGTTGGGGTATTTGTCATTCAGATGACATTTGGATGTTTGCTGTCCACCAAGAGTGACTAAGACTGCTTGAGCTCAAGAGTACATGGCACCCAGCAGAGGGTCCTTCCTGATATTCCTTCTGAGAGGAAGCAAAGGAGCCAAATGTAGATATTCTGAGTCCTCTGGATCCACGCACTGAAGCATGGATTCACCCCATTGCACACTGGGCACTGTAGTGAAGAAATCAGAGACAGGAGCTTAACTGTCCTCTGTGGGTCATTCAAATGTTGTCAGATGAAACTTATCTTTGCTGCTTGACAACAAAAAGCAGTAAATATAAATACACTTCTAAATCAGGAGCTTCATCTTACGACTTAAATTTAAGAAGAATCTGAATCTCAATGCTTAAATTTGAAGTACTTAATGAGGTGATGTAATCTTCCCTTAGACTTCCGATGCCTCAGTAAATGCCCTGTGTGAAATAGGGATAATGCTATTCTGTCTTGCAAAAAAATGTTGAAGTAAATTCAAGGCTATGAAGAGCCAAGATTGTAACATTATCTTCCTCACCTAAGCAAAACAAGTGAGCACAGGTCTCCAGAAGATGATAGCTAAATACTTCTAAGAACGAAAAAAATAAAGCTGAAGGAAAAACTTTGAGATGAACACTGGTTTTTTATTGATAATCTCTTTTCTGAGAGGGGAGACTTCAGCAAGAACAGAAAGTTTTGATTTTTCTCAGTTTATGATCTATGTTCCAGGGAAAGCTACAAAACACATCTGTTCATTCTCAGTCTTAAGCAGGAAGCTTTAACTCAGAGTTTTGGAGATACACATTTTTAACACTTACATTTTTAACACTGCAGCATTATGTTTTAGACCTTTTTATGTCAAACTGTTTTCACTGGTACTGGCTCTCACTTTTATACACCAGTGTCACTCTTCCCTCCCACTCTTTGAACAACAGGTGACATTGCTTAATGTTTTTTCAATACTCAATTACAAAATACTCGTGATCAACTGACTAATTATAAATGACACACAATTTCCACAAATGTGTTGTCACAGCTTTACAACTACAAAACATTGTGACCTGAGATGGAAAATAGCTGGAGGAGGTCTGACTACAAATTTTTTTTTGTGGAAGCTAGACTTTGAGAACAGCAGAAAAAGTTTACATTGAACCATTACCAAGTCATGAGAGAAATAAGAAAAAAAGGTGTTGGGAATTGATGAAAGATTACCTGAAAGCACTTTCACCTATCATTTCAGTAATTTTGATTGTGAATTTGTAATTTTAAATACAAAAAAACTCCAAAACCCAAGAAAAATTGCTAAGGAGGATTGAGTTTAATTGTGTGTTTATAAGTATGTCTGACATCTTTTTACAAGTGAAAGTCTTCACCACTAGTCCTCTGACAGGACCATGAATTTCTGGTCTGCAATAGAGCCCTTGCAGGAGTAATTAGGTTCCACTCACATGGACTGAATTATAGGATAAAATCCCAAGGAAACTATCAGGCAAAATATAATAGCAATAGAGAGTACTTTTGTATTTAAAGATTTGAATGTGGCTGTGTATTTTAGAAAATAAAAATTTGAATAACAAGAAGCTGAACATGCAGGGGTTCTCAGCTGTGATTAACACTTATGGAGATATTCTTTGAGTCTTCTGAATACATGTTTTCGAGCAGGTAATTTGGAATATTTTTTTTTTTAATTTTAGCAAAAGAATCTAATGTTTTTTAATGTCTGGAATGTGCAGTCTTTTGGGGGATTTAATAGATTTGTATTCAACATACAATCAGTTACATCTGATATAGGTTGTTCAGGTAAAGTTAAATCTGCATTAATGAAAATTAATGTTTAAACTTTTAAAATAGAAAATGGTTGTGAAGCCATTAAGTTGAAGACTCTTCATTAGAAGAGTCTTGAGATATTTCCCATTGCCTAAAGAACCATATTAGTACTTCCTAGGAGTTATATCCTAAGCCAGTAAAGTCACCAGAAACTTTGTCACAGGTGTCAGTGGATGAAAAACTACTTTATTTGGAATCTCCAAAGCTGGAAAGAGGGGGACTAAACAGGATAGTAACCTGATGCAACATCACAGTTTCTGTGTTTCTGCTTCTTCTGTATATCATTAAACCTTTGTCAGCTACCATAAATGTGGGCAGAGGGCCATGTTAGAAACTTTAACTGTAACATTCAATGCTTGCTAATTCTAGTTTATAGTGATGAATCACAAGGAGGGACCTAACAGGCAGGGAAGTTACGATGTCACATATTTCTTACAGGATGGCTTTTATAAGGAACAAGTTACAAGAAAATGTATAACTCTATGGAATGTATCTACTCTTCAACAGGAGGCATATTGTATAGTTGACTTTCTCAGCCTTCTTTACAAATTCCTTCTTATCATAAGCTTGAACAGGGTGTGACCATATTTACATGCCCTATATTCAATAGTCCATTGCTATCATTTGCACCCATTTAAACAAAAAATAGCATAATTATTCACTGTAAGTTGACATTTTGTTAGTCCAGCAATTTCTTTGGAAGTTTTTGTTTTGCTTGTGTGTATGATTAGTATTTGTCTAACTTGACTTTTATTATCTATACATGAGATATCTAGTAGTTATCTAATATCTATACTTCCTCTGTAGTCAATGAAAAGAGAAGATATTTATTGAGTGTTTACTCAACAATTTATATTTATCTTAGATATGTATTACAGAATGGAATGGACACTAGAGAAGTTTCTCTTTCTCAGCTCATGACAGCCTGTACCAGCTGAGGTAAGCAATATGAATTTCTGCCCATTTTCAGATCCTAAATTCCAGGCCTGAACTGAGTAAAGAAAGACGTCAGCTAGAGTAGTTTCAAAGCTTTTCTTAGAAAACAGTAAAAGAGCATATTTATGCCAGGGAAAAGATAGACTTCATAGAAATTAATTTAGCTGAAATTTCCTTGATTTAATTTTTCAGTTTGGAAATTTTACTTGCAAGCGAAGGGCAGGGCTATGATGTGAGACAATGTTCTACTTGGGCCTTTTTAATTAAATGGCTCATTCCATAAAACACAAACACTTTACATAGAAATAAGTTAATCTAGTGCACCTAATTAAGCATTATATATTAGAACCACGCATCAGTGATTTGAGTTATATCAATGGACCATTTCATTTATCGAGGCTGACAGCACGCGTTCTTAAATACAATGATAAATTACTTCCTTTCTAGGGAATGATACTTCACCTTGGCAGTTCACTCTCTTTTTTAATGCTTTAAAGACAGCTAGGAGTGATCAGTTCATAGGCACCCTAAACATACACTCTTCCATTTTGTTAGTTTCTGTTGTCGATCTCCCTCACTAAACTCCTCAGGGTTATCTGGAGGTGACCATACTTCCTCCTCACAGTCTAGTCTTTACAGTAAGAATCTATTCAGGAGCACATTTGTATAACCATCATGTCTCTTAATAAGTAATTTTTAAGACAGAAAGCAACTCTGACTTTGTGAGACAAACAGCTGCTGCTGTTTAATGTTGATGACTGCACACCTCAGGCCAGAGTGGAATTTACTCAATAAATTGTGCTGAAGAAACATTTCTTTCCCTTTCATTTTTTTTTGATAATACAGAAGGATGTAGATCTGCCTAAACCCATCAAATTAACTGAAATAAAACAGAAATCTCCTTGATAAAAAGCAAGGTATTGCTGCTCACTTAAAGGGACTTCTTTGGGTGAAATCCAGCAAATAATGTCTTAATCATATTTTTTAATTCAACTTCACCTTTTTTGCCTTATTTCCCCCCTGCACAGGATGTTTTCACTTTCCATGAATGTATTAAAATTTTATAAAAGATATAAATATAAAACCACTTTTCACAACTGATATTTGATGGAAGTTCTAAAATTTTGCTGGTTTTAGCTTTCCTTGTAGGCTGCACCTTTGGCCAGGCTATGCAATCTCAGATAACCAGATACAAGTCTTTATACATTGCCTTACTGAAGAATAAGCAAACTAAATGCCTGGCTAGGAAAAACCTGGAAAAGCTGTTTAGAGTCTTTTTACAAAACTTAGGACTACTATCTCTAAAATTGTTCTGGATATCCTCTGGCTTCTCTTATCATTAAAATTAGTTTTATCCTCTTGCAAATCAGATTCCTCTTATCTGGAGTTGTTCTGTAATAAGAGCTCTCAGAGCTCTCAGACTGATTGTGTGAATATGTGCTTGGCTTACTCAAGCCATCTGAATGCTTGCCTAGTTTGAGCTGAGATGCCTTGGATACTCCAGGATGTCCGATCTGTTTCAGAAGGGCATGCACTTCCCTTAAACCTTGCTTTATATTCATTGGTCCTTCGCAGAGGCCTCAGAACCATTGGGCATCTCATATGACACTAGATGTCTATGTTCAGACAAGAGAACTGAACCCTAAGTATATATCTTTCTGGAGGTTTACCTGTAAACAAGAAATAATGTAGGACTTCCTATACTCAGTACTGCAAACAAGGTTTATGTTTGTGTCCTTTTCTTTTGCCAGTTTGAGTTGTCTCCTGACATTCTGAGAGCCAGTAATGTATTAACGAAAGACAAAACTGTCCTCTGTAGTGTTACGCATGTTGTTGCTCAACTGTGAGACAAATGCAATCTCCAAGAAACTCAGGTTCTAGCCAAAATAATTTTCATCCAGTTATTTCAGGAAAGAGCTAAGTCAGTCATTGAAACCATGGGCTCAGGTATGGAGCTTCCCAGTACTGATAGTAACAAACTCTGGTTTCTCTTATAGTGTGTGAAAGTCAGGCAGGATACTCAGTTTTGTATATGGCTGGCAATACTTACTTTCTCAACTTCCTTGAGACTTGATTTCAATGGGAATACACAGCACAGAGATGTGGCGCTCCTACAGTTGGTCTCACTGGAAGATGTAATAGGATGTATTACAGTTTGAAGCAGCTTTGTCCTCAGTTGCACATTGTGGTCTTGCTCCCCTGATTATTTAAAATTAATGTTTGCATTTTCACAATTGCACCATTTGGTGGCGAACCACTGCACTGGGTCTGGTTGGGATGGAGTATTCTTTATAGCAATCCACATAGTGTTGTGCTTTCGACTGGTGATCAGAACAGTGTTGATAACACACCAAGGTTTTAGTAGTTGCTGAACAGTACTTGCACAGTGGCAAGGTCTTTTTTTTTCTGTACTACTTCTGCACCCTTGGTGTGTTGGCTGGTGATGGGCAAGCAACTGGGAGGGCATTAATCTGCTAGTGGGAGGTGGCGGGTGATTGCCTTTCTGTCACTTGAGGTTTTTTGTTTGGTTTGGCTTTCTTTTTTGGGTTTTGGTTGATTTGTTTTCCTTCTTTTCTTCATTCATTGACCTGCCTCTATCTCAATCTATGACTTTATCTCACTTTTGCCCTTCTGATTCTCTCCCTCATCTCACTGGGGGGAGTGAGAGAATGACTGGACAGGGGCTTAGCTGCTGGCCAGGATCAAACCACAAGTGCCTCCTTGTTAAGCTAGTCCATAGCTCCAGACACGATGGAAGCAAGCAGAGCTTCTGAGCCTGCAGCAGGAATCAACCTGGCACACATAGTGTGCACACTCTCCCGTACTAACAGTAAGGGCTGGAGGAACACTTGACATGTCTTGGTTCCACATCTTTGTGTTTCTAAGTAGAATATAGAAATCGGAATGTGGAAACGCATAGTTCCCTCTGCACAAGGTCAAAAAAATTATCTGTATTGTTGCCCACATAAACTCCTGGAGGCTACAGCTCACAACTGTGTAGAAGATAAAGCATAGCTGAAAGTGTCTTAAAAGTCTAACCAGCTCCTAGGGTTGTTCCAAAAAGACTTTATTATCTGTTTCAGCCCACAAAACAGCCTGGATTAAAATAATATAGAGTTTGGAATTATCTTCAAATGTTTCTCTGTGGGCTGTTTTCTGTCTGAAAAAGAGGTGGAGTACAGTTTAAAATGCCTAGAATTATTTCAGCTTTCACAGAAATAACTATTAAGGAATTAAAGAAAATATTTATGCTCTGAGAATAGCAACAAAGAAAGCTTGTCCCAGTCTACAGTGGGACCAGTGGCTCCAGGACTGCTGGTACTTATATATTAGCTAAGATGATTAGCCCTGCTGAGGAGTACATCAGGTCAGGAGCAGAGATGTGCTTATGGAGGTATCCGGCCTTCAAAACCTGGGCTGGGATTTCTTTGCGGTTCTGCTCTGCCCTACAAGGTCAGGTCTCTTGGAAACACACTCCACCAGATGCTGCAGGCGTGTTCTTAGCTATCCAGGAACTGCTGATCTGTGTGCAGGAACACTGATGTATTCTTGCAAGCAAGTTTGTAATAATTATCCCAAAGTCCCATATAAATTTTAAAGTTCTGTAGATTTTGTGCATTTTTTTAAATTTTCTTTTTAGTCTGTTGTAGTGTTTTCAGAGTGTGGATGGGACTGTAATAAACACAGTATTCTGAAATGGAACGGGTAGGATAAAGTCAAGGGACTACCTCCCTCTTGCAAGAATAAAGAGAAATGTGTACAGCACAACTCTGTGTACATAGGTTACAAAAAGTTCCTCTAAGGAAGAGATAATAGATGACACCCAAGTAGCCAGGCCTCCTGAGAATAGTGTTATACCCATAGACATGTCCACACATATACACTTTTAAGGTTTGAAAGATCTTCTAAGACTTGTTATCTAAAATTAGACCATGGATACAATGCACAATTGGCAAGTATCTGATGTGTGAAATTAGCAGTCTGCAAGATCTAAGAGAAAACGAAAGCTGAGACAAATTGAGCTCTGTTGGCCTCTCTAGTCTGATTAGTCCATGCTGTCACTTCAAGTGAAGCTGGATCTTTGTATGTCATTCTTCTGTTGTCTTACATGGTGACGTTAGATATTTCTGCTTGTTCGCATTAGTGCTTCCTTGGAGTCATAATTAATTTATATTAGCAAAGATAATTTCCATTTGCTATGACAGTTCTCCAGCTCCCTCAGGCTTCTCAAATAATAATAAATTGTCTAAATAAGAAGCATTACTTCACTTCTGCTCCAGCTTTTCACATTTTGAGGGTCTCTAAACCCATCCAGTACTGCATATTTAACAAATTGGAATTCAAATGGTCTGCTAGTCCTCACCTATATTCCTAATGTGGCTTGACTTTGGACACTCTTTTATTCCTTGCAGGGATATGCCAATCCACTGATCATAACAAGTTATATTTGGAGGCCTACACATGATCTTGCTGAGAGGATTAAAAGGGGGAATTTATAGCTTCCCAGTTAGATGGAAGAATCCATTTTTCATACTTGTGTGCACACACAAATGATTGAGAGAAAAAACATGTTTTGTCCTCTTGACTACAGTCAAATTCAATCATTAGTGTCCGAAATTCATTCTGTCAAATGCTGTACTCATTTTATTTAGCATAATTTCTCCATCACTCATAATTAGTCTTACATGGTTAATAAATGTGTCCTTGTCAGCAGAAAAAGTGATGGGAAAAATGCAAATTTTTGGTTGGAAATGTTTTGTTGATCTTGCATTTGGGGTTTAACCCAAGTGCTTAAAAGAATTTTTTCTTAGCTGTGCAATAGTGGAAGCCCTCATTCAGGTCACGCTCCACCACTGTTTGCTACTGTCAATAATTGCTACCATTTTATTTTCTGACAAACCTTCCATTTTAAGGATTGTGATTTGTCAGCTCCATGAAATAAGCTTGAGTCTTGCACTCTTATCTCTCGTTTCTGCAGAGATAAGTGTCCACTTTCCCAGAACCCAAACTATTGCAGCAGCTGGAGTGCTTAATAAGCTTAATGACAGTCTCTCAATGAACTAATGAGTGGAATAACCCCAGGGAACCAAGGATTTGCCTGCTCTGAAAAATGGATGTATGACTGTAGAATCAACAGCAATCCTAGCTCTTGCATGGGTTGCACCTTGCATGGGTGATAACACTTGTGATTACAGAAAGTGGAGATGTTTTAGGGTATTAGGCATCTTTTGTCTCATTTAACCTTGTTTCTCATCTCCTGGAATCTTTTCAGCCTCCTGTTCCCAGAATCGGGTACATCAACCCTTTGCAAATATATACAGCTGCATCAGAAGCCACGCTCCACATTATTACTCCTGCTATTACCTCTCTTAAGTTAGAGTAAAGCATGAATAGGCAATTATTTTTCTAAGACACAGTTGACTTGCACTGCATACAAAGCCTATACTGATTTGCCTGTCTTCTGGTTGGATTATATGCATTCTCCCACGTTTCAGCTTTACCACTGAGGTGAGGGGATGATAAATCTACCCAACCATTTCCTCAGCTGGCTCACAAGGTAGATGAATCAGCAGCTGAAGTTCTCTGAAGTTAGTCCTGCCTCCAGCTGTGAGTACACATGAAAGAACGGAAAACATAAAAATATGGATAGAGGAAGAGAAGATGACAATACATACAAAGAAGTTCAAGTACATGCTGGATTCATAGAATGTCAACAACTTATATATATAAATAGCAAGGGAAGATTTACATGATTAGAGCTTGGCTTCCTCAGCAGTTTTTACTTTTAGTCAAGGAGGACAAACAGACATGTGTTTTCAATGGAGATGAAAGATTCAATGCTTTTAGATCAGGCAGCAAATGCTTGTCCACTCTATTTGTGTCCTTTTTCACATCGTGCATCAAGCCATAGTACAGAAACTTACTCTCCATATGAGATGTGGTCATGTAAGATGGATCATGTACCACAGGATTTCAAAACGGGAGAGGTGCTTATTTTTTGCATGAGGTACTACATCACAACTTTTCCCTGATACAGATCTTGACATCTGTCTCATAAGCTTGCCACATGGGAAAGTAAGTCTCTACCATAGAGAAAATGAATTTATCATAACACGAACACAGGAGCTGAGTGCTAAATGAGTAATCTAAAACTCTTTTTACCTCCTGCCCCATCCCAACCCTACACAGCTGCATCAGTCCCCATTTTCAGCTGTTCAGGAACTTTGAAAAGTGTAGAACTTTGCACTGAAAAATGCCACTGTTCGAACTCCTGAAGTTCAAATGTTCAAATTTGATTAGAGATAAGACTGAAAAGCTTAGAGTAGAAACAATGAGATAATATTTGCAGTATTCTTTATCTGCCTTGCAGTTTTTGTGCATTCAGAGCAGAGTTTTATCAACTCTCCCAACTGGACTTGAAACAGGGCTGAAAACTTTGTAGGATCCTTTTTTTTTTTTTT
>VZTM01022448.1:0-15161 GCA_013400555.1 Jacana jacana
TCTTGCAGTGTATTTTTGGCTGCTTGTAATTTCAAACTGCTTTTGCTGAATTTTTCAGTGCACTCAGTTTTGTGAGGTTGTTTTTGCTTTCCTTTCCTTTTAATGAAGGAAAAAGGAGTTTATTAATATGTCAAGTAAAGCAGTAGAAGTCATCATCTTTCTCTTGTTTATAGTCTACAGGAGAGTTTAGAAACTGGAATTCTGACCCTGTCTCCAATNAGAAACTGGAATTCTGACCCTGTCTCCAATCCTGTTGTCACCTTTTAACTTCTTACTGGTCACTTGGCGTTTTTCCCACAGTTCTCCTGTAGTGTTTGTCTTCATCACCCTATGCCTTGTGATTTCTAAGAGTAGGGTGAGGAGCTGACTAGCTGGAGGCTGACTTTCACAAATAATGACTTTCTAAATAGGCAAGATTGAATTTTAATTTTTTCATTTTCTGAACACAAACCCTGTTTACTTCCACAGAAAGAGAAGATATCTACTCATCCATGTCTTATAAGAAATGAGGCATATATTCAATTAATAAGGTACAAGGCAAAGCTAAGGTCATAAATTTTGTCTGCAGGAGCGTTTGTTTTGGAGTTTACGTTTTCCTTAGATCTTATTATAGGAGTCTAGATACATGAGTTTGTTCTGGGGACTCACTTGGGCTTTCTGAGAACCAGCCCTATAGTGTATTAATCTGTTTTGAATGAAACAGGTTTTGTCCTTCATCTTGTAGTCTGCGGGGGAACCATATAACAGAAGTTTATGATTGACTTTCAGACTTTAACATTGCCGCTCCTAGTGAAAGCTGCACACATATGTCCATGGTCCTTCATACAACCTTTTGTATTCACAGGCTGACATAATGAGTTACATATTCTTGCTGCTTTGGTATGGTGTTGAGGTGGTAAAATATTTTGCCTTTGTTGAAAATGAAAAGAAGGGATCATACATTTGTAAAGAAAGTACACAAGCATTGGAAACCTCCCGAATATGGCAGGTGGGGCTAAAACAAAACATAAGGAAACTTGTAACATTAGGTAAATTGCTAATGATAAAATTCTGATGTCAAGCTAAGCAGTAGTAAGGATATGACAGTGGAGTTAAGTGATGGGGGTGATTTATTAGACAACAGTGTCTTTTGCTGTGATTGACATGCATGTTGTCTATTAAAACTGGCAATAATGAGGTTATTAAGGTACATTGCTTAGGAATATCTCTTGGGTAGGTTTTCCAGTAAAGTAGAATCATACAATAATTTATCTCTACAAAATGAAGGATGAAAGTTCATGATCTTGGCCTACATGGTGACCCTATGTCTGAAACCTTCCACGTGTGTAGATATATCTTCTACCAGACACAAAGCAGATATTTAGAAAAACACTTCACAAGCTGTTCTTGTATATAACTAGTCATTTAAGTTGATTTGGACTAGCTGACTATCTGAATGGTTAATCTCAGGAAGATGGAGTTAAAAGGCTAATTGCAGCTGAATTGATATCCTCCTGATTTATGTGGTAAACTGATGAATCTAAGCTAATATCCTAAGGATATTAGGAGCTCGTCTAGCCTAACCTTTTGCTCTATGAGGAATGAAGCAGGAAATCAAAGCTGCAAATAGTGGTATGGGAGTTAAAAATTACAATTTTGGACAAAATGCAGGAGTATTCAGGTAGAAATTTCTTTTTAAACATGAACTGCGATTACTTGTTNAAGAAATTTCTTTTTAAACATGAACTGCGATTACTTGTTGTGTACGTGTGCTGTGTTTGTGTGCTGTTGCCTTATATATGGAAGGACACGTTTTATCTGCATGCCATCCAATGCAGCTCAGTTAGAGAGGAGGTTGTGGTGATGTGGATGGAAAAAATCTTTCTAACTGCACAAAAGCGTCTATGAGAACCCAGAACTTAAGCCAGAGGTTGGTTTGTCTCCTTTGTTATTGGTAGCTGGAGTTCCTATTTTATATACTGGAGAACTCTGTGGGTTTCACTTGCTGAAAACAACCTATTACTTTCTTTCTACAAAAATATTTTTAATAAGGAAAGACTTAAAGGACTGAGAATTTTTTTTTTTTTTTTTAAGGAAAATTCATTTGTTAAAAAAAAATATAAAATTATAAAATTAGAAGGTCTTAGTTCCTGACCTACCTGGAAGGTATACAAATAAGGTAACTCTAGTAAATCGTTCTCATTAGTACATGCTGTTGCAGTTTCTCTGGTGTGTTATATTTCCTCGTGAGTCATAGCTGCTTTAGTTTCATGAACATTGTTTCCTGTTATGTCTTTTTAAGCTGCAATGCCCTATATGTAAGCCATCTAGACAAAAATCTGCACCCTGAATGCATTTAGTGTGAGGAGCTGTGCATTATGCTGGGGTGCTTGTGGCAAAATGACAGAATATGCAGGCCAGTAGGTGAAACCAAACTGTGCCAAATAATTTCTTTAGGAAAGTTTATTTTAAAGCTCTTTTAACACATAATTAGGCTATCTCAGCAGGCCATGTACTTTCCTAATGCAGTTATGAGAATACTGTTTAGTTAAGTTACAAGTCCTGGTCTAGACATCCTACTGGAATCTCCTGAGTTGGAATTTAATTAAATGGAGGAAATGTCTATGGTTCTAGACAGAGGTATTTGGCTTGAGGGTCATCTTATTGAAGATGTGGCTTGGAGAAGAAATTAGAGCTCCTACGGGGGTAGGAGAAGATGCAGTTTTGGAATTAAGTAGTGAATAGAGGACAGGAATTGGAGTTACACAGGGGAAGCTTTTAGCAGCTTCTCACAGCAACAGCCCTGTATCCCCTCTGCTACAAAAAGCTTGCCATGAAAACTCAATACATTGGGGTTTGTTTGCCCTATGAAAAACAAGAATAACTTAGTTTGGAAAAGATAGCAAGGTTTTAAGTGTTTTTCTTTGAACATATATATGTGCTATATATTTGATATATGTGCTGTAGCATGAGTAAAAAAGTTCCTTTTATGTCAGTGAGGGTTTGTTTTTTGCTTTTTATTTTTTTTCCTGTTAATGTGATACTGAGTAAGAGCTCTGAAACATACTATCTGTGATTAGGATATGGAGTTGAAACATCCTGGTTTGGGTTTTGGTACAGTGTAGATGAGATCGTACCTAAAATTCTGATTGTTATGTTTTCTAAGTTTTCTGTATATATTTTTTAAATTGTGAAGCTGATTGTGCTCCTGTGTTTCAGGAGCAAGACAGTGCATTGTCATGTTGGTAAAAATCATGTGCTTAGATGTTGTACCAAAGAAACATATGCAAAGGAACATTTATCTTTGTAGTTGAGGAACAAAATTTATTGATGTATTGCTGACAGAGGTGTATGAGCACATGTTACAATGCCCCTGGCAAAGGTAGCATCTCCAGAATGTGTAAATTTGCTTTCTTGTGCATTACGAGATTCCCATTGAGATACGTGTTTCTTTCCACTATATTAATTAGGAAGACCTGTCAAGTGTCTGCAGCCTCCTGTAGACCTCTGCACTTGGGGAAACAGTTGAGCAAGAGTATCACTAAATTTGGAGAATTAAAGTAAATGAGTCCATAGCATAGTACACATTGTAAATATCAAAGTGGTTAAATTATTCTGTAGTATTTCAATTATAATCCATTGCCAAACACCAGTGGGGCAGCATCTCTTTTTCATAAACCATATTTTCACTTGTGCTTTTGTATCAAAATTTACATGTTTCTTTGAGGTCTCCTCTTGGCTCTTACAGCGCTTGCCCTGCTATCCTACTTAAAATACTTAGGTCTCTGTAGGTTCTTGTGTACTGCAGGTGAGCTCAAATTCCCCCAGGTCTGTGGTTTTTAAGTAAAATAGCTAAAACCTTTTCTATTCCTTCCAACCAGAGTGAAAGCAGATGTGTATCAGCTCCCACAGCACTTCTACATTACTAGAAAAGGTATTTCTGAGTTTTTCTCTCCCATATGATTATTTATCTTATTCCTGTGATTCCCCCACCCTTGACCACGTGGGCTTCAGAAGATGCTGGTCTCCAGGCCTGGAACTGGAAGAAGTTCCTGGGTCAGGGCTGCTGATGATAGTGGTCTAACCTGTGGGAGATTAATTACTTGCTGAGGGAGGAGATGAGCAGGCCACACATCATCAGGGAGGACAAACAGGAAACTGAAAATGTCTTCACAGTGCTTGCGGAGGTGAGAGACCAAGCCACACAATACAAAGAAGGTGTAGCATGAGTAGACACTGTGCTTCGAAGGAGGGGCGGACAGAGAGTTGCAAGAAGGGGAAGGCTGGCAGCTTCTGGCTTCAGCAGCAGGAGGAAAGTTCATCCTTCTCATTGTTCTGAACTGAGAAAGTTGGTAGTGTGTTCTAATAGCCAAAGCTATAGAACAAGCTCTGTTAAGGGAGGTGTCAGACCCAGCTGGGCCTAATCAGAGCTTTAGTACCAAGAAGTAGTGATGGATATTAGTGGTTGGAGATTCACTTTCACATGAGAAAAAAACCCACCAAACTGCTGGACAGATGTGCTCTTGCAGGAGTTCAGTAGCCTGCTGTGGTCCAGATTAGGGGTGTTTTAGAGAACTGCAAAAATACATCTGGCCTTCAGATCGTTACCCTTAGTTGGCTGCCCACAGAGCACTGGTGATGCCAGCAAGGTAGACCTAGAAGGAATCAAGAGGGACTATGGAGCTCCAGAGGTGAAGGGGAAGGATGTCAGAGCTCAGGTTGTATTGTCCTCAGTTACACTGGAGAGAAGACTTGGGTAGGAATACATGCTTCTTGTTAATATACAGGTGTCTGCAACCAACTGTTAAGTTGCAGAAGGTGCTTTGACTTTTGTGACTGTGTGTCTGTTCTCAAGGAATAACAGATGGGATCCATCCGACAAAGTGGGGTAAAACTGTTTTTGTCTACAGACTTGACAACCTGGTGAAAAGAGCTTTAAACTAGGTATGAGTGATAACAGCTTACACTTAAGAGAAGGAACAGAGATTAGAGGTGGCAAGTACATCGAGAAAGGTGATAAAAGGCAGCCCTCAGGAAAGGTAAAAATGATTGTAAGAGGCCAATGCCAAGAGCTTGCAAACAGACTGAGAAGCCAACAGGAGACGTAGGAGCTCTGTACGTGGATGCAGGACTGGGACATCACTGGCATAATGAGACACTATGGAGCAGATAGGATGAGTGACTGTGTGCAGATTCTTCAGTAAAGATGGTTGGGAAGAAAGGAGTGGCAGTCACTTTTAATGGAGTGCTCCAAAGCCACCACATTGCCCCCTAGTTGGATGTAATTATGAGATCCTGATATGAAAGAAGATATGGCAGTTTTGGGGGTGGTTAAAGTTAGAATTATTAAGCTGGATCATCTGTGAAAGTGAATTAAGGGACAGAGACACAGACTTGTAGCCAACTGACAGGGTTCAGGGTACTGGCCATTCATAATGAAAACCAGACAGGTTTTGTCCTTTGTGAATAACTACATGCTTTAACTGCCAAAGGTAATAATGGCAATAAGGCTCTTAGACCATAGCAATAACATCGTTGCTTATGAAAACACAGAACTTGATGTGCCGTGGGTGCCACATTCATTTTTTTAACTGTTGTGCTTTCCATCTACATCTTGCTCATGTCAGCTGGCCAGCTCACAGAGCTGGCTGGCTGTAGTGCTGTGAGGAGAATCCAGCCACAGGATTAGTAGTAAAGTGCTGTCGACAGCAACACCTCTTGTGGGTTATCTAAAATAGAGACTTTCTGATTTCGCACATTGCTTATGTCTCTTTGAAGCAGGAAGACACTACCCCAGCAGAGTCATCTTGCCAAGGCAGTGTAGGAATTGAAATGGGATCAGAAGTCTCTTGGTTATTTCCCCTTTTCATTCCCACAGAGTTAGTGTAGGTGAATCTGCTTAGTGAATTGGTGCTGGTAAAGTACAGCTGGCTTTTAATGAATAGAGGTCACAGTGGCAAAAAGCCACCCTGCTTCACATTCAGGTTTTTTTTTTCCCTACTCTTTCTGGAAAAAGGAAGAAATTTCCAAGCAAAAGGGATATTTGCAGAATGTTTTGTAGTTCATGCTATACCTTCCTTTCTGGGATATTATAACAAATGTGTCTAGCAGGTGCAGACATTAAACCAAAAGGCAAAAATTTCAAGAAAAGCTCTAGTAACTAGTAAATATATATTTCAGTTTACTTAACACTTGCTCAAATCTCTGACAGATGGAATCAAAATGCCTTGTTAGGACAGGAGGTAATTTTCATGTCTGTCTTGGAGCTGAGGTTTGTGGCAGAAATGGGACCTACCATTCAGTCTTACTTCAATCTCGCTTGCTTTTAAAGGGCTACAACTGACTATTATAGGTAGAAAAAAAAAAGCACTAGAATGTGTTTTGGGAATAACCAGTAATAGAGGATTGTGATACAGGATGCTGAAGACTTTTCCAAGTAATTTTTTTTAAAGACAATTTGTTATAGTCCTGCTACCAAAGTTGAGCTGGGAATATCTCAGAGTTCATTTATGTGTGTGATCACTTAGATTGGAAAAATAGTATGTTTATAAACAGTAAAAACAGGAGAAAAGCATAAACTTTTATTGTGCTATTTAAATGCAAACTTTGCTGCTTGTACAGATTGTTTCGTATGCTTGCCTTGCCTTTGGAATACTTGGAATTCAAAGAAAATGAATCTTCAATAAAAAATCCCACTTTAGTATTATGTGACATAACCAAAGTAGCTGTGAAGCCAATTTAAGAGTTTTGAAGATCTCTTTTCTTTCCTGATCTTGCTGATGTACACCAACCTGTTTATACCTATATAACTTTGGAACTCCACTCAATTTTCATCTCCTGTTAACAAAACATGTTGTAAAAATAAAAAGCAATCTGAATCCCTTTCTAAATTAAAGGCATTGGCAAGAATTTTATTAGTGAATGAGGGCTTGGTAGTCTAGTTCTTTAGTAAGAATTTGTACTTTTTTTTAGAAATATCTAAATCAGTAATTTTTCTTCTGTGTCTAATATTGCTTCTTAAGGAGTAAGAACTGCAGTGTCCTGAAATCAGAAAGGTGGAAGGATTTCTTTGCAAAATTGCACTGGAATCAAAACTATTGCCTTAATCATAGAATCACAGAATATCAGGGATTGGATGGGACCTTGAAAGATCATCTAGTCCAATCCCCATGCCGGAGCAGGCGAGTTTTGAATGTCTCCAGAGAAGGAGACTCCACAACCTCCTTAGGCACTGTTCAGTCACTCTCCCCGTGAAGAAAGTTTTCTTCATATTTAACTGGAATCTCCTATGTTCCAACTTAATACTTGTGTTACTACGTTG
The DNA here is from genome assembly GCA_013400555.1 of Jacana jacana. Classification (NCBI taxonomy): domain Eukaryota; kingdom Metazoa; phylum Chordata; class Aves; order Charadriiformes; family Jacanidae; genus Jacana; species Jacana jacana. The sequence goes on from VZTM01022448.1 coordinate 7,301, forward strand.
AAAGAGCTAAGAGTGCAAGGACTTCTTTATTCCACAAAGCAATGGTCAAGGTTAGGCAAGACTTACAGTTAATTTTAGAAAACAAACTTTTTTTTTTTAAATCCAAAACTTCTGTAGAAATAGCTTGACCAATGGAAGACTTGCAAGACTATTTTAAAGTAGCATTCTCTTTTCTGAAACGTTTTAGTAAGAAAGCAAAGCCAAGAAGTTTAGTTTCTTTGTAAGCCACAGACCTTGCAAGTCTATTTCTTAAAAGCCATGAATAAGATTCCAAGTATATCCTAAGAAATTTCTCCCACAGAAGACATGAGAAGACTAAAAAATAATACTGAAATTTTAATACTCTAATAGTGAAGAAGTAAAGCACTGTAAAAATGAAGATAGTTTCCTTACAGTAATGATAGTGATTTAAAAATTGAAGACCACAATTGTTGCCATATGACTGCCATCCATAATTTGTCTTAAACAGAACTTTAGCAAGCTATAAACAAGTCTTCACCATGTGTTGTACACATACGTGTCAATTCTGTAATTCACATTACATATCGCATTTATATGACTTCCATTATCACCACAACTGGAGTTTACCTTTTATTTTACAGGTCATGAATATTTGTGGTAAATAGGTACAGTCAATTTTATACATGTAATTGTAAGCATGTGTATTCCCGTGTATGAGCGTATTTGATAATCCAGACCACTCAGTAGCGTGACCTACCATTCGGTCTGTTTTCATGAATGCTTGTTTAGAGGTGGACTCATAGGAACCTGCCTACCAGGATACCGAGGGTTTTAGGAATCCAAATATCCACCATTTCATTTTGTCTCTTCGCAATGATGACAATCTGATAGGTATAACAGATTATTCCTGGGGGTGGTGAAGGGTAAAGGCAGGGAAGCGGATTTATTTCTGTCCTGTGGATTGTGAGATGAGGCTGTTGAAGTGCCTCCTGAGAATGGTGACCAGTGCATCCAATTATTTTCTCAGGAAGTAACACACGCTGGAAATTGAGGATGGTGCTTTTAAGGACACAGTCTTAAATAATAAGCAGTTAAGGTGGATAATAGCAACGATTAAGATGGAGTCAGATTTAATAGCCTTTCTGATCTACGGTCTGGGGTGATGAGAGAGATGGAAAAAAACCTCACGAATGCAAAATTAAGATGCCTTTCAAGTATATTTTACTGTGTTCAATGAAACTGAAATTTCTGACATCTAGTAATAACCTAAAGGTATTTATCTACTAAGTCTACCTTAGTGTCTCCCTGAAGTAAAGTTGCTGCCCCAACTCCTTTTGGGCTTGGTTTGGTTTTTTTTTTTTGATGGTTTTTTTTTTGTGTGTGTGTGTTTTGTTTTGTTTTGGGTTTTTTTTGTGATCCTCACTGAAATGCCACTTCTGAAATTTAAGTGGTAGGAAGGTCCCAGAGTTTGTATTGCTTGCGGAGGACCACAAGATGGCAGTAATGGCAGTATTATTTCTGTGCTTAACGAGACAGAGACTGCTTTTTAGCCGGCAATCAGGCTTGCAGTGAAGGGAAAGGCTGATGGAGATGACTTCCTTTTGGTGAAGGTTGGTATGTGTTAAGCTCGCATCTCTTATTAGATTAATTAAATATTAAATAAACCAGACATTGTATTTTATTGCAAATCAGTTAAAACGTTGTCAGGTGATACTATGCTGAGTCTGGATTCATTTGGTATCCTTTCTATAAAAATGACACTGTACTTTTAGAATAGCATAGCATGACACATGTACCAAATAAATGGAAAATAAAGAGTTTTCCCAGTTCAGTCCATATTCCACAGTGACTAGACTTCAGTTCTGAATTAAATATCCTTTTCTTCTGTTCTCATCTAAGTGTGTGTATGGTTATCTGTGTTGGCGCTCGGTACTGGGGAGTGACTTCTAAGAATTTTGATTACTGCAGGGTGTAAGTGTCATAACCTGTGAACTGTCATAATTTTTTTAATAGTACTTTTTTTTGACTGCCTGTTGCTGAATTAACTATGATGTCATCCTGCCAAACTCTAATGCAAAAGTTCCAAATGTGAATAAAGGAAATAAAATATTACTGGCTATGCAGTTATCTTTGGACAGTCTCCAGGCTGAAGACATTTTTTCATTGTAAACTACTAAAGGTCTCGGTGTGAGACCATTTCTTTGGACCCACCACAGGGACCCCAAGAGTGCCAAACCCAGAGTGGGATGAGAATTGTTGTCAAATACTCAAGGAAACCCAGCAAGTGTGGTCTCATCACCACATAAATCCTCACTTGTGCCAGTTTTGCTGCATGGTTTCTTTGTCAGGGCCTCTCTTTAAAGCTCCAGTGTCAGAAATCTGAAATCAGAACAAAAACATGTGAAAGATTGCCTCGGGCAAGTGGATTTTTAGGGCCTAGTGCAAGTGCAGTTCATTCTTCCTCAAATGGATGAAAATTTTGTAATTAACTTTATTTTCTCATTTTAAGAATAGCTGGTTTATTTTGGGTTATTCCATGTGTCAAACATTAGCATGCATGTTGTTTATCAGTAGCTACTGGCCCTAGGAGATCTTACATGAACAATGTCAGTGTCATATATGAAAGTAGAAAGAGGACCAAACTGTTTTGTGTGTTTTACGAGGATCAGAAAAACCTCTGAATCTCTGCCTGTAACTGCAATCTAAGCACAGCATTCCTCCCAAGTAACTGAAGACTGGATGTCTGGTAGTTGTGCTTACTGTCTTGACCCTGAGTGCACCCTTTTGCCTGTAGGTCCAAGAGATCTATTTTTAAGCTTAAGCCCAGCTGAATTATGTTATAGGTATACCTACAACAAGCCTGTCCTCAAGCCTTGTTTCTGGGATGCATTTCAGACCTATGTTGTAGCTTTGTCTCAGGCCCTGTCTCTTGCTACTCCTAACTAGACTGCATGGATAGATCCTGAACCCTGTTGATCACCTCAGTACATCTGGGACTTTCAGTGGACCTCAGTACCAACCCCTGGCTCTGCTCCACCAGCTCAGGTGCTGCAGGATTGTGCCCTGACTGATGATGATGCTGCCCTGCCTGTGCTGTGGTCACTTGCCATCTGCTTGCCCCATGGAACAGCCCTGATTTTACTGCTGCTGACAGTTTTCTGCTGTCTTCATCTTTGTGTCACTGCCATTTGTAATATACTCAGCTTGATGAAAACTTTTCACTAGTCTTTAACAATTAATACCTCTAAAATTATTTCAGAGGGAAAACAACAGGAGAAGGGGAAACAGATTTCGATTTTTCTATTGAATGCTGTTTCCCTGATAGTAACCAGGCCTGAGCATTGCTGGTTTTTGCTTAGCTGTTGCAGAAGACAAGATATTTGATACCCCAAAGAACGTGGTTTTAAACTGGCAAATGGAAATGAAATAATAGTCCTTAGTTGTGTGGTTACCTTTCTAGTGCCTTAAATGATAAAGAAGTGAGCAACCAGGTAGTCATCAGGGCAATAACATAGCTTAACTTGTAAACAACATTGGAGATTACCAAGTGTGTAACTAGTCTTTATTTTTTTTTTACTGTTGGCCATTAAAAGAGATCCTTTTGTGCTTGTTCTCTTAACTGTTACATGGAAAAGAAGCAGCTTTTCCTTGACCTTGGTTGTTACAGCAAAAAGTATAAGCAAGAGCCTCTCTGTAGACCTACCATCCCTTGGCATGAAGTACAAACATTGGTCTTATCGCTCTGAGCAGTTTTCTCCACAATATGTCATTAATTTCAGAGGGTTAGAAGAGGCCTAAAATGTAAAATTACAGAACAGAAAGTCAGTCCTGTTTTACTTCAAACCAGGGCAAAAATAAGAGAAAAGCTGTTCTGGCAGCAGTGGTTAGCTTAAAAACAATTTGCAACCCAGTTTGATGCCATTTGTAGATTCTGCTGCTTTTCAGCTATGCTTGCTTCAGTGCAGAAACAAAAGGAAGAGGGACAATGTCTGCACTGTGCTGAGATTCTTACTGAGTATCTCATGGCCTCTTCACTGGGAAGAAAGAACTTTTCTTGCATAAAAATCGAGGTTAGTACATTGCAGCAAAGGTAATTTGGTAAGATAGCTCCAAAATTATCTGCCAAGTCCCATTGTAGAAATGCTGAGGAAAAAGTATACAGGAAGAAAGGAACCATTATCAGCTCTGTGCAAATGCTTTTGTAACTTCACTTTTTTTAACTCAATTTGAAAAAAACCAGCAGTGGTATAAGTAGTAGTGTTGCTAATACAGCAGAAGTACTCAATGGTGACTTGATTTTATATTTAGGAAGGGGATAACAGAGGCATATATTGTGGTAACTGGAAATAGAAAAAATGAGATTTTGTAGGCTGGTGCAGACAGCTTGTTGGTGCAATTTGAAAATGGAGCGTTTTGCCCTAATGTATTTTTAAAAAAGCCAAGCACTATAGCGTGAGAGATACTGCTATGAACATAACTCCCTGCTTTAGATACCTCCTTATTGGTTTGGGGACAGCAATGCTATGGTCTTCTGGGCTACAGCAAGCTTCACGTAATCCTGTCTAGGGCTATAGAAGTCTCTTGGCATGTCTCGGTTGCTTACTCCTTGCTTTTTAGCTCTATGACAGGCCCCTTTGTTGGTGAAGTTCCACCTTCTGCTTACCTTCTCCGCATTACCTCCTTCCCTTAGCAGTCTGGAAGCTTCCTTCATCCAGGTTTGCTTAGTTAGACCATAAAATTTTCAACTGCTGGATCTAGAGAACAGCCTTTCAGCCTCTGGAATCTTTCTAAGGGTTATCACCAGCCTGTAAACACTTATGTTTAAAGCAGCAAAGTGGCTGGCAAGTGACCTTTAAGAAGAGTTTGCTAGAACAGTAGCATCTAATGCGAATTAAAAGATGTAAATAGAAGAGACACTGTCAAGAGTATGGCAATAAATCTTGGTAATGTGATAAAACTTAGTTATTTTAAAGTAGTCAACTTCTCTAATATCTTGGTTTGGTGCCATAATTCCTTTTTCCTAAAGGAATATAAATGGCAGAAAATCACTGCATTTAAATCCACTTAGAGGTTTACTTCTGACTTGTGATAAGATTGAGGTTAAGGAATTTTTTTTTTCTACTGCAGTTCCTGGCCATAATATATCTCTTGGAGCAGACTAGCAGCAGTGCAGTAACTGCTGGCACTGAAGCCCTTTGGTTTTGTGTTTGCTTGAATTATTTTTGTTTTTGTTGCTTGGTGGGTTGTTTATTTTTAAAGAGATGAGGGAATCAGTCCGATCCTAATAATCGTCAGCCTTTGAATGCTGAGGATCTGATAAAAACCTCTGAATGTGTAAGAAGGGAACGGAGAGCAGGGTTTTGCATGCTGTTCTGGCTGGCATGTGTGGGGTGTCTGGTGGAATGCTGCATCCTGCTCTGCTGTGGAGTCAGTCTAAATGGACATCATGATTCAGTGGGAGTCCTGAGGAGCTTCAGTTAGTTTTAGGCTCTCAAAAGAAGTTAAGGGTGACTTACTAGACAAAAAGTAGATGCGTATACTTGATAAATGGCTTTTCATAGTACAAAAAGATATGTCAGGATGTAGCAACTGGAAACTGAAGCCATATTACTGCAGACTGAAAAGATTTTATTTAATAGTGGAAGAAATTAACTTTTGGAAAAAGTGATGAAAGGGTAGTGGTGACTTCCGTACCAACAGACCTGTCCTTTCAAGACTGTATGTCTGTCTGAAAAACAGGATTTTTCTGATTTTTCTAGAGTAAGCCTTATGTCCCATACTTAGACATTTTATTGGACCAGACTTTTCTGGCCTTAATGTATGAACACCAACATCTCAAAAGTGTCTGCTGAGTACATCAGCTTCAGTTTGCTTTTGATGCTGTTACTATTGCTCATGGCTCCTAAGCAGAGTGGTGATGGAGAAAATTGGTCTGCCGTTTCCAAAATTTACAACACCAGTTGAATTTTGAACCAACGTTTGACATTCCAGAAGTGAAATTTGGAAAGATGTGCTTTTTTTTTTTTTTTCCCCTGTAACATAGACTCTATATTTGTTGGCTTCAAACATAACTGAAGGCAAACTACCAAAGCCAATGCTTCCTTGTCATGTTTTTGATGAGGAAAAAGATGACAGTCATAGGGATTTGGGTTAGCATATAATGTGTTTTTTAAAGACCTCTAATGAGTAAAATGGTAAAAATGGTCTAAAATGAAAAAGCTTGGATGGTGAAAGAAATTTTCTAGCAATGCCAGCAACTTAAAACAAGCTGTCTCTGGAAAAAATATTCTATGAGGGTTTAGCATTGGTTTTTTTTGCAGCCGACAAGGTGGTTTCCTTGTCTCCATTGGAGATCTCACCTTCTTTTCCATTTCCATCCTACTCTTCCAACTCACGCACACCTTTTCTTAGTTTTACTGGCATTTATCCAGTAGTCAGTTTGTATAATACGGCACACAAGCACTTCTTGTAGACAGTAGCTGAAGGTACAGGTGAACTCATGTGCCTTATTGAAGTCTCTGCTTTCAGCCTGTATTCCAACAGGCATCCCTGTCATGCTAATGATGAGTGGGAGTAGATGAGAAGTTCTATGTGTAAAAAATGGGTGTTTATTATGTAAAAGTGATGATAATTGTCTTCTCTGTCCATCATTTCTTAAGAAGTATACAGTAAAAAAGTAGAAACAGTCATCTTGAAACCACTGGGGTTTGATACTTTTGGCTGAAAATTTAAAGTGGTTTAGCCTTGAAAAATATTAAAACTTGAAAGAACTGATAGAAACCGATATTACCCTTCCAGTTTCAATAGCCTAAATTTGTAATACTAGTGAATTTTTCAATGATTAATCTTAAACTAAATGGAGTCCCTGCATTATCTGTGGGTAAGTGCTTTCTTCTGAAACATAATTTTAGACTGAACTGAGTTGAAGTTGGCCTCATTCCCTGTGCTCCCCATGATATCAAAGTGCACCATATATTTTAACTTTCTAGTAGCTTCTGCCAATGAAAACAAAAGTTATAATTAATAGTCTCAGCAGTTTTGCTGCCAGCGGTTCCTGGCCACAGTTCTTAGTTTGTTTTATGCTGCAGATGCATACCTCTGAACCTTGTTAACAAGTTTTTTTCCTTGCCAATGACTAAAGACTACTGCTGTCCAAGGAACTGGCCCTTCTTCAAAAATTAGAGAACATAAAGCATGTCTGTTAAAGAGTTAATTTGCACATGAGAAAATATTTTTGAGACAAACTCTATAAAAGAAATAACATTCTTGTTAAGGTTAAAGCTCCGTCTTGCATATCAGTCCATTGTTCCAAAGTAGTTTTGACTGTAGATTATATTGCATTATATGTTATATTGCAGATGGGGTGTGTTACGATACTGAAAAATGACTCTACGCAGTAAGTGTATGGCTTATCAGGTTGAGGTCTTATCTCTTTGCTCACAGGAGCATCAGACAATCAATTGCCCCGTTAGACTGGTAAAATGTTTTCCATGGTGATATGATACTTTTCAATTATTCAAATATATATCTATATTTCTAAATATGTGATCTGATTTCTAACTGTAGAGCTGGCCTGGAAAGTGCAGTGCTAACACAGGATCTCTATGAAAAGGTAATTTTTCTTGCCAGATAAATAGATCCAGTCTCCTAAAAACAGATTTTTATATATTCTCCATTTATGGAGCTAGACCACACAGTCTGGTTTAATATTATTGACAAGTGAAATTGGCTGATGAACTTGCTTTGATGGTAGTCAAGTGTTTTCCTACCACATAGAAATGTTTGAATTTTTCCCCAGCTTTGCCTTCATGGTAATCTTGCTACAGTAACATAACCTGGATATTGCTGTGGCAAGACTTTAACGTCTTGGTTAGCTCTTTGCTTTTCTTTCTTCCAAAGA
>VZTM01022449.1:1307-13742 GCA_013400555.1 Jacana jacana
GCCTGCTTTATATGAAGTGCTTGGAAATACATTTGCAATAATGAATGGGTAGTGGAAATTCATCAAGTCATACAGAGGCAGATACTGTGAGCCAATGAATTAACAATAATAATAGCAACTGATGCCACAGTTTATTTTCATTCTGAAAATAAATTGTGTATAATACATGCCATTTGCATTTTTTAACTCTTTTTCCCTTCTGGGTACAGACAAACAAACAAAATTAGCATGGTCATAAAAGGTAGTATTTTTAGGAAGAAATTTTACAAATGAAATTACAGCAAGACATTGTAGCTTAGATTGCACGTGGGTAAATACGTGCTTTCACACCAAGGGAAAAGTTTAGCTTGGCAGCTGAGGCTGAGAAGCATGACTCTGATCTCACTTAAAGCCAAAACTGCAGAAACCCAAGCCATTTCCAAAAATAACATCAAAATTAGAGCCTTGAACCTCCTCAGGCTGGTCATGCTGAGAATGATGATCCTGGGGACCAACAAAGCTACTGAGTCCCCCATGGAAACATTTTTGTGTGCTGATTTTATGCTTCAGCCATGGAGAGAGTATTCAGCAACTGAATATAAGTATATATCAAATTGATTCAGTTTCTAGGAATATTTTGCTATTTAAAAATTATTATGAATTTTCAGGGCTTTTTAAATATCATACTAATTTATATACAAGACTATATCCTCTTAATCAACATTTATTAACAAGGAATGCGGACAAGATGAGATACACCAATAACTTTCTTTCAAGCTCAGCATATGCTCTTGAGATACTTCTGAAGCCTCGGTATCTCAATGTCACACTCTGTTTCAGTGATTTTTCTTCGCAAAATCCCTCCAGTGTTAGAATGGTAGAGAATCATTGTAATCTCTATTTACAAAATGGAAAACCTCCAGCCTGCTAAGAGATCTTTATTAAGCAAGAATGGGAAATCTAAATTTTTGAAGGATCCTAGGCTCCAGTCCCTTCTCAATGGATTACATGCACAGGCAGTGTTGGGATCTGGATCTAGACTTTGCAATCCTTTCAATCAAGATTAGCATAAGACCTGGTGGGAATAATTCTCCCGGGTGATGTAAAATTTCCACAAGAGAATCTGATGACCTCAGTGTCCTACCTGGTGAATCCTAACAATGCTTAGGAGAGAGAGAGGTGCTGAGATGTCCACCTTAGCCAAGAAGGCTTTGCAGAGATAAAGCTTCAGGCACCTAAGGACCATAACATATATAATCTATATATCTTCGTGATGATGCTCTTGAATTGCCAACACTTATTTTCAGCCATTTAAATGTGATGTGCTAGCTAATGTAGGAAATCTGTGGTAAAATGGAGAACTGCACACTAGTCTGAATCCAGAGGAAAGCATTACTGTCTGGTTATTTTTCCTGTAGACAAAGTTGTGCAGTCTCAGAAACCACCAATGACATGGAGATATGCAGGGTTGCTGTCAGGTTCTCAATGGCAGGAAATGAATTCCGCATTAAATACCTAGCTAGATAACTTCAGCTAGGACATAAGGCAGTGGGACTAAGGCAAAAATTACAGGAGGAGCAGAAGTCCCAAGTAAAACGGATTCCTCTGCAATGCAGGTAGCCTGCTATGAAAAGTAAGAAGGTTTATCTTTATAGCCATTTTTTCTGCAAAGGACTGCAGCCAGAGTTTCTAAGTACTTGCAAAAGACAAAATAGTACTTGCAAAAGACAAAAAGGATCTCTTCCTATTGCAGACTTGTGCTAAGTGCTTGGTATCTCAGCAATGCTAACACACAGACCAGAGCAAAAGACCCTTCCTCCTTGTACAGCAGGGGCAGTGAGGGGCTCTGAGAGACAAGTTGGTTCAGTCATAGCTTGCAGTCTGTTTCACAGTGGGAAGCAAGGATGCAACACCATTTTAAAGAGGCATTTCAAATTAACCCCCACCCAAGCATAACTAGAGAGTCTCAGGGGGCACTTTCCATTCAGCAGTTCTTAGTGTGGGCTGTGTGCAAATAGCACCAGCCAGGACAACATTATTTAACCTTTAGAGTGTTTATTTGGCAGTAGAATAAGTTTTGATTTTCCCATTTATAGAGATTCTGCTGGGAGAAAGAACATAATTCACACTAGCCATTGCAGTTCCTGAGCACAGTAATAAAGCAGAGTGATGGATAATGCACCCCCTCACTCCTTGTGCTTTATTATGCATTTCTACATAAAACTATTTTCAGTATTTTGAGAAGGAAGTCCTGACAATCATCACTGGTGTTTATGAAACTCCAGACTCTATCCAAGAGTCCCCCGACACAAATGTTCTTCCTCACTGAAGGAACTGTTTCCTTAGCTCTTTCACCTCTGTAAAGCCTTTCTCTACAACCCTTTCATAGGCATTTTCCATATGAATAGACTTTATTTAAGTTTTGTGATTTTAGGTAGCTATTTAGTTACTCCATCAGAAAATAAATAAATAAATTTAAAAAAAACAACCCAGAAACTTAGATGCCTGAAGACCTAACACGGGAGGTTTTTGTCCAGGCTAAACCAAGGAAAGAGCTAGGGCTCTTTTCAAAGGTTGTCGAGTGTTGCGTACTTATCAATACTCCTCTCTCTGCTGGAAACTGCTCAGTTGTGCTGTGCATTCTCTTGTTTTTCAAAGCTTCAGTACACAGCATGAGGAATAACAGTTGTTTATTCATCATTAACAAAAGTTTTTTACAATATTCATAGCCGTATAGTGCTGTTAAATGCACTACTGGATTTAATAAGGCCACTCATGTACTTAAAGTTACTCACATGCTTACATAGTTTGCTGAATCAGGGCTTAAGTGAACTGCCTAAAATCACTTTAGATGTCTGAGAAGCCAGAACTCCTGACTCCTAGTTCTGTGCATTAACCACAAGATTATCTTTCCCCTTCTGGGACATTCAAACTCACTGCATTTCAAAATGACCACTACTGAATGACGGATGCATAAAATAATAGTACACATAAAAATAACTACGATCAGAAGTTTTCCCTCAAACTAAACATTAGCGCAGACCCATCTGAAGTTTCCATTTGAACATTTCCATTGCTTTAAAATTTATTTGCCATGTTCACGTACATCTCAATTCTGGCCCAAACCAGAAGGTGAAGTGCCAAAATCTGTACAAAAGGATATTTTTGTGATCCAAGCGCAAGCATCCAATGCTGAAAATCTTGCAACAAAGCTTGTTCCCACAATGTCTGCAGCCAAGTTTTGAAGATTTCCAGTGCTTAGATAGTATAAGGCCAGATCCTTGACTTCAATGGAACTGTGCTTCTTCATGCCAGCTGAAACTCTGGTCCTAACATATATTTAGAGTCTTTCTAATCACTATTATTGTACTACCTGTGTAGGAAACACTGGCTCATTTAAGACAGACAGCGTGGCTTCACCAAGGGCACCTCCTGCCTGAGCAGTCTAGTGCCCTTCTATGATGGAGTGACTACATCAGTGGACAAGGTAAGAGCTGTGGATATTGTCCATCTGGACTTTTGTAAGGCCTTTGACATCATTCCCCACAACATCCTTCTCTCTAAATTACACACATATGGATTTGATAGAGGGACTGCTTGGTGGATCAAACATTGGTTGGATGGTTTCATCCAGAGGGTAGTGGTCAACAGCTCAATATTGAGATGAAGACCGGTGACGAATGATACACCTCAGGGGTCTGTATTGGAACCAGTAGTGTTCAATATGTTTGTGAATGGCATAGACAGGGAGTTCGAGCTCCCTCAGCAAGTTCACAAACAACATCAAACTGAGTGATACAGTTGATATGACTGAGCGACAGAATGTCAGCCAGATGGACTTGGACAAGATTGAGAAGTGGGCCTGTATGAACATCATGAAGTTCATCATGGAAGATAGGGTCCTCATCTGGGTTGGGGCAACCCCTGGCATCAATACAGCTTGAGGGATTAAGGGATTGAGAACAGTCCTGCAGAGAAGGATTTGAGGGTACTGGTGGATGAAAAGCTATACATGAGCCAGCAATGTGTGCTTGCAGCTCAGAAAGCCAGGCAAATCCTGGGCTGCATCAAAAAAAATGTGGCCAGCAGGTCAAGGGAGAGGATTTTCCCCCTCTAATCCGTGCTGGTGAGACCACATCTGGAGTGCGCCCAGCTCTGGAGCCCTCAGCACAGTAAAGACATGGACCTGTTGGAGTGGGTCCAGAAAAGGGCCACAAAAATGATCAAATGGCTGGAGAACCTCTCCTATGAGGACAGGCTGAGAGAATTGAGGTTATTCAACCTGGAGATGGCTTCAGGGAGACCTTATTGTGGCCTTTCAGTACTTAAAGGGGGTTTATGAGAAAGACTGGGACAGATTTTTAGCAGGTCCTGTTATGGCAGGGCTACCAAGTTGATTAAGGGAGTGGAGCATCTCCCATACGAGGATAGGCTGAGGGAGTTGGGTCTCTTTAGATTGGAGAAGAGGAGACTGAGGGGTGACCTTATTAACATTTATAAATATGTAAAGGGTGAGTGTCAGGAGGATGGAGCCAGGCTCTTCTCAGTAACATCCAATGATAGGACAAGGGGTAATGGGTGCAAGCTGGAATATAGGAGATTCCAGTTAAATATGAGGAAAAATTTCTTCACAGTGAGAGTGACTGAACACCAGAACAGGCTGCCCAGGGAGGTTGTGGAGTCTCCTTCCCTAGAGACATTCAAAACTCACCTGGATGCATTCCTGAGTAATCTGATCTAGGTGTTCCTGCTCCGACAGGGGGATTGGACTAGATGATCTTTCAAGGTCCCTTCCAAACCCTGATATTCTGTGATTCTGTGTTTCTGTGAAGGAGTAATGGCTTTGAACTAAATGAGGGAAGATTTAGCCTAGATATAAGGAAGAGGGTGGTGAAACACTGGAACACATGGCCCAGAGAGGTGGTAGATACCCCATCCCTGGAATCATTCAAGGTCAGGTTGGATGAGTTGTGGGCAACCTGATCTAGTTTAAGCTGTCCCACCTCATTGCAAGGAGGGTTGGACTAGATGATCTTTAAAGGTCCCTTCCAACCCAAAATATTCTATGATTCTAAATATTCCAAAGTCTGTGTGCCTCTTTGGACCTCTGTCTCAGAAAAGATAAAAAGAGGGAAAGCTGCAAGTGTTCTGCAAACTCAAATACAGAACTGAGTAATTCCATCATCTTAGAAAACCTTTTTTCTTTGTACTGTGTGGCTTGATAGTCATAGTGCAAACTGTGGGCTACATTATGCAGTGTTGATGGTAAACATTTTGGATGAACCAAAATCCAACCTCTACATCAATGGACACTGCATCATGTGAGCAATTTACTCTACATTTTTCCCCTCCAATACACAAACAAACACACAAAATCCCATCTTGGAAGATCTGCCAGCTTCCCTTGTAAACTGGTATGCAATTATCAGTGAGCTATGCGTGCAATGGACTTGGCCTGCTTCGATGGTGGCATAGCCAGATATGGAGAAGAGAGTTGGACAAGCAGAATGCCTGTGTTTGTGGTATCTGCAGTAGTTTCTTTTTACCTGTGCTCTGTCCAGATTCATGACTGCTCATAACAGTAAAACACACACAATGTTGCTTGCATAGTTGTTGAATAATATTTGCTGCTGGAGCTATATCAAGCTGGTAGGGAGGGAGGAGCATGTGTGCTAAAGAAAAGTGGCTGTTGATCCACATATACATGCACATGTGGAATGTCCCAGGGTTAATATAAAAATAATGACCTCCCATGCCATTTGCATTATGAACATCTCTTTGTAAATGAATCCAGGGCCATTTTTCTTTTCCCTTTTTCAGATGAAGTGAAAGCATACAAGAATACACAGAATCTTCTGCTGCAAACATGAATTTTATTGCCTAATATTGCTAGGTAGAAGAGGTGAAAGACTGGGTTTCTAAAGCCACCCAAAGTGGATTCTGGCTACACCCTGAGGTTTACAGAAGCAGCTTGGCACCCATCAAGCAGAAATCACAGGCACGCAGAAGAGAGCTGGTCTTAATGCTGCAAATGTGTTTATACTGGAACTCAAAATAAATAGGGAATAATGTGTCTTGTGTGTGCTGAGCAAGCCTATGACACCAACAAATTGAGCTGTTTTGGAAAATGCTGCCTGAGGAAACTTTAGCGCTAAGCTTTAAAAGGAGTGGAGCCAGAAGTGGAAAAAAAAAACAAAACCAAAAACAAAACCAAACCCAACCAACAACAACAAATAACCCAGAACATATTTCAAATCTGTGCGTATGCTATAGGAAAACCCTAAAAAACCCCTAAATTAAATAGTTTGGCTTTGGGCAACACACAAATCTTCACCACTTTGTAGGTCATTAAAATGGTTAGGGTTCCCAAGAAATGTAAAAAATCATCAAGCACTTAACACACACACACACACACACACATCTTTTTCAACTAGAGTTGAAAAGTTTTGTACATTTAATAGAGGGTGAGTCTGATCTATGTAAGGAGGTATAATAACGTGGAACTGTAATGGTAGTCAGAAAGATTGTCTGAAACAAACACACACAACTGACTGTCTCGTTAATTCCTAGTCATGACTGCAGGTTTAAGAAGGCGTTGAAAGTGATCATGTTTGTATTTTCTGTAACATAATGAATTTCGATGCTAAGGAAAGTAAAGTATTGATTGGGAAAAGCTACCACTACCAAAGTTAAACTGAGCAAAATAAAGACAGATACTGCACAAGGGTCCTTTGTCCTTTTCTAGAAATGCCTCTATATTGCAATTCTATAGCCCCAGAAAGCCACAGTGAGCCCAAATAGCAATAAAACAAAAACACGCTCATTTTGACAAATATACAGTAGATTTAATGAAGCAACTCTTAAAACCATTTTTACTAAGGATCTGAGAAAGGTTTGTTTGATACGATGAATCATGAGCATGTGTATATAGTAAATATCAGAGAGCTAGAGACAGAGTTTTGATGAGCCCAAGGAATATTTGAATGCTTTGCTGAATTTTCTACAGCTCCTATACCTATAAAATTGATATGTTTTGTCAGCCTTTTCATAGCATTTCTACTAATGCTAGAATGCACTAGGAAGAACACTGTATTACATTGCCCTAAACAGTGCTCTTCTGCTGGGACAGGTCTCTTGAGACCACCATCTGAACTTGTGCTGCTCTCCTGGTGCATCTTTTGCAGCCGGTCGTCATAATCATAGCCCTTGAATCTGAGAGGAAAAAGCATCTGGTAAATCCCAGCAGACAATAACATTAGAAAGGTCACAAGGAAATACACTTTTCCCACATAGTGTTTTAATTGAGCTATGAAAATCTGCTATTAACTGTGAGCCCACTGTATCATTTTCAAGGTACAGGGTTAGAGACTGAGCAATTCTCCTACACTCCCAGAAATTCTACCTGGGATTGTGCAGCTGGTTAGAGACCCCTTTGCAGTTTTAGCCTGAATGCCTAAGTTACATATAATTCTGCAGTTCATGCCTGGGATCAGGTAGCTAGTGTCTGAGACTGCTAATATACGGTGGCATATTCCTAATCTACACAAAATATTTTTCTACTTGCAGTCCAAATCAAGATTTGTCACACTTCAGAAAGTGAGTTTGATTTTTAATAGTTGTCACCATTGATGTCAGGAAAATAATTTTCCCCATAAGAGTGGTCAGGCACTGGAATGGACTGACCAGGGAGGTGGTGGAGTCACCATTCCTGGTGGTGTTCAAGAACCATCTGAATGGGGTGCTACAAGACATGATTTAGTAGCTTAATGGGTAGTATTAGTGATAGGAGGGCAGCTGGACTAGATGATCTTGTAGGTCCTTTCCAACCTTGTGTTTCTATGATTCTATGATTGGCAAATAAAAAAATTAGCATCTAGTAATACACAAAAAATCTTTTTGTGTTTTGTTACTCTGTGTCCTAGCCTTCTATTATGTTCAAAATATCAATATACTTTTTAAATGTTACATTTCATAGGTACTTACACAGAGAGAGCTACTCTATGTTAATATAGAATATGTTTTCTATTTACATTGTGGTTTTATACCCTTGTGTTTATTACATTACCATTCAATATGCCATTGGTAGTACACTGGTTAAGATTTTAATCTCTATTGAATTTTTGTGGATGAAGAAATCACTGAAGTTCCCATTCCTGTGACAGAGGCAAATTCATGCCAATAAGTTTTTTAATGTACATGCAGATGTTCACACCTGTGCTGGCAAAGGCAATGTATCACCTCATGAACAGGTTTTATATAGCTGGTGGCAAGAAAAATCAGCTGGTGGCAAGAAAAATCAGTCACAGCTCAATTTGGTTATACCCACACCTATGTTCTATGGCTATAACCATATTCTACATGCATGAAAGACTGTGAGATACCTTTTAGCATGTACATTTTTGGAATCCAAGCTATTTCTTTTCTTCTGTGCTACCTACCCCATGACATACTGCTTTCCCCTGAAAAGTTTTTGCTTCTTTCCAATGTTAGTTTTCTTTTATCTGACTGACATTTAAGATCTCTCAGCTGCCCATTTTTCCTTTCTATATCTGCCTTGCCATTTTCTCTTCCAGCTTTCTGGTTTTGTCTCTACAGCTGAAGTTCAGCTTGGTCTGGATTTTAACCTTAGTATGAACTATTTATCATACAAGATTCCTTACTATACATACCTTTTACACACAAAGGATACAGGGTTGGAGAAAACGTCTTGCAAGTTTTTACAAAACTCAGGTACTTTTCCTTCACACGTAGTTATTTTGTGCTTTAGGGCACATACAATCTGCATATTTGCATAACCTCCATCTGCTACAAGCTATTAGGCCCCAGCACTGCCCAGAACCATTGTCCTCACCTAACCATGTAGAAAGCCTAGATTACTTCATAGAAGCAAATAATGGTACATTCTAATATGAGATAGCGTCTTTGTCAGATATTGCCTCCGGGATTTCTGAAAAAGCCATAGCTATTTAACAATTCTTACTGTTTTTCTCTAAACTAATAGATGCTTCAAAGATGTTTCAATCCCCTAAACCAGGTAGACAAAACTAAAACAACACAAACAAACAAACAAACAAACAAAACTCAACTAAACCCCCAATATTATAATACCTGTAGTTTCCCCCCACTGTTCCGTTATACTTTTTGATTTTCAACAGATTCTCCCCTACCCTGTTGATGGTGTTGGTAGAAGACATAGTTCATTGGTTAGTGTCTATGTAGGGCCCTTGGCAGCACGTTTGTTTCTCATTAAGATAGACATTTCACAATCCCCAACAAAACATAATTTTCTGGAAGAACTTAGCTTAAAAGGAACTACTGCAGTAAAACCACAAGGCCTGCCATTTACTCTTAGGCTATATTTTACGTTTTGCCAGTTTCCTTTCTTTCTCTAAACATCATTAGGATATCGTCTCTTTTGCAGAAAATACAACTTTTTCCCTTCTGAGTGGAACAAATGTTCACAGGACAAAGCAGTTGGCTACTTCCAGTAGTTTTCTTTTAATAACAACAACAGAACTCAGCATTCTTTTTAAGCAACATTAACCTTTTTTTTTCCTACATCACCTTTCATTTTCTGTTTTCTAAATTAAAAAGGCACTGCAAATTAAAAAAGGAAATAAGGTTAGGAACATAAAGATAAGTCAAGTATAGCCCTGAGACATAAACTGAAGAGCAGCCTTTATCTACTTACCCAGCTATTCTATGTTATCTCCTCCCATCTCCTTGATTTTTGACTTTTGGCTTCCACAAGTTTCTTATCTCATTATCCCAGTGTGTTTCATCTGCTGCGAGCATGGATTGCAGATAAATTAAGGATTAATGTCTTGACTGCCAATGCTTGGGCCCTGTATATTGTCAGGAGCAAAATATGATTCAGCTCTTCAATTTTACAGATACATGAATCACTGTATGTGGAAAATTGGACTTTTACTGAACTGTTGTATCATATGCCATGAAAAGTCTTTAGATAAATAACTGAAAATATATTTTTGAAGTTACTAAGAAACTGAAAAGGAAAAAAATAGTTTTGTTCTAGTTGGTCCATTCATTTCCAGTGGGTTTAAATATTGTCAGGCTAATAGCTATCATTTGGGATATAATTCCTCATTATTATTCATAGCACAATCATTACAGAGACAGGCTTCCCCTGCTTGTCTCACCAAAGCCCTGCCTCTTTTTAGGATGATAATCTATGTTGATAAAAAACTTCAGTCCCTGCTCAGCCTACAGAAACAAATTAGAAGTGGATATCTGAGTCCTAAGGAAAAAAATCCCACAAATCTCAAAGGATACCCATGGAAAATGTGACTCCACCATTTCTATTCAAATCTAACAAACCTTTAGAAGACGAAGAGAATTACTTAAAATGCATAAAATGCCAAACTTCATGTTCTTTAGACCTCTGTGGTCATTTTATATTGCCTTGACACCGTGCATCTGAACATCTTATGGCGGTGCATCAAGAATTATGACCAGGATCTAGTATGCAAGATCCATTCTCTTCTCCTCACCTACATAGAAAAGGCAAGTGTATTTTGAGTGCTTTATAAAATCATACTTCTTGGGAAGGCCGAAATGCCAAATGACATGAGGGAGGCCAGAAGCAAGCTGGGCAAGCTGGGCAAACTGGGCAAGCTCTCACTCACAGCTAATGAAGAGTGGAATATTTTTAAGGTAGGCCATAGAAACCATAAGGTAAGAGCATACCTACAGCCAGCTGCTAGAGGGCAGAGGAGCAGACCAGACAGCACACCGAACCTTATGTCCCTGTTTACTCCCCTTGTAGCAGCAGTTTGTGCAGCTGGTGCCTTAACTCACTGCAGTGCTCCTGAGTGTCACAGGCAGGACTGGGGCTGGTGTCTTCACTGCCAGTTGATTAGATCTGGGAAACCAAAAGTCATCCACTGAGTTCTGCAGGTGTACCTCAGTCTTTCAGTTGATGCAGGTTTTCATGGCAGGGCATAACTCATTGTGGGGAAAGCGAACGAGCTACAGGTTTTGCCAGTTGACTGCATATGATATGAAAGTTGTGGATGGACAATAAACAAGCCATTTCCTTCCCCTTCCTCCCATTGTTATTAAGGATACTTTGCACAGTCTAACAATATTGAAGTAAGGGCTATAGGGTCAGACCTTAAATCTAATCGTAAAAACCACCTGGTGCCTGAAATGGTTAATACCTCAATGAACCATGAGAACCAGATGCTTCTTTAAAAAGGATGTGGGGACTGTGGAGATTTATAATGTTTAAGTCAACAGGTGAAGTAAAAATCTCCAGGATCTTAAGTGCAGTCTGCTAAAACTGCAAACTTTCCATTTAGAGCATCTGCATTCTCTGTTTAATACCCATTTCACAAGCTGACTTTCATTCCAGGTTGAGCTCGGTAATGGGATGGCTTTCCAGGCAATGTTGTAAGCACACACTACACTTCAAACTGCCTGCCCAGGGCTTAGCTAAGTGCTTGATCTTATGCAAATGTTACCCCACATACTACAAGTAGTCTGTGATTTCTCCCACATAAAGTCAAAAGGTTCAAAGCTGACATTTAGGTTTAGAAATTAATTTTACATTTTTAAAAGTGGCCTGAACTACTCAGCACCCAGAGATTCAGTGGAATCTCCCAGTGTTCAACAGCTGTGAAAATTAAAAATAAATAAATAAATGATTTTCAAAATTGGGTAAAAGGACCTCAAGGAGAACTCATCTGAGAGAAAGATTTGGCAGTCATCTTTGGTCAACTAAGACATATTCCCCCACACAAGGAATGTTTCAGGAACCTGGTTACAATATGTTTTCACACACCTGGCATGCTAAAGGGGATATTGATGAGTAATAATCCCCCAAATCAACAGACTGCCTAAAGATACTCAAAATTAAGGGAGAGGTTTGTCAGTACTTTTTACAATTAACATTCTACTTTTGTAGACTTTGTAGGTTAGAAGTAGGCAAATATATTTAGCTGTATTCAATAAGTGTGAAACTAGTATAGCAAACAGAAATGTACAAGTGCCCCTTGCCAGGTTTCCTGTATGCTGAAAGATTTTCATTAATGACAGATTATATTATATATAAGTATATATTGAGTAGATTAGTATAAGTATATATTGAGTAGATTAGATGTGGTGTTGAGGGATCTAGTGTAGGGGAGAACTTGTAGAGTAGGGCTGATGGTTGGACTTGATGATCCCAGGGGTGTCTTCCAACCTAAATGATTCTATGATTCTATGATTCTATGATTAATCTTTTCTTCAGAGCCATAAAACCTTCATTAATCAATAATCAGTTCCCAAAGCAGCCCAATGTATTGAATAAGTTGCCAGGCAAATATGAGATAAAAATAATGTTTAAATTCATGATTCAGAAAGAAATAGAGAGGGGAAAAGACAGGAAGGAAGGAAGAAAAGAAGGAAGGAAGGAAGGAAGGAAGGAACGAAGGAAGGAAGGAAGGAAGGAAG
>VZTM01022449.1:13862-26005 GCA_013400555.1 Jacana jacana
AGGAAGGAAGGAACCAGACAAACAGACTCAGCACACAGGCCCTATCTCTTATTCTTTTTGTGACACAGAGTATATAATCTAATCCTTCATTTTTTGAAAGCTCGCCACTGACTACATGCTTAGATGTTTAGTTTATATCGAAATACTCTCAAGACTGTGTCAGTCTCCCCTTTACTATAGGATACCACCCACTTTTCCTCATACTTTGTGAAAAAATACAGGAATAGTTTGCCAACTGCAGAGGAAGGATCATATGAAAAACAAGCCTTCCCACAAGCTGCAGATGAAGCCTTAGATCTCTGAAAGAGCTGGGGAATATAAAATAGATATGAGTTATACATGAAGAAACGATTTATTGCTCAGCTGTGGGTTAAATTTGCAGCAGTACTGAATGTTAGATATCCACATGAGTGGGATACAGGCACTCAGGAAAGAAATCAGGAGCCTTTGGTGTCTTAATTTCTTCAACAAAATGCTAAATTTACCAGGAAAAAAAAAAATAAAAACTACTGTTTTTAAATCCAAAAACACTTTCAAAAACTTACACTAGCAATTAAATGTGGATATTTGGGAACAGGGAGAAAACTTAGAAACATGCTGAAGCCCAGAGGAATATTTCAGTCTCTGGAGTTCACAACCAGATGAAACACAGGAAATTACAGAGATGTAAACAAGTCTTTCAGCCAGGTTTACCATTACTTTTCCTTTTTCCCTTCTATGTTTCAGTCAACAGTTCAATTCCATAAAAAAAATAAGTTGTTTCTTGGACTTTCCTTGGTAATCTTTCACTTGCAAATACTGCATTCAATTACTATTGGCTTTATTATTTAGATGAATAGGCAGAAGTTGGATCTGAAAGGCTGTGATGATCCAGATTTGGTGTAGCAACGAGTATCAATACCATGAACTGTTGTATCATGGCAGTTTTTTTATCACCATCTTGATGGATTTATTTTCCTCTGTCTAGGGTACAAATTGAATTTCACCATGTGTTGGTCAGTGATATAGTAAAGGAACAGAGAATTTTTTAGCCTTGAGGCTTTGTTATCTGCTTCTTTGTGTATTCTAAAGAGCCAGAGTTCTTAAAAACAGCACTGCAAAACTGCTTTTGATCTGTTTGAGGACAGGGATGCTCTACAGAGGGACCTGGACAGACTAGATAGATGGGCCAATGTTAATGGCATGGCCTTCAATGAGGCCAAGTGCCAGGTCCTACACTTGGGCCACAACAACCCCATGCATCGCTACAGGCTTGGGGAAGTTTGGCTGGAGAGCTGCCTGGCAGAAAAGGACCTGGGGGTGCTGGTCGACAGGCGGCTGAACATGAGCCAGCAGTGTGCCCAGGTGGCCAAGAAGGCCAATGGCATCCTGGCTTGCATAAAAAATAGTGTGACCAGCAGAAGTAGGGAGGTGATTGTCCCCCTGTACTCAGCACTGGTGAGACCGCACCTTGAGTATTGGGTCCAGTTCTGGGCACCTCAGCACAAGAGAGATATCGAGGTGCTGGAACGAGTACAGAGGAGGGCAACAAAGCTGGTGAGAGGCCTGGAGAACAAGGCTTATGAGGATCGATTGAGGGAGTTGGGGTTGTTTAGTTTGAGGAAGAGGATGCTGAGGGGAGACCTCATCACTCTCTACAACTGCTTGAAAGGGCACTGTAGAGAGATTGGTGCTGGTCTCTTCTCACGGGTAATGAGCGACAGGACAAGAGGGAATGGCTGCAAGCTGCAGCAGGGTAGGTTTAGGCTGGACATTAGGAAAAAATTTTTCACGGAGAGAGTGGTCAGTCAGTGGAATCAGCTGCCCAGGGAGGTGGTGGAGTCACTCTCCCTGACTGTGTTTAAGAGCAGATTAGATGTGGTGTTGAGGGATGTGTTGTAGGGGAGAACTTGTAGAGTAGGGCTGATGGTTGGACTTGATGATCCCAGGGGTCTCTTCCTCCTCACAAGAAATGGTCATGACTTTGAAAACTTTGCTATCTAAATAGATAAGAAAAAGTCTAGAAGAAAGGAATGTTCCCTCGAATAAAATAAGACCAGCATGTATAGAGTGAGGTATGCCATATAGACGTGAAATGCTTTTTCCCCCCAGCCCCCACAAAAATTTATAATCAGACCAGCAAACAGATCTCCATCTCCTTGCCATAGCCCAGACTGGAGCTCCTTGAAGTTCAAATGTATTTTCTTAAGTTCTTTTTTACTTACTGACTTTGAAGCTTTGGCAGCTCTTTCATTTTTTCAACTCAGCACTATTAATGCAGTTTTTTGCCTGAGCCTTCTGCGAATTGTGGCCCTGTCCATCTACAGCTACACAAACACAGATTTAGATGCTCTGCTTGGCTGAGAGGAATCAGCTCCTAATAAACAAGTAACTTCTGTTATTTTCTCCTATTATAGAGTCTTAGAGACTTATTTCAGCTCTCTGAATCAGTTGTCTCTTGACCTGAACGTATATATTTTCATCTCCATGTTTTATTTCAGAGTGCTGTCACAAGAGAATTCAGGATGTTCAGATACGGATCCTTATCTGGTTCTCCTTATAGGCATTCAATGTATTGCAAGTCTTAAGTTAAATTATCATGTTTGTGTCTCTAATTGCTCTCACCGTGAGGAAACCATCCTCCATCGATGTATTTTTTTGACACAGAACAATGTTCTGGAATATGCATACTGCCTGGTGGTTATTTCTTAGAATACAAGGTCTCATATATTTAAAATAAGAGACTACAGGGCCAAGAGAAGACCACTCACTTGGCTTCTTATCACAAATGGTTAGGAAAAAGAGTGAAACAGTGTGACATATCCAGTTGAGAGTATTACTGACGGTATTATTATGACCTCTTTTTATCTCTGGAAAGGTAAAACAAAAGTAGCTCAGAATCCCCATGTTATTTTGCTGGACTGCCTTAACCACTGTTGAACAAGTCTTCATCACTATTTATAACCAAGTCTCTTTATTACGGCAGCAGATAACTGTGCTCTCTAATGCAACATGCTGGTTTATTGTGCTTAACCTCTGGAAAATATAGAGAAAGCACCAAACTCTTTTCATAGGTCTACTGAACAGTCAGTCACCACACCTAAACAAATATCAGTTGCTGAAAACCTGGGGTTCATTGAAACTGACTGCACACAAGGAAAGCCCACTTTTAAAATGAAGTATTTGAAGTGTAATATTTTCAAAAAATATCTAAAAATCTAGTGGAGACTATGGTATCCGCTTGGCTGTGTAATATACCTGCTTATGAAGAGGGTCAAAACACAGGGTTGAAGCAAGACACTTAGAGACTTAAAAAAAAAAGGATAAAGATACTCTTCTTTTTGGGAAAAGCATTATTTTTTCTAGTCCAGTATTCATAATTTACAATGCAAAATGCTAACTTTGCTTCCATAATGTTTTTGCACTTTCAATTTTGCTTTCTAGAGCAATAGAATATTACTGACAAAAATCTCTGTAGAAGGAAAATGTCCAAGCCATAAATGTGAATATTTGTTAAAAGCAAAACTTAACTGTGCAAATACATACTCCAGCAAATAACGGTTGGTTGCTTGTCCATGCAGGGAGCAAAAAAATTTTCAGGAGGTTGAATCTGTCTGGCAAAAGCTACCCAATCCAGCTCATATTTCTAATATTTGTCACTTGTCCAAAAGTTAAAAATATTGAAAATATTCAAAATAATTTAGAGTACTGAAAAAGTTGAAAGCAACTCCGACCTGCTCTGTGAGAAAATAAGGTCACATAAACTAAAAAATTACTTTTACAAAATAGTGATTTAAAAAAATGAATTATGGGATATTTGATTTCATTCATAAGTCCAAGTAAAAATGATTAATGATGAGTGTAGAGAGATTAAGAAAGCAGTAAAAGGGACAAGATGGCTCAGGGAATTGGTAATGTGGTACTGTGCCTTTTTGGTTCCAATTTCAGCTTTTCAGTTGCTGTTACTAGTGAATCCCTCATGCTTTACAACTGGCTTTTATATTTTAAATCTAAGTTCTCCTGCCAAGTGGCAGATTGCCTGAAAAGTCAATAAAAGTTGGGGTCTGGTTCATGACTGCATTGATCCAGTATCACGCTAGTGCAGCTCAGTTGACTTCAAGCAGTGTAATGGAGCACCAGGACCCAAGAGTGTAGTACTCAGCAGCACATAACACTTGCTTGGAATATGAGTTCTCTTAACTATAAATTGGGATGCAGCCTTGGCAAAACCTGAGATTTCATCATGAATCTCACAACATTTGATGCATTCCTTATAGTTCCATCTCTCCCAGTGTTTGGATTAAAAGCAAATCTCAGTTTTTGCTTTAAAAGTTAGTTTTCTAGAATACCTTTGCATTGTACTGAAAGATTTGTGGCTTGTGTATACCTTTGAGACTCGAGAATGGGGACAGGAATGATTAAAAAAACACCTTATTGGATATGGTGGTTTTTTTAACAAGATTTTTTAACATAGTTTCCTCCTCTCTAGAATTCTGACCCCTTCCGTTTACAGCTGGCAGTGTTTAGGACTGTTAATATACTGGCTTCCTGGTCAGCGTAGTACATATCTCAGTCATATCTCATATTTCAGTATGAAACATGAGATGAAAATTCTTCTGTAAAAAATGAATGAATTTTCTTCTGTAAAAAAAGGATGCCTATAGCATTTTAACTTCAACTCTGCCTAGAAAAATAGGGTGTGGAAAAGGGAGGAAAGATCTATATTTTCCTTGAAAATCATTCACATTTCCCATTAACATTAGTAGGTGTTTACATGCATTCATAAGACAGGGAATAGGCCTTGTACTACATATCCATAATGTTTAAAAAGTGAAATAAAAATCAAACCACGCATTATACTTCAGGCAGCATCATTACGAGCTGGAATACATTATACTAGCTTCTGTTGCCTGACCAATTATGCCTTTCATAAGATCTGTGTTATATTCCCTGGCCAACTACCATCCTTGCCTTAATCGGAGAAGACATTTGAAAAAAACTGATATGGAAAATCTGCATTTGACCTTGAGCCCTTGCTTCATGTCAACAATTTCAACCACATCTGCTCTTGCACTGTGAAAATGTTGGCATATTTTTCTGAGAACTGCTCCGACAGCTGCAGGCTCTCTCTCTTTGCACAGGATAATTCCACTTCCAAATATTCGGAGAGCAGCGAGTGCAGATCTTTCAATGCTCTCAAATCTAATGCAAGGCTCTGTAGAAAGAATTCAATAGAAGTTTCCACTGAAAATCTCTTTGATTCTGGGTCCTTGAGGAAGAATTTATTATTTCTGTTACCACCATGTGATGATGAAATCACGTCTACTTGACCAGTGGAAGATGAGAATTTTTTTGCAAAAGGAATATAGGAGTAGCCATGCATCAAGTTTATCACAGCCAACAAAAAACAATCAAACTATCAAATACAGATTTTCCGTCACAATCTGTTCATATAAGGTTAATGAGTTTTGTTTGCCTAATTTATTGTCTGAAGCATATGTAAATTTGGATGAAAAGCTATCAGACTGGGGACTGTGATTAATTTCTCTGTGCGGCAGAAGCTCTGTATCTTTCTGGACTTCCTCCGAGATAGCAATGGCAACATGTGCAATGATAAGTACTGAAGTTTGGATGAATGTCCCATCAGTGAGAAGTTGGGGTTTTTTTTTATTATTATTATTATCTTAAGGTAATTTGCACTGTGATTCATTATGATTATTCCTTGATGTGCTGCTTACTGAAGACAAGTTTCTTACAGAATACCGTTTCCCTGAGTATACATGTAATGCTATCTGGCATTTGTGTTCCATCTTTACTCCATTGTAAGTCCTTAAAAGGTACCCCTTTTGACCTTCTGCTTGACTTTGCAGTGATACCACTGCATTTATTCATCCATCCACTTAGGGTAAGGGTTACTGAACATCATATACAAGAAGTTTGCACCTTGCTGCATTGGTACATTGAAAAAAAAAGGCTCTTTCCGCTTTTCTCTCATTTCAAGCACGAAATTACAAGTTAAGGTTAGGTAGTGGAAGCAAAATGAGGAAGAGGGGAAGGCAAAGGTAAAGACTGCCAGAACATGTTCTGCATTTCCAGTCAGATGTTAAGTTGCACCCATGATACTCAATACTTTAAAGAAGAAAAGAATATTTGAATACTTTGCTGTATAATCTCTACAAGGCTATTTAAATCCAACATAAATTAGTGAAATATGGACTTCCATATCGATGACCCATTCTCTTATGGGCTTGGTATCTTGTGCTGTTTTAAAATTTTTGTATATCTTTCTTGCAAAATTTCTTCTTGATTGTAAATCCTCTATATTTGCATATACGGTAGTAGTATCAACGTGGCTTAGTCTGTTTGGTAATCATTATTCAGTCTGGTCTATTACTACTTATACTTTGATGAACAATTCTTTGGAGCTTTGATTTTATATTTTAAAAAATTGTTGGAGTACAATTTTGATTTTAATGGCAATCACACAGACAAATGTGTTTCAGAGAAATTTTAAAATGCTAACACAGAATAGGCAAAGCTCTCAAACAGTCTTGAAACAGTGTGATACCTGTGAGCTAGGCTGTGGAGTTGCTCTTCTTTATCTTTTCCCTGAGAGTGGGCTCTCCAGCATCCTCTTGAATTTGGAACAAGTTCTATATTTTTGAATGTTTACATTCCAAATCCCTTGCTTTATGGTTGTATAATAAGCAGATTGGTATACCTGGATATTGTAAAGCAAGAAACTTTAATGTCTGTGAAGTAGTGGGAACTTCTAATATTCACATGAATGTTTAGCAGATGTTAATGCTTTCTGGTTTATGATATCCAGGTACGTTAGCTGATCTATGAAGTCTGAGTGTTTTGTACATGTAAGTAATAAAAATACACTGGTTCATGCCACTAGTCCTATCAGAAATTAACATCTTACAAAGTATTTGTGGCAGCAGGTATTCAAATTTCCATTTTGTTAAATGGTTCTATAAAAAATACCTTTGGAAATATATTAAATTAAAAATGTTATCAACAGAGTTAACTGGAAAAAGTCAAGCCAATGAAGCAATGAAAAATAAAAATAATTTAGTTTGATGAAGGCAAAAATTACACTGGGTTTTTAACTATGTGCCACACCATGCTTGTACTTTGTTTTAAAAGGAAGGCTACAGGAGGACAATGATAACATAGTGGATAAATATTTAGATTCGGAGTTAAGTACTTCAGCCATAAATTGCTATCAGTACTTGGGAAGTCCATCAACACATATGATTAGTTAGTAAAGTCTAATATTTATTTTTCCAGTTAGTAAGCTACACATTAGTGGATCATGGATTCTTCCAAAGTAATTTTTGATTCCTAAACCACCAGCTTGCTCACAGGCAGTGCCTAGTGAATATTAGATAACTGGACTTCAAGTCCAGGTTCTACTTTTCCAGTGTGAACTGCTCATTCATTAGTTACTTTCTTCAAGAACGATGTGATAGTTTCTTTGGTGATAGTTTCTTTCTCACTTGAGCGTTCAGGAGAACAGCTAATTAATCTACAAAGTCTGCAGGAAATTTACAGGCTTTGGCAATGTTCACACAGTAAAATAAATAGCACTCATGATAAATTTCACTTATTTAGTGGTTACACTTATAGACATTGACAGGCTTTAGAAATGTTCATTACTATACTCTCACAATACCCCTGCTAAGTGGGTGATTATTATCATCCTTCTACAGAAGAGGAAAGTAAGGGAGCTAGAGATTAAGTGATTTATCCCATGTCCACAGGAAATCTGTGATAAAGCGCAGACCAAAACCCAGGTCTCCTGATTCCCGGCCACATGATCTCACTCTGCCAAATTGTCCCCTACTGTTGTTCTGATGGCTTGGTCGAGGTTTTGGGAACAATACCAGAAATTTCTGCATCAGAAAGGAAGCAGAGACAGTGGCCAAATATCCACATATTTAACGGGACTGACATGATTCCTGGATAAACAGTTGTAATAATAATTAAGGGGTTCGTTGGCCTTATGCTTAAACATAATAAAATCTACTTCGGGTGTGATAGTGATCACATGAATTTGTCAATACTCTTCATGGGATAGGCAAGTTCAAAATGCTATTATGTTGTTTCTTACTATTTTAAATAACTGAAGGGTGTTAAGGCTCAGCCTTTTCCTCAGGCAGCTGCTCCTGAAGGAGATCCAGTTTACAGACAGCTTCTCTTTGACCACCCAGATGTCACATCCATATGTGCTCAGCCATTTTTTCTGCTTATTTAGCCATGTCTCATATGAAATAGAAGAAAATCCTATTTCACACTCCACATTTTGGCAGCTATTGCCAGACTCACGGACACAGAATAACAAAGTATTATATAGTGACTTTATACAGCACTGTTAATTTGCACTAAAAGCTTGGCTCTGTGTTCTTCTTCCACCTTGCAAGGAGTCGTTGACTTTGCCTCCTCTGTGGAAGGTCTAAAATAAAACCGTAAGAAATGCCTGTGTTGTTCACATGCCAGAAAAGCTTGAATGAGAACACAGCTGCAGTGAGGCTGGTTCCCATTCTGCACTGGTTCACAAGGGAATGAGGTTCCCCTTCATCCACTTGGCCACGTATGATTGCACAGGACTCTGGGGCCTTGGGTTGAGGCACTGAAAGGAGATGTGTGCTTTTTCCCAGCCACAAACACACATAAGTGGGTTCTGCTGAAAGATATAGGAAAAGGTATACCTGTGTCACAACAGGACTGTTTTCTTGACCTTGTGTATTGGTCAGAGATACAGATTGAACAGAATGACAAATTAACCCAGAGAGCAAGAATTAGCCAAGATGTTACTTTGTCTGAGCTACAGGTCATTCCCAGTACCGCTACTCTGGTGATGCAGACACAAACTAGTCCATACTTAAGGGTTAATCATAACATCATCCCAATTTAGGGGACAAAGAGCAGGAATTTGAATTAACATGAACTGGTCAGTAGTCCTCCAGAAAAACTCTTGTCCAGTTTTGTACTGATGGTGCATATGCACGTACCTTGATGATACTCACTATCATTGATCTTTGATGATTTTTCTTCATGGCACCTGCTGTCTCCTTTTTCCTACCCAAAGCCAGAATTTACTATATGCCAGTCTCACTCTCATTTTCAGCTGCCCAACATTAGTGATATGATGATTAAATCTGTTGCTGACATCATCTTGACAGAGAGATCACAGTATCAAGAGGAAGGGACAGAAGGCACAGCACAAGCTATGAAATAGAAACCATAACAACCTACCACCAAATTAAAATGGAAGTTGTTGCAAACTGATGGTTTATTTCTGTATGTATGTCATCTATTACTTATAGAGTGGATGTATTGGTCACATCCTTTTCACAAGCACAAACTTTATTTGCGTGGAGCAGAAAAGTTTTAGAAATGAAAATTTCTTTGAATTCACAAATATTTGTATCCAAAACATGAAACATATCTGATATATAATGTCTCTGCATAGTTCAGCTGGCTAGTTTGTGAGTTTGAGACATTAAAAAGCTCTAATGCAGTTAGATACAGGGATATAAAACATTTTTGCTTCACATATCTGGTTGCAGACAGAAGTTTGCAAAACAACCCAAGAGACTCGGAACTCAGGAAGGAAACAGAAAGATTCATATATTTTTGGGTTGTTTTTTTTTTTAAAATACTTTTTTTCTTTAAACCCATCTCATATTTTGTGTTCAACATTTTGATTATCTGTGTCTGACAGCTCCGCAAGCATAATTATTCTGTGTAAGGTGTTGGTTTCCTCCTTACCTGGGATTAGTCAGCTATCAGAACGAAGATTGTTGATTTAAAAGTCTTCCACCAAGGCTGTTGGCTTGGACACTACAGCAAGAAGTGGCTTCTTATTCCGGGGATTTAATAAAGCTATTTCTCAGCTGATATTTCTTGACTTTGAAGCAGAAGGTATCTCTCCCCACGTACACAGTCATCAATTTCAGCATGGGCCCTTCTGAATGAGACTGATACAAATATTAGTACCTGTATGTGTCTTATCATCATGATTGACTGGTCTTCAGGCGTGAATCCCTCTCTCCATCAGCAGCAGTCCCTGCCAGCTCTCTGCCCATCATGGCAAAGGCAGCAAGTCTGTGACAGAGTACTCTTGAAAGGGGCTTTGTTGCAGTTGGGAACTAAGTCTGGCAAGCTTTGGGTAGATCTTTTAGCTACAACTGTTTAAGATTATTTAGTGGCTTTTAAACACTGTTCATGCCCATTCTGAACAAGCCCACAGAACATCTGCACAGTGTCTGCTAGCTGCGCTCAGGGAGTGTCTACCAACAATCCTATATTGTTCTCAGCAAATTTATATCAGTCCAAAGTTTTTTTTTCCATGGCTTAGTATCCTCTTAAAGCATTGAGCAAACTGTGACCTTCCATTGGTTCAGGCATGGAAACTATAATCACAATATTGAGGAGTTATATTTGCTTTGGAAAAGTAATCCTATTGTTCTCTCCTTTTAAAGCTTAAACTAACAGTCAGCATGAATGTCATCTTTATAAAACGATAGGAAACCTACAATGTCTGGTATTAATAAATGCCTCTGTGCTCAGTGTCTGAATGGGGCTGGGACTGAAAGGAGAGAATGAAGTCCTTATGACAGAACTCGGGGGTAGTCTCTCTTGTGAGTATTTTTATGAGAGGCAACTGCTACAGAAGTGCATCTTGAGCATCCCAAGACAATCTGTTTGCTCTTCAAGGGAGCACAGTGATAATTTATTCCTGACAGGAGAGGAGAAGCCATAATGGTGGTCTGAACTGTCACTGCTGTTTGTTGATTCACTCCAAGAATACTCCAAATTGCTGACTGTATGATCAGAGAAAGAACTGTCCTGTTGGGAATAGATAGAGAGAGATAGCCACTCACTGAAACCAGTGAGCCCTAATACAGCAGCATAGTCAGAATCCTGGATGTTGCTGACATTCTCTTTTAAAAAATCAGCCCCAAACCCCTAAAGCTCTAGCAACAAAGAGTTTATAAGTGTCAAAATGATAGCAGAGATTTGGGCAATTCTAGCAGCAGGGTACAATCACTTATAAAATTTATCTAACTAGCCCACTTACTGTTGCAATGAGTGGTAGTTGAAGAATCAGTGGCGGAAGAAAATTTGTCTTAATTATATAGAGAAAGATCTCAAGTGAACTGGATTCAGTTCATGGTTCCTCCTTAGTCTTTCTGCATTATTTCAAGGGGGTCACTTAATCTCTCTCAGTGTCTTTTCCCTGTCTGCAAAAGAATAATGGCTTTAAGCTTTTTAGAACAAAAATGTAAATGGATTATATGTTTTACCTGCAGAAAATACGTAGGGCTTTGATCTCAACAGTGGCAAATATATAGTAATTAATAAAAATAGCATTAATTAGAAGTAAAGATTGAATTACACTTCAATAGGACAGATTTAGATAACAGTGGCTGTACATACTGAATTCATTTAATTTTTACAGTTGTGTTCAGAGTAGTGAATTATTTTGGCTGGAAAACTCAAGCAGTGCCAGCAGCTGTGAGGTCAGGAATAACTTGGGTTTTGTTTTTCAGCTCTTGGTCTTCTTACAGTTCGTTCAGTAAAAGAAGGAGGTGAGAAATATCCAGAAATTTCGGACAGTGTCCAGAACTACTTTTCCAAACTTGGTCATTGCTGGTCAGCAGTCATACNTAGCTGATCAACAATGTGTGTATGCAAATGTAGGCCTGTTCTGGAGATAATCTGAGTTCATCTTTCAGTTCTGAAGGCAGTCTTCAGAAATGCCGTGCTCTTGCAGTTTCAAAGAAGGAGAGACGAGCCATGCTGCCCTGTTAAGCTTGTCTGAAGACCTTGTTAAATTTTTTTAGAAACCCTTATATAAGAGGCAGTGTTGTAAAAGAAGTTGTACAAGTCTTTAACTTAGCCCTTGAAGAGTACATTGTGACTGTTACCTCTCTCTGGGAGGTAACTGGGGAGAATGACAGATTTTCTTCTCTCTTTGTAATGACATGCAAAAATAATTTTTCTGCAGCTTGAAGAAGAAAATTAAAAATGTACAGTCTCTAAGAATAAATGCAGGTAAATCAATGAGCAAATGAGAGTTTCAGGATGGAGAAGGGAAAAAAATAATCAAGTTCATCAGGGAAAAGAAGTTCTTACTTGACCAGACAAAT
>VZTM01022449.1:26437-54853 GCA_013400555.1 Jacana jacana
CAGGGAAAAGAAGCTCTTACTTGACCAGACAAATAATTATAAAAGTTCTTTGAATCTGAAACAGAAGCAGACATAAGAGAAATTTGAAAGACTTACCCTTAATATGTTAATTTTCACTCAGTCTTTTGAGCTTAGAGGTTTTATTTTTTAATTAAGATTATTTATTAAGGTCATTCTGATGTGATATTTCTTGTCTGTGTGAGTGGAAGGGTGCCTTGAAAGCTGTGGCAGAGATTCTGTTTCTGCATAATCGGCCCATGACCCCTCTTCACTTTTTCCATTTCCACAGCTTTTGTTAATGCATTAGCTATGAACAGATAAATTTTCTGAATCAGACTACTGCTATCCATGGCAACAAAGACATGACTTCTTCAGGAGCAAGACAGCCATGAGGGCAAGAAAAAAAGTTAAGTTTGTGGAACTAATTCTGGCCACACTGTAACTGTCCAGATGTCAGTATAAAAAATGAAAGCAATGGAAACCGATACCCCTCATATACATTTAACACAATGATTTAAGTATCATCCATTTTACAACATGGGAAAAAAAGTCTTCCATTGTGTGGAAACATGTTGCGCAACTACTGTGCTCTACTGTTTGGAAAACACTGGGACAAGCCAACACCAACACTTCTTCTCATTCTCATGTTTGGTTAATCAAATTATTTTTCACCAGACATCAGCCAGAACACTAGATAATTGTTTTCTATTTTAAATGATGGCTTGTTGAATTCAAAGGGCCTTGTTTGAGTCTGCAAAGCCTGGCATTAAACTGGAGTAAAATAATATCCAATTATGCCCATTACCCCTAGGCAAGTACTTTTCTTAGAAAAATCACCTGTCAACAGCACAGTATTCTGCCAGAGCAATTTTTACTCCCTTTCTGTTCCAGAGACATTTTATTTGCTGATCTATCAGTTGAAAAGTCTCTGTCAAAGAGGAGGAAATAACAATAATGTTTTAGTTAAGCAACACGCTTGTACAGGGTAGAAGAGTTATGCCAGTCTAACACAATGCATTCTTCTCATTATTCTGACTCAGAGGTCCAGACTGTGAACCAGCCAATTCTGGTCCAGGAGTAATTAGGAATAGATACAGGGAAGGTCTAGTAAGATCATGGGAGTTATCCTTATGTGCAGATGACTGTTTTTTGCTTTCTTAGCTTGGTTTTCAACCTGGTATGGGTAAGAGACTAAAAGCCCAAACAAACCAACCCAAAATCCAAACCAAAAAACTCAAGAAAAAGTAGCTGGTGAAAAGTTTTTCTTTGCAAATAAGGATGCTATCTATGGGCTCTCACATGAAAAGGGGTAGTGGCACACAGCTGGCTTTATGACAAAACATAAAGTCTGAATGTTTGGAATCCCTATGAAGGTCTCAATGCCTTTATCTCTCATAGTTTTTAGTGGGCTTCACAGAGAAGTAATTTTGTGGTTCTAAGAAATATTGTAAAATATCTGCAACATGTAACAAGGGTTGCTTTAGGGGTTCCTTTCATAAAGTTTTGCACTGATTAGCATTTTTTATAGTAGCAGACCACAACTGGAGGATGGTAACATTTTGAGAAGAGGCATGTCAAGAGGAAATAAATTAATCTGAGAATATGTTTAAGAGAAACAACTACATTGACTTGTGTATTAAAAGAAAACTGTAAGAAATTCTGGAGGTCAGAGCAATAAACTGTTTTAATCTAATTCAGTAAGTTATATTAAAGAGTCATTTTCATCGAAGGGTTATTGAAACCAAATTTTGGGGAGAAGTAGCCAGCTGTTTCAGGGAATGTGTGATTAAGTTTTAAGACGATTAATTTTTCACAGCAGTGTCCATTAAAAATGTTCCCATCATATTTGGTAACTAAAGTGTATTTGCTACAGGTGATTACTTTGTTCCATGTTTATTGAGCAGAGATCCCTTCAGTCTGAACAAGTAATGTTGAGCAAACAGATGTTTTTCTTACCCAAAATGGCAGCTACTTAACAATCACAAAGAATTCTTTTTATGCTTTCTTTGTCAGTTCAATGGTACACAGAGGAATAAGAAAAGTGGAGGCCAGGGGAAGTCTTGACTACTAACACAGGTTTTGCCACAGATTTCTTGTATGACAGTGAATAATATTTCAGTTTTGCCATTTGTTCATTAGAAATAGTAGGAGATAGGATTGTATTAAAGTGCCTGTCCAGCAAGGACCAGAATGTGAGACCTTGAAGGGACTGTTCATATAAGTAGATCTCTCTCTGAGTTTACACATATGACTGGTGCACTAAGCCTATAAAGTAATACTGAACTGCTGAGTACTATTGTTATGAGCAGAAAACCTGTGAGCTGTGGACACTTCTCATTGCTCTGCTTAGGCACTAACTCACCAGATCTACCCAGGCTTAGAGGAAGGCGTTGGCACTCAGCCCCCCAGGGGAATCAGGAGCCCTGACATAGGGACTTAAGCATGTGGGTTTACATGCTTAAGAGCAGGGGCTCCAAAAAGACCATTGTGTTTAGTGGGAAGCCACGATATTATCCTCTGGTAAACATCAACATTGAAGAGTAGTTTAAATTCTACTTCATTTCTAGGTTTTTTTTTTCCTTTCCATTCCCCCCGTGCCCGGTGTTTCTTATGAAAATTTAAAGTCCTGAAAAGTCTTGTAAAAGACACATGTATGAATTCCTTCAAAACTGATGGAAGAAAGAAAGGTTGTTCTTTCTTTCAAAGCATGCCCAGAGGAGCATATAGTGATTGTCTCCACTGTTGCTCAGCATTTAGCGTAAGCAAGAGGATGATGTAAGGCTGATGAAATTTAAGCACGCTTTTCACTTTCTGCTGGAATATGCATTACTGCCCAGTCTCTGGGGTTTTTTCGTCAAAGGACTTTCTCACCTTTCCTTTAAAGCCTTTTCTCCTCCCCTCAGAACTGGTGAGTGTTCACTGTGTCAGAGAAAAGTAGCAGAAATGACATTCATTAGGATGATTAAGAAGCAGAGCCCTTGTTCCTTGATCCTTGCTCCAATTAACACATCACCCTTGGGCAAGCAATAAGCATTTCCTCATCTCCTTTCTTTCACACCTCTGACCCACTTGACCAGAGTTACTCCCTCCAAAGTATCTCTTACACCCTCACCAAATACTATTTTCTGATGGTGAGGATTCTCTCTGTGACATGGTAGCCAAGGATTCTAATATCCTTGGTTGGACAAATAGATCTATCCCTTTTGTAGTGCAGGTGGATGATGCTCTGATGTTGGGAGCAGCATCAGGGAGGAGGACCACCTTAATTCTTTTTTTCAGTGGTGATCAATCTGTTGATAGGTACCCTACAGCACCCCCCAAACCTGCTGGGAGATTAGTGAAGGTTAACCCAACTCAGCATGGGAGAGATGCTAAATTGGCAGCACTAATAAATCAAAGGAACTTGCTCTACTAAGAAGCAGAATTCCAAGCACATACAAAAAGGTTAATATTGAAAGCTTAGTTGTCCACAAGTGTAAACACCCCACACTTAGGAGGCAGCTGAACAAGGGTCCTTAGGGTTAGAATTTTTGACTGGGGGCTTAAAGTAGCAGGTGAGCATTGAAGTCATATCCAAGCTCTTTCATGGATTGAGCCCCCAAGTCCTACTAACTATTAAGCAGCCACCTTAAACACACCTCAGGAATCTCAATCTGTTGTTTATCACTTCCCACAGGCACCACTTTAAACACACACATGTGTGTATATGTGTGTATAAAAGGAATACCTGGAGAAATTTAAAACATCTTAATTAAACTTAAGATGTGTGGTTCAGATAAGATTGGCATGTGGCCACCACATTCCAAGATTCTCAAATAGCATAATCTAATTAATTTTGTTTAAGAACACAGAGGTCATAAACATACGGTAATTTGAAACACTTAGTACTCTGCCAGCTGGCACTGTCTTCATTCCAGTTCTTTTCACTGTAATTTCAGTTCCATTTGTGCCGAGCCTGAAATCTCCTCACTCTAGTAGTAGGGTATATTATGTTACACAGTATTCAGCTGCGGTATTTTTTAATGAACTAATTACATGTTAGTTAATAATAGAACATTTCTTTAGTAGTCAACTGCTGAATATAATTCTGAGAGAACTACTGTAAGCTAGGATCCTGCAGGAATGTTTAGGAACAGGTTTCAACTAAAAGCATTTTGTTTAATCTTTAATATGTTATAAATAAATAAATAAAAATCTCCTCTGAAATGCCTGATGTTTTATCTTTTCTATGCTGGGTTGTGCACTGGGAACTGATATTTTCCCACCTTTGATAACAGATGATTTTTGAAAGTCATTCAAAGGATGATGGTCCGTATTTATAGAGACCTGCCATCAGAGAGGCATATTTGAATTTCCTTCTGTTTGCTATCTGCTTATGCTCAGCCCACTTCTACTGTCTATGCTGCAGACACAGTCTATGCCTCATTTGCTAGGCAGTGTCCAAGTGCCTGGAATAGATAGCTTCTGTGAAGTTTAGACCCTTTTTATGGCTCTTCTGAATGAGGCAGCATGATGTCATGTAACATGATGTTGTGTAAATCTTTCAAAATGTTTCTCACTGCTCTGCCCACTGGGGAACCATCTGGCTGATGTTTTTAGCCAAATACCCAAAGAACTCAGTGCACTTTTAGTTACTGATACGCAATGCAGGTAAATTTCACTACTTTAGAGCTCAGCTTTGTCATTCAGAAATAATTCTCCAAGGACATGCCCTTATATGTTGACTTTTGACCATTTTGAGAGAGCAGAAGCCAGTGAGCTACAGATAGAGTTTGATGACCTATGGATATTATTATTTCAGAACTATGTACTTTTGAGAATGCCGTAGATCAGATTCTCCATGGCTTATGTAAATGAGCACAACATGTTGAAGTAATATTTAAGCTACACAGATTTATAGCAGGGAAGAACCTGGCTCTGCATACAAAGGCACATGCGCATCATACACAGGCTTCACTATTCTCATCATAGCAAATGCATAGCTATCACTAACGTTAATGAAAGGCATGCATTGAAGAGTTATGTTCTTACATGTACATTAGTATGTAAAGATCTCCATCAAAGATATTCTCTGCTGGAAGACAGATACAGTTACAAAGTGATTCTCTGTCTGGTACTGCCAGCAGCACTGTAAATCCCCCACACCCCGTATCTAATGTACTCAGATGCAGAGGAGGCAAACAGCCATGCCAGGGGAAAGCAAGAAGAGCACAGGCTGGCTAAAAGGCAGCTCTCGGAGACAAAAACCAGACAGAACCCCCTACAATCCCAACTCTGAACTCCTGAGAACCACTCGGTTTTAACCCTTAGACAGCTAAAAACAGAAGAATTACCGAAGTTTATTATTAGTGAAAATACAAAGCATACGCTTTTGAATATGAAATGCTGTGTGATGTGGAGGCATGGGGTTTTTTTAAGTGTTATACATGAAAGAAACTTACACATCTCTTTTCTTACCTCACACTACCATTCAGGACAAGGACTTCTTGCTGCAGAATCCCTGAGGTGGGTAGGTGTCTTTGGGGTGTGCAGCCCAATTTCTGCTTGAACCAGGTGCAGTGGGACCAAGCTGCCCAGAGCCTTGTCCAGCCAGTTTTGAATATATCCAAGGATGCGGATGCCACCACCCCTCCAGGCAACCCCTTCCAGCGGTTGACCATGACTCAAGTTTTTTCTTATACTCAGTCAGAATTTCTAGTGTAGCAACTTGAGTTCATCATTTGGCACCCTTAGTGAAATCAAGATTGGACCATAGCTTCACTAATCCCATTGAATTTATTTGAACAGTTCTAAGTAGCTTTACTGTAAATTGTAATGGAGATGATAGAACTTCAGGATACAGATAACCAGTAATGATATATAAACCTTTCCATTTGGGATTTAGCTGGATCTGATACTTGCACTATTGTGTAAGTGGTTTAAGTAATATAATTGGTGACATGAGACCAATCCTTTTTCTATTTTATGTTTCTGACATTGCTTAGTGATCTCAGTCCGGTTCTCAGGGGACTGGTCTCCACATCAAAGCCCACTATCGCAGTTCTTGACAAGGTTCCAGATTCTTAAAGGTATTTAAGCATTATTCTGCTCAGTCTTGCAAGGCCTGAGTAGCTTAGACAGATAAGAATCACTTTCTGAGCAGCCTGACCTAAGATTCCTTGAAAGCCAAGACTTACGTGAAAAAGAAACTGGAATTTATCCCTCATCCTTAGAAGCAGTCTTTCCACAAAAAGTAGGTAGGAAAGAAAGTAAGTAGGGCAAATTGTGGAAATTTATATTGTTTTATAGGTGTCATGCATGTTAAGAGAACTTCACTTCTAGGGACTGTATCACTCAATACTAATACCTATGTATCTTAAAATAAATTATAAAAGGAAATGTTATTGGTTACAAGTCAATTTTCATCTTAATTTTTCATGGATATCAGAAAAAAAAAATTACAAATTTCCTTTCTTGAACAAGATTGCAAAGAAGGAAAGATCTCACTGGATTTTTTTACTTCTTATATGTGTCCCTTGAATATTGTTTTGATGAGAAGTATGCTACAGGAACATAGCTGAGAATGACCAAAGAGGAGATGTGGTTCATGTACTTATGCATAAGAGATCTAGCCACTGCCTTGTGTCTGGGAAGTTTATACTTACAGTTTATTTCCAAGAGAATCATCAATATAACACCTGAGAGCTTAATCCTTCTCCCACTAAGTCAGTACCAAGACTCCCACTGGTTTCTACTGTGTAGGTTTGAAGCCTGCATATTCAGAGCCTGCAAAATGAACTGCTACTTACGCAGGAGCAAAGCCAGGCAGAAAGTATTCAAGTATAAACATTTATATTTGAAGAATTATCTTTATTGAAATCCATGACAAAAGTGATTGATTCTCTGTCTTCTGGGGGGTGTGTGTCTCTTTTTTTAAAATTTCTATATCAAAATAGCTAATGAAATCAGAATAGCCTATTTTATTTTAGGTTTT
The DNA here is from genome assembly GCA_013400555.1 of Jacana jacana. Lineage (NCBI taxonomy): Eukaryota > Metazoa > Chordata > Aves > Charadriiformes > Jacanidae > Jacana > Jacana jacana. The sequence continues at coordinate 33,411 of VZTM01022449.1, forward strand.
AAATAAACTGGGAAATTCAGTCTTATTTTTTGAGTAAAATAAAATCTTATTTTATAAAATATGGCTGATTTACAAAACTCTTAATCATCATAATCTCAATGTTTTGGGGGAAAAGTCATCAAATATCACCTGAAGTTACACAATCAATCAGATGAGTCTGCTTCAAATCTTGAAAAACAAAAAACAGAATTGAGATTTTCCTGTGTTTTCAGTGTTGTTTTTTTGATATGCTCTATCTGCTTGGAAAGTAACTAACTGCAAATCCCAGTTGGAGAATATCAAGATGTTCAGAGAAAAACTAAAGCACATACTAACATTGGTTTTGTTCAAGAGCAAGAGCATAAGGGGGAACATGTTTCTTTTAAAATCGGGATCTGCAGAGTTCAGCGGAGCTGAGCTTTGGGGAACAATTAGGATCAGTACTTTTAATGATATGTCATTTACTTTCCTCGTTGCAGATCTTCCAGAATAAAGTATTTCATTTCACGTAGGATGTGGTGTTGAATGAGATTGAAGGAATGAGAAAGTCACAGATTCGTGAGTTCTTGACTTCCTTCTTTAAAATGTACTTCTAATTCAGAAATCAAACATTGCAACTAATGAACTACCATTAATCTCAAAAAGCAATAACACTTCCCTTCATTGTCTTCCCAATTTTCATGAGAAGCCACTACAGACCACCTTCCTCCCTGACTCACAATTAGGGTGCAGGGACAGTGATTCTTGTCCTGCTGAGAAACATTATACCACCAAGTGCTGAGCCACATGAAGTTTTTGGCTGTGGTTTTTCATTTTTTTTCCAGTTCTCCAGATTCCTATGCCCTATTCTCCAGTTCCCAAAGTTAGGCATTTCTGTAATTTCGATTCACTTCCAAATATCTTTAGAAAATGCAAAGCGCTCTTGGCTTGGATTTCATACACAGTCCAGTGCCAAAAACCTATCTGCATTTTTTCCCTTGTATATCCTAATTCTAAACTGAGTTTTCCTTTAACATTCTGCAGTACTATGCTGTCCTGGGGGGAAAATAGCTATTCAGGGTGGCATTACTCTTGTGTGAAATACAAAGTGTGAACATTTTAGCTGCCCATCATCTCTCAGCTGAACAAAATGGCTTTGTGTCTGGCACTTCTTCAGCCTTACTTCTCCTCCCTGAAATTGCTTAAACAAAATCCATCTTACTTGTTCTTTCTAAAACCATAGACTTGCATTGTCTAGCCTGTCTAACAGCCCCCTAATCCAGTCAGAAAGCCCAACCTGTTTGAAATAACCAAATATGCATGTGGAATTTGCATTAGAAACATAATAGACCTAATAACCATGGTTATTACAGCCCACTCAATTGTTCAAACATGCCTCCCACCTGTTGCTGCTTATAGTGTGCTCAAGTGCCATCAAGCGCAAGAGCTAGGGTGCTATTTATATGGAACCTTCTTAGACATGCACAAGATGCAAGATGTATTTACAAGAGCCTTCTTTCATCTCTTCCGCTAGGCACAACAGGGATCTCATCTCCTCCCTGGATGCACATTTGACTGCAGATGTCATTACTGGAAATAAAACATACACACCAAGCAGAGACCGAACTCCAGGAGACCAGCACAGGAATTCTCTTGAGCTTTTCATTTAGAGAAGGAGAAAGTGGGGAAAAAACCCAACAAAAATGCCCCACAGCTTTGCTGGTTTAATTGCTCTGTTGTGAATGCAGGCAGGATGAAAATAAGGAAGGAACCACAAGTATTCAAGTGGGAGTCGTTCCAAATTCCTACAGGAAATTTGTGTTGGCATTGGGGGCCTGAAGTTAATGGAAGGATTCAGACTCACTCGAGTAGGCTCTGGATCAAGCCCTTAATACAGAAATGTGTCCTAAGAGGTGAGGCACCTCTTGTGCATGGCTACAAGGCACAAAACAGTGAACTCCTGGTTCTAATTAAGCCAGCTAACATTTTTATCGCTAACTCATTGGAGCAGGATTTTACCCAAAACTTTGATACTTTTAAATTTTAGCAGACTTAGTTCAGACTCTTTAAGATTAGGTCATATCAGAGTTGAAATAACCGCCTTAAATCTATGTACAACTCAGTAAGAAGAGAATCAACTTTTAGACATGGAAATGGTGAGTTTTCCGTTGCTTTGCATCTCTGATAGTTTTAAAGCAAGAGAAATAAAGTCTGTGGGAAAATGTCTCTCCTCAAATAGGTATTCACACATATTTTTATGAAGTTTTACAGCTTTTTTTGATTAGCCAATTTGATCTTTACAGTACATGCTCTTTACTTTTCTTCCTTGGATTTTTAATTAAATTATTTCTTGTTTCTTCTGCTTCAAATCAATGCCCTGAGAGTGCAAAACAAAGATGGGCATTATTGGGAGAGTTCTGGCTGAAGACTTGAATACTCAGCCAGTTGTGAATTAAAGCACAGACCCATCATGTTTCATTGCTTCACTGAAGAACTAGGAAATAAAAATAAAACAAAATTCCAGGTTTAGTTCAAATGGCTCTGTAAGATACATGAGACTTCTGTCTTTAAAGATCTATTTCTTGATTCTGGAAAGCAGGAGCCTTAATGAAGATGTGGTGAAACTTCAGGGGTGACTGTTTCTGCAATATACCCATGGAAGGATACTGAGATCTTTAGGTATTTGAAATGTCTGTAGTGATGTATGGAGAGACCTGCATAATGCATTTTCTTGCGCACCAGCAGACTAGCTACAGAAACACAGAGCTCCACTCAAGCAAGCTTACCTTACTCTTATCAAAGGCTTTTCTAGGTGGAAGATTTTCAGTGGTTGAGCTATACTTCGAACATTCCATGATTCATTTACTGTACCATGAGACACACCTCTTTCTTCATGCCTGTAAAAGTGATGGTATAATCCCATTATAAAATGAGATTGTCCTGTGGGCTTGGAACTTGCAGAATCTCTAAGTCCATCTGCTGGTTTGATGCCATTGTGCATATCCCTTTGGGCCTCCGTGTGAGCAATATTCCAGGCACAGCTGGCTGAAACGCTGTTGTATAGTCTGTTATGGAAGGAAAATTAGGTTTTCAGCTGAACTTGTGAGGGATTTTTTGGTTTGGTTTGGTTTGGTTTGGTTTGGTTTGGTTTGGTTTGGTTTGGTTTGGTGGATGGGGTTTTTTGTTGCTTTTTGGTTGGTTGGTTGGGTGGGTTTTATTGGGTTTTGGTTGGGGTTTTTTATTGTTGTTTTGGGGTTGATGTTTTTTGTTTGTTTTTGTTGGTATTTTTCATAGATTGTCTGTTTTCCATGGTAAATTCTAGCTTCTGGCTGAAAACCCACAGTATTTGCAATAAAATGCCCTGTGTGTTTCTCTGAGATAGTATACAGCATGGGATGGTAGGGGAACATTTTCTGAGAAGTACTGCTGATATAAACTCCTATTACTGTTGGTGCTTTTTCATGCAGCCAGTTGTTAGTGGAGCCACTGGAAATTACAGACAGATAGAAGATACAGGTTGTTGCATGAAGCTTGTTCAGCATGCTGAACACCACCACAAATATGTTATTATATGCACTCTTCTTTGAAGTATGATGGATGTAGCATGTGTGAGTTGCTCTCTCATTTTTCTATTGAATTATAAAAAAAACAACCCACAGATCTAGCTGGGTGGTAGCTCCATTTTTCACAGTAGTTTCTGACGGTAGTTACATTTCATTTAAAACATACGCTCACCTTTCCTGCATTCCCCAATGTAAACATGTAAGAGATGCTGGAATTTACTGAAGAAAAAGAATGTTGCAATCCTGTACTGCAGAGGTTGGCACAGGAGGGCCAGAGAAAACACATCTGTGGGTGAAAGGCTCACACTCTGCCTTTCACAGAAAGCTATAGGTTTTGCCCTGGTTGTTCATGGAAGCACTGAGCTCAGTATTTGATTGCACAGAGAGAGATTGGGCTGTACCCAGTCCCACTGTATGACTTGCAGTGAGGCATGGGGAATACAGCTGTGCCCTGCATGGCAAACTAAGAGGTGAAGGGAGTTCCACTACCCCTGCTTCTCCTCTGCCTCAGTTAGCCTGTTATCCAGCACCAGTAATTGTGCCTCTGCCTTCCTCTCTGAGCATACACAGCACTTGGAAGTACTTTTAGCTTTTAAGGCTATTCAAACAGACCACTTGATGATTTTCTCACTAAAAAATACATTCAGCTGCCAACACCTGAATGTTTTCAGCATCTTCTGCTACCAGAGAAAATGAAGCTTTTGTTTTGTTTTGTTTTGTTTTTACATTTTTTAAATTGTGAGCTCTGTGTCTTTGGGTTAATTAGTTCTGGCTGCAGTTTAAAAGAATGCCACATGCAGAAACCACTAGAGGCTTAAAGAAAGGAGCAATTACTGCATCCACATTCTTGGAAAAGTCTGATAACAGAGGAGACCATTCCTACAACTCGGTGGCAGGCCTAAGTATGCTGTGAGGGAGTACAGCATGAAAATGACTCACAGGCCAGCGCAGTGTCCTCAGTGCTTGCACACTGACATCAAAGCCTAGGAACTCAAGGCCTCCCTTGAATGAGCTCAATGGCATTTAAGAAGATTCTGGTAATCAGTCTAAAAAAAGCACTTTAGACATGTATAAGGAAGCAAAGTGCATGATTCCTTTGTTATCTCTGGCACCAATGGAACAACAGAAGTGTATTTTCCCAGGTTGTCTATCAGAGCAGATCCCTGCAGGGTTTTTCAGATGCCCTGATAAATTAAATTAGCATATATCAGGGAAAAGTGCACTCTACCATCCTGTTTGAAAAGAAAATGTCTTGTATCATTATTAAATGGTGAATTAGGTTCTTACAAAGTGTTCATTTCGTCAGATCCTGAAAGTTTGTCAAATGGATTATTTGTTCTGTGGTACTGATATCTTCATATACAGAAATGCTCCTTACCATTTTGTGTGTTCCCTAAATGTTTACTGATAATCATCATCCTTTTCATCTACCTGTAACAAAACTGAAGTTAATTTTCTCCAGAAATAACAGATTGTCCACTTTGTTCTGGACATCTCTGACTGCAGTGTGTTGAACAACTTAATTTTCAAAGTCCTGCAGGCCATTATCCTCTCACTTCTGGCTTGGTAATTTTACAACTCAGCAGATCTAATTTTATTTTCTAATGATAAGACAATTGTCTTATTTTCTTATTACATTTGCTTTTAATTTTTCAGTAATTAACTTCAGATACTAACAGTTCCAATTCAGTTTCACACAAGGTAGTTGTATGACAGAAGCTCTTTAACTGGTACCAGTTAATAGAAGTTCTTTTGTAGCTTTCTTAAAGGTCATGGAACTTGGGCAGGCTGGATTCAGTCCTGTCTCTGCCCCAGACTGCCTTCATGACTCTCTCTTCTCTACAAGCTTCTCTTCTCAACCCCTGGAGTAGGTCAGCTTTCTCTTAGGTGGGCTAGCTCTCCCAGTGCTACTTTTTTCCATACTTACATGAGGAATAATAGTGTTTCCAGGTTTCCAAGTAGCAGTGATTTGGAGTTGGTCTTAATTTCTAACAGGTATTAGCCAATGTCTAACACAGTGGTGCTCTAATCCTGGCTGACATCTCTTTGTAATCATCAGATTCTACAAATAAACATCAACAACAAAGAACAAAAATAATTCAGATTCTAAAAAAAGTTACATCTTAGAGACAAAACACCTTGTGTAACACCATGTGCTAGGAAGCCTCTGCTGAGAGCATTGTTCACATTATTTTTTCTTTAAATTGGTCAAATTCTTCAAGTTTAAATGGAGTCCACTTTTTTTAAGAGCATGGGTTGGGCAAAAGGAGAGGAACACAATAACATAATGACAATACAATGGAGTTGTAAAACATATGGGAGAACACATAAAAGGATTAGTGACTTAAGAACATGTAGGAAGAAAGGTGAATTTGAAAATAAAAGAACGTCTTTTAAACATTTCACAAAACAGCAGAGTGATATTTTTTTGAGTGATGAAATCCATTGTTTTAGTGCTAAATTTATTATGAACTCCTGTAGTGGCATATGGCAAGTACTGTCATGAACTTATGGCCAGCAGCATGATAATTTTCCATATATATAAGCTTATGGTCCCACTTTATTATTCCCTTGCTATATTGGGGACGTTCCCACACCGAGGTCTCAGATAAATCCATACAAGTATTCATTTTATAAAAAAATAGTAGAACTGATTCAGACAAAGTAGAGGAAATCTCATTTCTGCAGAATGGGACAATTACCAAAACAGCAGATGTGAGTAACATTGGTGCATCTTTCAATGGCAGCTCTTTGGCACAAATGAGTATTTGTTTGAAGAATACCAAATGTCTATTTGTAAGTAGACTAAAAAAGTCCTATCTGTGTTTTACTCTTTCCTAGCTGGTGACCTGTAAATTTCCACAAGTGAAGGAAATGCCTCTTTGCCCAGGTAACAATTTTTTTTAAATGATCCATTAATATTATCTTTTTTATATATTCCTCTTCTTGTTGCAGCAGTTGTTCATTCAGGGGTTGGTTTTTGGGATGAGGGTGTAGAGATTTTTTTGTGGGAAAAGGGTAGCATTAATAATTAAGAGCTCTTCTTCAGATGGATTTCAGACTATGAGCTTATTCTTTTAAAAGGTTTCTGAAATCTTTAGTATCATTAAAACAAAAATCTAGACAAAGTTGTGGAAATACCTCCTCTCATTCCACCAGTCATTCGTCCACCATCCATTTTAAAGCATAAGCCCTTTCTGCTTTCGCACAAAGTGAAGGAAGGAACAAGGAGAAAATAATTTCCCCTTTTGCAGATATCTTTTGCTTATCTTTGCCAGCTCTGACAGAAAAGTCAGAAACTGAAAAATCAGTTACTCCTTTTGTAATTCTTTTAGGACAAGGCACTGGCTCAACCCTAGCAGGACCTTTTGGCCTTCCCAGGAAGGGAAAAAGATGGAGGAAAAACAAACATGTAGTGAAAAACAACAGACTGTAGAGCACAATAAATACTAAAAACAAGGGCTGTGGGAACTCACAGGATCAGAAATGGATGAATATGGGAGCAGAGGAGGGACATGGAAAACAACACCCGCATCGGTGCCCTATGCTCCCAGGAGGGATGCAAGGAGCTGATGGTGTTGCTTGGGGACACCTTGCCCTGTGGGCTGGGGCTCACGGGAGTGGGGACAGAACCACTGGCAACCAAGCTCCCCCCACCCTATTTTGGTGCTTCTTCTGTCCTCCTGGTGATGTGAATGACCAATTCAGTCAGAGCTCAGAGAAAGATGAGGGAGAGGTTCTGGTGACTTCCAGGGCCTTATTCTGAAAGGTTAGCCACGTGCACATTCTTCTGGTTATCAAATGTGGTGCCCCAAACTGGTCTGGGAGGGTAGCTTAGAAATAGCTTAAACTGTAGCGCCAGGCTGGCTTATGATGCCCCAGCAGAATAGTGAGAGACTTTCACCATGAGAAAACAAACAAACAAACAAGAAATGAGAGAAAAGATGCTGTTTTCCATATTTTGCTTGGAGGCAACAGACGTTTATCATACCTCTTTTGGCAGGACTGACTCTTGGCTCAGAGCAAAGCAAAACTTTCCATGGAGAGTGAATGGTGCTACTGACCCAGACACAGAGATGTGGAAATATATGGACTAACCCAAGCTGTCTCCAGCAAGGACGCTTTACTCAGGAGGCAGCTGCTACATTGTAAAGTCTTTGTGGCAAGCAGATTTTTTTATTTTTTATTTTTGTACAGAGGGGTTTTCCTCTATGCCTGGGCCTCAAAGGCATAGCCGCCACACAATTTATAAATCACAACACTGATCACTCTTGAAAGCACAACCTCAGTCTGGCTGTAGGGCCTCTGCCAGCACTCTGAGCCATGGAAGGCCAGAGAATAATGTTGGCTGAGTCAAATGGCTCTTGAGGGATTTACAGAGAGGATTATACATGAAAAGGGAATCCTTTTTTATGTCTATTATTGGGAAATAAATGCTAGGCACTGTTCAAAGTTCTTCTGAGTTGGACAAGTTCTCTGAAACTGAAAGGAGAACCAAATTCTTGCCATTCCCTCAAGGTACTCCAGTGAAATGCCAAACATCAGATGGGAGGAAAGAAAGAAACCTAAACTGTTCATCTGATGTCATGACACAGGGTGGAACCAAGCCTGAGCTGAATGGAGAATATTCTGTTTACAGTATGTCTAATTTCCACATTAATTTTCCTACACAACTTGCCATTGAAATATCTGCATGGCTTTCAGAAGTAGATCTATAATGTGATGAACATTTGTCCTTGCCATTGTTTCCTACTTTAATCCTCTCTTGGAGGGAAGTGATATTTAGAATTGGCAGATGTTTAGTTTGAAGACTGTAAGGAGGAGGTAGGGGGATAAAAGCATTTTTTCCTTTTAATATACCTGCTTACTCATATTTATTTCAGGGAAGAAAAGGGCAAAAACCAAGATCTTGTATATAATACCAGGCATACACACAAACTAATTTTATCTGGAGGGTACAGCAGAAGAAATAATTGACATGGACTGTGTATTTAGGAGATATTTTGGGTACCTGAAGCCTAGTGTTATGAGCATCAGCAATAAAATTACATACATGTGACATAACTGAAATACTCCTAAAATCAAACAACTGAAGAGAACTGCTGATTCTGAAATATTTAAAGCTTTCATTAGTACTCATTCAAAGTAATTTTCAGGCTTAAATGTTCTCTTTTGCTTCTAATTTTACACTATAATTGAAAAAATCTTCAAAATAAATTATTTTAATTATGTTATTAATTAGGAAGTCTTTCTAGAAAAGTCACACTCAAATGTGTAATCTTTAAATTGCTTCAGATGTTTTGTTTATGGTTGGTTGGTTGGTTGGTTGGTTTTCTTTTGGTTTGAGGGGTGGGTAGGGGGGTGTTGTTTGTTTTGCCAGTGTTGCTGCTTTATACATTTTTGGCAACACGGAGTAAAATTTTCGTAATCTCTGTTTTCAAGAAGTTCTCTTTCAAGTCAATGAAATCCAGTGATAAAAAAACTTAACCAGCCTTGATATAGCTGGTTTACCTGACTAACAACTGTCACTTGACTACATCAGGACTAAGCTCAAGAATCGTGTACTTCCTCCAATTTTGGTGAATTTATATTCGTGCTCTTTTATGACATCTAACTACATGACTTCAGCTATCTACCAAAGACATTAGGGATACTCATAACGTTAAGTTCACAGCTATGTGCAAGTACCTTCCTGATTCAGTGTGCAAGTGACTTCTCAGTGGTGTAAAGAAAGTTTGCAGATCTGCAAAGGAACTGTTTAACTTCCAGTTGTGTTTTATTCCCACATTGCTATCCTACCTCCCCTACAGAGGCTGCTATTTTATGTTAAATATTTATGTTGTAGCGTCATACACTTAGGATGTAACCCTGATATCTAATATGCAAACACTGCCTGAAAAACTTTATATCCTGTACAATATTAAACGTCTGTATTTTGTTTGGTTCAGGTTCTCACACAAGTGTGAAAAGGAATTTGAAGCTATAAATCACTGTTGGTCAGACTTTACCTTAAGTGCTAACCACATCCCTGAATCAATAATATGTTTTCCATCCTTTCCACAGATGGCTTGACCCTGTGGGTTCACCATGCGTTATTACACCTAGAAATTCCAGCCATACTCACTGATTGCATCACTAACCACTATTCATTGCTCATCTAAGGAACGTCTTCTCAGATGATTTGCAGTCACACAGCTGAGAGATTTTACTTTCCTAGACGAGCTTGCTTTCGAACAGAAAACCCCAAACCTGTTAATATAACCCTAATAGGCAAAGTAAAATATTAAAACACTTTTTAATTACTTCCTTCCATTTCCTATGGCTTTTCTTTTAATAACATAGATTTTTATTATTATTGCTTGGTTTCAGACTCATTTATTTTTGTAATAGGTCTGCTCCATTTCCTTGAACTTTGACCATGGGGGACTGGCATATTCAGCTCAGCTGATAATTTGAGGTTGTAAGAAAACAAGATGGTATAGAAAATCTTGAAAATGTCACTTGTTTGTGCAGTCTTGCTGCATGGGTTCTCAGGGAAGCCTGTTCTCGTTTACAGAGCCACTGACCTCCAAATAATTTTAAATTGCTGTTAAAAACACTGTGATGATCTTGTGCTTCAGAGGGAAGAGTGTCAAATATTGACTCAGCTGATGATTTAATGCAACATTCAGGTATCTGTTGGAAGCATCCCAAATTAGTACTGGTTCTCTGCAATGCAATCTCAAAGAAAGCCCAGTTTAGAGGGGCACATTGAGCAGGATGATGGTAAGCCATATAGGAACAAGCGTATCTCAGAGAAATGACCTTCCATGGGAATACTGTTGGCTTGCAAGCAACTCAAACATCTCAGAAGGATTTCCCTTTATAAGCAGGGCAGGAGCAGCCACCAGAAACTTTATCTGAGGGCAAACAGGCAGGCAGACAGCAGCTTTCCACCAACTATGCTAATGGAGGTGAGTCAGTTGGTTTGTTTCTCAGAGCTTTTCTGGGTGGTTAATACAAAACATAAGCTCCTTTCATCACTGATTTATGTGCTTCCTCTGCAACTGATTGGATAAACCCTCTCTTCATGTGGTGTAATTCTGTCTCATCTTATTGATTTCAACTGAACTGAAGATCTGATCTTCAAGCCTTAAATGTCTTTTCTGTTACAGCTATGTTTGATTTTATTATTTAACTCTTGTATTGTAATTTTAAGTATATGTGTTTAATTTTGGAACTTCTTAAAATAAGGTTTATGTATTTACATAAATAATTTACATACATAAACTATTTACATAAAATAGTTTTATGTAACTATTCAGTCACTCCTTTTCTTAACACAATTCACTTTCATTAAGAAACTTGGTAGCTCCTTTCATTGACATGCTCTAGCCCTAACTCTTCCTTGATCATGCTTGACCAGCATGATAACCTTCTATTACTGGCTGGGTATATGAGAGCAATGGATATTGTCAACCCTGGATTTAGCAAGGTTTTTTACACTGTCTCCCATAACATCCTTATAGGTTAGCTTAGGAGGTTTGGGTTAGATAAGCAGATGGTGACGTGGACTTAGAACTGGCTGAATAGTAGAGCTCAGGGGACTTCAGGGGGTTGTGATAAGCAGCACAGAGTCCAGTGGAGGCCTGTGACCAGCAGTGTTCCCCAGGCATCAATACTGAGCCCAGTCCTGTTCAACGTATTCATCAATGACCTAGATGAGGGGACAGTGTACCCTCAGCAAGTTTGCTGGGAGGAGTGGCTGGCACACCAGAAGGCTGTGCTGCCATTCAGCAAGATCTGGACAGGCTAGAGAGTTGGGTGAAGAGGAACCTAATGAAGTTCAACAAAGGCAAGTGTAGGGTCCTGCACCTAGAGAGAAATAACCCTGTGTGCCAGTACAGCTTAGTGGTTGACTTGCTGAAAAGCAGCTCTGCAGAGATGGACCTGGGAGTCCTGGTGGACAACAATTTGACTAGGAGCCAGCAAGGTACCCTTGTGGCCAAGAGGGCCAATGGTCTCCTGGGACACATTAAAAAAAGCGTAGCGAACAGGTTGAGGGAGGTCATCCTCCCTCTCTTCTCTGCCCCAGTGAGGCCACATCTGAAGTACTGTGTCCAGTTCTGTGCTGCACAGTTCAAGAAAGACAGGGAAGTCCTGGAAAGAGTCCAGTGGAGGGTTCCAAAGATGATCAGGGGACAGGAGCACCTCTCTTATGAGAAAAGGCTGAGACCTGGATCTGTTTATCCTGAAGTAGAGAAGATTGATAGGGGATCTCATCAATACTTATAAATATCTAAAGGACGGGTGTCAAGACGATGAAGCCAGACTTTTTTCAGGACACTCCAGGGACAGAACAAGGGGCAATCGTCACACGCTGGAACATAGGAGGTCATATCTGAATATGAGGAAAAACTACTTTACTTTAAGGGACACAGCACTGGAACAGGCTGCCCAGAGAGGTTGGAAATTCTTCTCCTTTGGAGATATTCAAAACCTGCCTGGACACAATCTTATGCAACTTGCTTTAAGTGAACCTGCTCTGGCAGATGGGTTGGAATACACCAACTCCAAAGGTCCTCTCCAAGCCCTACCATTCTGTGATTCTGTGATTCCATGATTCCTTGCATTCTTCTGAGCTGCTCTCATCATCCCTCTGCTTCTTGACAATAGTATCTTTCCTACAGTACAATCACCAGCACACTACACAGCCTCTTGCAAATAGCTAACACAGAAATGCATCATCTCTCTTCTTTGCACTCCTATGCTTTCCCTACTACAAACTGGCATTTTGTTTGCATTTTTCACTTTTTATTTTTTGCTGTTTTGTTTTAAGCACAGCTGTGTGGCTGGCTGCTGGCTTCAATTATCTTTCCACAATAAATCCCATAAATAAATCTTTCTCTTTTTCCAGAGAATGGGGCTGGATGACTATTTAATTCAGCACATACAATACTTCTTGCATCAGTTTCTTGCTTGCAGACAAATTACTTGATGTGTGCTAATATTGAACTACATTTACCACCTGTTGGCTCAGATCATCTCAAATGATCCAAAGACTCTTGACTTCAGTTCCACTGTTCCTTGTATTCTGTCCACTTCTAATGCTAGTATTATATTCCACTCCAAAGGTTTATTTTTAGGACACCTCTGCCAAATAGTTTACACATGTTAGTTCCCTTAATGTTTCCTCATTTTCAACAGCTTTTGACTCCAGGGACAAACCAAAGCCCCCTGTACGTTACTTCTGAATGGTATATAACCATGACAAGGTAAAAGTGTGAAATGGAGCAGGCTATATACAGGGTCTCCCCTGTGAAAAATTAAAAACAGAGAGAGCTTAAAATCAGATAAGATGTGTGAGAGCAAATGTGAGGAACTGCTGAGAGCATGATACTTAGTGGCCTCAATGGGAATCCACTACGTCCAAGTCATTAGGACTAAATGATACTGGAAATGTTAGTACATTAAGACAGTGTACACTTCACTTGTAATGTGCGAATGTATTTTGGAATTATTACAATATCATTAAGTACTCTGAAAACCATAACATCATTTAAATATTTTTTTTTCATGCCAGTGGAATGTTTTTGACAGTGCCTACCTCTTCTTGTAACAGTTTACAGTGAAATCAGATCTTATCAGGTTGTGTCTATAAAGCGAATGACATCAGGTCAAAACAGAAGTCCTCTCAGAAAGAAAATTAGTAAACCCTATTCCCTAGGGCATCTTGAAGTGAGGCAGCTGATTTCAGGACGACCTGTACACTCTTTGGGTGGGATTTGGCCCTTGCTAAAAAGCTAAAAGCTCCTGATTCATTTTTATTTCAAAACAAAACATCGTAAGACTACCAAAATGTCTACAGTATGAAGGAAGAAACATGAAAACTGGAGATATAAAACTTTCAGTAAGAAGGGGAAGGTTTTTTCCTAGAATTATCTGACTATCTGAAAAAAACCCACCTTTTCAGTCAAGGGACAGTGTTTTAAATGGTTATGAACAAACAGCAATCTGTGACTTCAATATCCCATGTTGTTAGATCTTTTCTGGCAGTACTGTGAAAACATTTCCTACATACTTTCTGCCTTATCATGGAAAGTCAGACAGCTTGGGATCACATGGGTTGATAACTTTCAACCAAATAAGAGACAGAAATGTAAAAGAAAAATACCCTGGGAAAGTTTCTTTCAGCTCATATGTATGAGAGAATATAGTACATTCCCCTGTCCACCCTATAATTAAGATGAAAGGCATATTTCCATATAATTTGCCATTCAGTGGCATGTTTTGCATTCCATGCGGATTGCATCATCTTGATTCTTCTAATGCAATGAAACAAAACAAAAATGAAATCAGGCTTAGTAGTTGAATAGGATGTGCTATTACAGTTCAGACTATTTTTAACTCTAAAGAAGCAAAGCCATTTTTACTGCTAGCTTTTCTTAAGAATTGAAATGTACAGGCATTGCAAAAGTGTGATTTCTTTATATAAAAACAACAAAGTACCATGGCTTGAAATATTAGTTTATCTCACTTACTTTCCCTACTACCATATAGCCAGAGGAAGACAGAAGAAAAGCAGTAAAGTCTTTAGCTACATTTTTAGGTGCCTGTGCCTGTCTATGAGTCACACCATGGATCTGTGGGATTGTCTTGCTGAGCTCTAAGACACCTTTACATATATACACACAAACATCCATGCATTCAGCCTTTACTCTGTGCAGTGCAGGCCTGATTCACCTTGCCTAATCTCATCAAAGTGAATTAGAGCCTTTTTTTCTCAGGTCTGAAATATATTAGGAGTGATGAACTCTTTGTAGCCTGTAGAAAAAGGTTTACAAATTGATCCTTCTGCTGCTGTAGTTCAACTGACAATAGTAGAGTTCAGGAAAACCTGAACACTTAAGTAAATCATAAATAATTTAGGAGCTCTTGAGAAGATCTCCCCTTGTGAGATTTCCAGTACTTCCTAATTCCATCTGTGCTAGAAATGGCAAAAGAACACTCTTTCTCATGGTAAATCAGTATTTCTGTATTTTGTCTGAGCTGGGATGAAGAACAGCAGAGGACACATATATGTAAACAACTTAGAAGACAAAATAAGTTAAGAATTTTTTTCAACCGCAAACAAGGTTCAGTTCAGTTTTTACACTAGGGCCTGTGCTGATTCTTCTTTTTATATAAACCCACTTGTCTATCATTATTAGAGTCTGAATCCCAAGGAAATATATGCTTAAAGTCAGATGTTTGGTTGTAGATTGATGGGAAATACAAATGTCAAGACAGATCTGAGAAAGCACAGAGCCCTTCAAACATGGATTCTTCTATGCAGATATGCCATTTATACCAAGGACCCAGTAAAGCCACTGGAAATTTGCCAGTGTGTTGAGCATGAGGACCCTGACGATGAAGCTTTGCCTCAGTGTCCTTAGCTGGGCATAAACCATCACCAGGAGTGGGGAAAAAGACCTCTCTCCGGGCTCCCTCTTGCACAAATGAAGCAAGCACTCACACTGAGTGCCTTTCCATGCCTGTACAGCACTTGTTTTGGAGCTTTAACACTCCATTTTGGCTTGGCAACATCCCCAGCTGAAGACATTCTCATAGTTTAGCTCTTTACTTGATAGATATGCATAATTTCCAGAATTTCCTTATGCAGTCCCCCATTATTTCTTCTCCTGGAACTTCTGCATCAGTGGTGAGTTATCAAAGGGTACAAAAACCCAAGAGTTTCTAAGAGCATCACTTTCTATTTGGTGTATACTGAGTGGACTTCTTCTGGTAGTGATAGCCCACAACTGACATCAAAGCATTAGGAAAAGGAGTAATGGGGATGTGTATGTATAACTCTCTAGAGATTATGTATAACCAACACATCACCACCTGTTGGGTCCCAGGTAAGGAACAACCTGTGACTGAACAGCTGCTAGACCAGGCCAAACAAAAGAAAATTTTAGCACCTTCTGCTGAGAAAGACCAAGTTATTGCACTTTCCCCTCTTGCTGCCTATTGTGCAAAGGTAATCTCATTCCTCACTTCTTTTCTCTTCCTTCTCTCTTACATTTTTAGGACCAAAGGGATTTAGTCAAATAGTTTCTACATGCTCCTCTGGTAACAACAATTTGGTGGGCTCAGGAAGGAGAGAGCAGACAGGGATATGGAAATGGAGCTTCCTGAGGAAATGTGGTTTCCCACATGAGATCAATCAGGACACTGACAGGGTAAGCCTGCGTCTTGCTAGACACCCACTGTATATCAGAACAACACCTTTAGTCTCTTCTGACTTATTTCTGATTATAAAGAAAGAAGATTTATTTCTGAAGAACAAATGCAGGAGTAGAGGGCAGGAGGAGCAATATCAGTTGGCACATTGCTTGTTTTGTTTAGATTTTACACTGTGTCGGTGTCTGTGACAGATAAACCTGAGAAGTTTCAGGGTTCAGATTTGGCTTGTGTAAGTATTCAAAATTATAGATGCTTGCCTGAAGCACGTCTGAACTATGCAAAGTAACTTCTTGAGACTGCTCTGTTGGGCTGGAACTCTTGTAAGAACAGGCTTTCTCGTGACATTTCCAACACTCCTGCTTCCTGTCATGGCAGTGAGAACAGCTGTCCTCGTGGTATTTCAACAATTCTTCTTCTAAATGGAAACCAGAAGTGGAGGGGGGGTTGAAATACATGAGACATCTTCAGCCTTTGGAAATCTACTGCTTGAGTTTCATTCTAGAAAAATTTGGGGTTCAGAAGCTTTCAGATTTTTTTTCCAAACCTGTTCTACAGAAGAGAGAGCACAGAAGAGGGACAGGAAGTGTTATTGGCATGAGGGGTTATTTTTTTTGTATTTAAAAAAATCCCAGAAATATTCGATGGACCTGAAAGATAGCATAATTAAAACAAATGAAAATAAACATTTTTTTCCACATAATTTTTCACTTAACTCCCGTAGTGCATGGCCACAGGATATTACTGGGGCCAAAAGCTTAACAGGATTTAAGAAGTGATGGGTCATTTATATGGATAATAAAAATATTCACTGTCACTTTGGATACAGTTATATTAAAATATTTGCAAGGGATATAAACTCATCTGCCTCGTGGTATAAGTCAGATCCTAAGTGAATGGCATTAGGGGAAAAAATGTGTTACTATGTACCTTTTAATAATTGGCCTTTTATTGCATATTAATATGACATTACAGAAGAGAAGATATTGGTCTAAAAGAAACAATTCTATGACTTTCTATGGCTATCCACAGCATTCTTTAAATGTGCTACATTAGAGGACCAAGATGTACAACCTGGATGGGCTGATACAGTGGTTGCTTCCTCTAGCAGATGTGAGGTAAGACATAAGCCCTTGTTTACAATCAGTATAATACTTACCACAACAAGTAAGTAAGAGCTGCAAATTTTTGTATCCTTCCTTAGCACAGATCTTTAAAAACAAAAATGTGTTTTACTTCAACCTAACTTAGTGTTTTACAGGAACTTAAACTAAGTGATCATAGTGATCCTCTCCAGCCTGAAACATCTCACTCCTTCAAGGGGTACTGCAAAAAGTAGCTTTTTTGACATTAAAAATAGTCAGTGACTAAAAGTATGATATATTATTCCAGCTATATTTGGGGGAAACAAAAAAAAAAAACAGTAAGTTTTTAGAGAGCTGCATGGTGAATTGATAGGAAAGCAGAACTACAGTTGTAGTATTCAGGATTTCTATACCTATTAATAATACATTGAATCATAGTATCTTTTCTCTGTACCCATAGGTGTATATAGGTGTGAACATCTGTAACAATGATTCTCAAAGGGCTAATCTATTTGACGTTAAAAACTGGTCAGAAAATAGAATTTCTATCCCCAGTGGAAATTTCAGAATTTTAAAGCTGTTTTTCATTTGAATCAGAAATAAAAACTAAATATTCATGTTTCTCCATGAACAAAAGTTTGTTTCAAAACCACTGAAGTGTTTCATTTTGATAGCATCAACTTCATGTGACATTAATTCCCTTGTTAATACATTTTAAATTGACCATATTGAAACACTATAATATATTACATTTTAATAATTCAGGTATTGTAAGTAATAGTATATAATTCACTGAACAGACAGTGAAGCTTTAATATTAAAATTACAATCCTAATACAAATTAAAAGTCAGAACAGAATCAAAGCATTGTTTCTTATCTAAATGGAACACTTCAATATGTCCTCTCTTCTATGAAGACAGGCTGAGAGAGTCGGGGCTGTTCAGCCTCTAGACTAGAAGCTATGGGGGACCTTTCAGAACTTAAAGGATGCTTATAAGAAAATTGGGGACAAACCTTTTAGCAGGACCTGTTGCCTTGCTAAAGGAGTAAACGTTTTAAACACAAAAAGAGTAGTTTTAGACTGGCTATAAGAAAGAATATTTTTTACAATGAGGGTGGTGAAACACTGGAAAAGGTTGCCCAAAAAGGTGGTAAGTGCCCAATCCCTGGAAACATTCAAGGTGAGGTTGGATAGGGCTCTAAGCAACCTGAGCTAGTTGAAGCTGTCCCTGCCTATGGCAGGGGTGTCGGACAAGATGATCTTCACAGGTCCCTTCCAACCCAAATTATTCTATGTTCAAAATGACACATTCCCATCAACAAACATTGCTGATATTGCATGTTTCAATTAAAACAAACAAACAAACAAACAATTTTAAAAAGGCAAATTTCTAATTTCCATCAGAAATAATTTCTTTTGAAAGTGTTTCATCCAGTTTTCTGAAAATTCCAACTCGCGTTCCTTATGCAATAACAATGGATATAATTCAGTGGTGGGGAAAGCTACTGCTCTTGTTGTAAAAGCTGTAATGGAGAAGCATTCATTAAAACAAAAGAAAAATGGAAATGATGATTGCAGATAGCCTCAGGTTATTGTCTGGTGCAATAACACTGTTCCTCTCTGCGCAGTAATGTGTAAAGCAGATGTATCCTGTGATGAGGAGAGTTAGCTTAGTAAGGCAGAAAGATGCATTTCTGTAATTTAGAAAGATTCTGAACAAAAATATCTTTTTCTCTAGATCTAGCTGATTGAAAAAATCTCTTTAGATTACTTATTAATGTTTGCAGCAGTAATAACACTCTACTAACAGTCTAGGGTTGAATTATGTTCCCATCCCTCCCAAGTGCTAATTCACAGCTAGTCCTCCCTGGGGTTTGCAAAATCTGTAGCTGATGCAAATCCTTGCCTTAACTTTCCTCCTTCCCTTTCTGTATGTATCTATCTCTCTCTCATCTACATCTATCTACCTGTTTGTATCTATGCATGTCTATGCCTGTATCTTTATCTGTTTTAAACCTATGTGGAAAAGAAGTATTTGCACCTGTCCCCTTTTTCCTGTGAAAGGATGCTTGACACAGACATACTGGGAATACCAGTGAGTCATTTTGAAGATTTCTTCCTAAAACCCCATTGCTGAGGGGTCCCCCTGAGCAAAGACACAGTTGATTTTGGTCCTGAATGGTGGGCAGCAGAGGTGCCATACTCATGGCTAGCTGTAAGCCTGCTTTTTATGCTCTTGGATCCTTTTGGAGTAGGCTGAAGGTCCTTCATGCAGGCTGTGCTGCAAAGCCACCCCTCTCTGCAGGTCCTGAGGTGGTGCAGGTGGTCTGAACAGTGCAAATCTGGATTTGTACTGCGATAGGAAGGGTGTGAGGACTATCAGCAGAGTGAAGGGGTGGGGACAGACAAAACCTGCTTAGTTTAGCATTAGAGGCCAGCTACATTTCTTTGTGGCCATTGACCATGCATCTTTATGAAAAAAGAATTATCTAAATGGACAAACTACAGTAATAAAGACTATATTTTGAATAGTACTGCACTGCATCTGTAACTATTTGTACCACAGTAATCCAGTGCGTGTCTTTAATTAACTGTTCCTTATATCTCTAAAGATTTTCATTTTATATCTGCTTTGTCATATACCCCTGCCATCTGTCAACTCCTGGTGTAATTTAAAATCATTTTTCCATTTGATTTTCACTAGTGGTTCATCTTAAAGAAGTTATGTACTCTCAGCATTTACATTTAAACATTTTCATAGAAGAATCATAGAATCATCTAGGTTGGAAGAGACCCTTGGGATCATCAAGTCCAACCATCAGCCCTACTCTACTTAATTTGCCTTCTGTTAAACAACTGTGTTCTCATCATGGCATTTAGAGAGATAGATGATGAGCAAAAGTAAATGCCACTATACGCTTCTGTATTTTGCATTGCACAGTAAGACTAATGCACATCTGAAAATAGTGAAATCCAAATTGGATGAGGGAAAGGATACATAAATACCTCTACTTACGCATGTGCTTCTTTGGAGCTAAACTGAGGTAGTTTGATGGAATTAAGTGGGATAATGTCAATACACACAGGGGAAAAACTCTGCACTCTTTAAATCTTCTGTTGTTTAGCAATACTAAGGAGAAAAGAATCTATAGCAATCAGTGTGGTTAGAGCAGGGATGGTTTTGTCTTTTGTGGTAATGATATTTCTTTAAACATTTCAGTGTGCTCACTCTGTAAATTAAAAGACAAAGTAATTGTATCAGGTCCAAAGTCTATGAGGAGTGAGAGCAGTTCAAGGCTGATCTTTATTATGGTGGTGATCAGAGGCTTCACAACAAAGGTTGAACTGAAATTTGTCTTTCTAATAGTCTCTCAAAAAACTTCCCAATTGTGGATCTTTAGAAATAAAACAGCTCCTAAAATGGACAAAAACTAGGTCACAGCTTATTTTTTCACTTACTCAAGTAGCCAAGACAATCCAAATTCTCTAGAAGAACTGGATTTTAGTCTTGGCTCATTAGAAAGCAGCATCCCAGTTTGTAAAATGGAGGGAATGATCTATCCTTTCTGTCTTGAAGTACTAGAACACATACAGTTCTCAAATATAGTCACATGAATAGGGTTTTCCTGTTCATCTAACCTACTTTTTCCCAGTTGTAAACATACTACATTTCTAAATCTGTAGCCAGCTCTAATGAGATATGTTAAGGCACCAGGGGCATCTCTTGCCTATGTGCAGATTAATTTTCCGGTTTAGTTGATCCAGACACTCTTTCAAAGTACCTCTTTCATGCAGCACATCTGAACCCTACTCAACCCCTCTGAAAACCTTAATTGCAAGACAGCCCATTCCTTTTGTCTGTTTCATTGAGATGCCTCTGAGCCAAAAGCCAAAACTAGCACTGAGCACTAGCACCACAATGCTAAAACCAAAGTCATCACTAGAGTTTGGTTCTTACTTGGTGCAGTTCTCTTTTTCGTGGCAGGTAGTAAACAGCTTCTCTTTTCAAAAACCAGATCAGGACTGGCAGGATATGATGTGGTATTCCAGTGACAATGTTGTGCCTTGGCTACTTTTTACTGTCCCGTGTAATGAGTCCTATCTGTCTTGGTCCCTGTGATGTAGTCGAAGCAGCAGAAGTGAGCATCTATATTAAAATATTTTTGGAAATGGAGTTCTAATGTTTCAGGTCAAGTTGTGAAATGGGAGAAAAGTAGGTGAAATGAGCAGTCATCTTGATGGAAAAGAATCTGGCATGTCTAGACATACCCAGGGTTTTTTTTAGGTTAACAGAGCACTATCATTAGGTTCAGCTATATAAAGTTCAGCTAATCACTTACGTAGAACTGGCCATCCATCCTGGGGTACTGTGCATTGTAACAAAAAGTGTTGTATCATGGCTAAGTGTTTTAACTATCTAGCCCCAAGGAAAAGAAATCTGGCCTTTACTGTTTATCGATAAAGTCTACAAATAAACCATAGATTAAGTCTCCCATTAGGAGTGCCACCTCATTAAATATGTGTGTGCATTCATACATGTCATAACTGATCAAGACTTTCAAAACCAAGACCCCAAAAGCTAATCTCCAAAGGACAAACTCAGACACACAGATGGTTCCTACACAGCAACA
>VZTM01022449.1:59877-80131 GCA_013400555.1 Jacana jacana
TTTCCTTTCCTTTCCTTTCCTTTCCTTTCCTTTCCTTTCCTTTCCTTTCCTTTCCTTTCCTTTCCTTTCCTTTCCTTTCCTTTCCTTTCGTGTTTTTTTGGGGTTTGTTGTTTTGGGTTTTTTGTGTCAGTGGGATATCCAACAGAACATAACAGGCTTCTCAAACACTTTCTCTGTTTGAATGTGTCTTTGTTACTCTTTCTATAGTAATCAGTCTTACTTGAAATAAGAGCTCTGTTGCTACTAGGCTACTGGAAGACATTGCATTTTTCAATCCCCAAAATGCACCGCTTAAATATATCCACATTTATTAAAATATTTAAAACCTAGCCGATGGAAATATCCATTTGTATAACTTCAGAAGCCTTTTTAATCAACTTGCATGGCTAGACATTCATTTGTGTGCATGCCCATGGCAAGCAAGCACAGAGACATATGTGACTGAGGCTGAAGTGGTATAATTAAAAATGCAAATTAATATGTCTAGAGCAGCAAAGCACATAAATTGCTATTTAAGTTTAATCAAGTGTTTCAATTCTTTGTCGAATTGGGATGGAATTACTAAAAAGTAAGCCCATGATTCAGTATGTTACTGAATCAAAGCCCTTTTGCAAGAGCATTGGGGGGGGGGGGCATTTTCCTTTTTAGCCAACTCTACTTATTAAATTACATTTTCTGCATGACCATATTTTGTTTTCTTTCTTTTGGATTCATTTTACAATGACAGGCCATAAAAAATTACATTTGCCTTCAGAAAAGTCCTAACCCAGCAGCTCTGAGGAGCCGTTGATTTATGGTGTCCTGCCTTCATGATCTTGCAATGAGCATTTGTTCTGATGATGTGATGTTTGTGATTTCATATCCTGCTGTGGAGCTTCAGTGTGAGAAGGCGTATTTTGGAACTAAGATGAACTGGAATGTTGCCTCACCTACTCATGCAGTTTCAGGTCCAATGAATTGATTTAATCTCTTGCTCTTAATAAAAAACAGTTGTTATTTTTCTTACTCTCCATTGGATTCCTAGACCACTTCTACAGTGGTGTCAAGAAAACAAATATGAAAATCGGTGTTTACGTGTAACTTCAAGTTCTTTGTGGCCAAACGTTTTTTCAGCAATGTTTAAATAGCAGAATACAAAATAATTTTAATCTCGTAATATCTAATTCTCCATGGATTACATTATTATAACTATCAATGACCACTACAACTATCTGGTCAGAATTTCCCTTCTTGCAGCTTGTGACTATTGACTCTCAAGCTCTCGCCATGCTCCTCTTAGAAGAGTGACCTCCACCTTGTCCATATCCTCCCATTTCTAGCTGAAGGGTGCAGTAAGATATTCAATCACCCTTTTTTCTAATATGACTGAATGAATGTAGTTGTCAGTCACTTCTCATATGTCATGTGTTCCAGAACCCTGGTCATCTTGATGGCCTTCCCCATGACCACTACAGTACACCCCTGTCTTTCTTTTAGGGGTAGCAACAGAGAACAGATTTCATGCTGTCACTGAAAAGTGGAAAATATAAATGAACGAAGTTAGGCAGTTTGTAATATTTGGTAGGTTTGTTGAAGAGTACTGTCTTTCAAAGGCTCTTACATAAATTGTTCACCCGCCCTCCCATCCCAATTCACTATCTTACAGTAATAAAGTTGTATATTAGCCTTCTCTTTACTCACCACCACTAAGAGAAACCAGGCATGAAAGAATAAAAAGAAATAGTTTTGCCATGTGGAGACCTTCTTGAATGGGTGATTCAAGAATGGTCAGCCTCTAATCTCAGATGAACCCATAAAATGAGAATTAGCCTGTCTAATGCCCCTGTATTTGCCTTGTTTAACGCTTGTCCATGTACTACTACAAATCACTATGTGATCCCTGATGTTGTGTGGTTTCAGGAATGTGTTGCCAAAGAAATAATGGTGCCAGAGATACAAGCCAGCAAATGAGGAAATTAGTCCAGTAACCCACCTGGGACCAGGCATACTGAAACTTCTTCATGAAGGTCAGTACAGCTGTGTGTGACTCTGAGCAAACACTGGGAGAGGAAGGAGCATCCTAAGAGGCAGGGATTGCAGAAAGCACATCTGAGGAGCAGAAAAGGATGGGGGAAAGGATATGGAGGAAGGTTTTTGCAGTCAGTTCAGTGTTTTTTCTGAGTCACATCTCTTGCTGAGCCACCTGTGTGTACTCTAGTACAACTGCTTACGCTCGCAGAGGAATACGTTTCACTTAGTCCAGGTCCTCCTGCATGAGATATTGTCTTTGCCACACAGAATCCAGTACTAGCAGGAAATGAAGATCCTGTTCTGAATGCTATCGACTTACAGACACAATGATGGAAAGGGGTAGGAAGTAAGGTGCTATGCAGTGAGAATAAGAAAAATCTAACAACACTGTGTCTAGACCTTGACACATTCTGGGGCAATTTAATCCAGAACCCAATGTGAACCATCCAACTGATACTTTTCTGCCAGTCCTTCACTTCTCGATCTCTGTTTCACACTCTATGTATTACACTTTGCCTCTTCATTCACACTTTTTTCAAAAATACACTTGGCTGCATTTGGCCACCAAAACTTTGGCTTTCATCATGTACTAAATTTCCTTTGGAGTGGAGGAGAAAGCAGCAACTGATAGAAAATGGTAAGCGGTGGAATAAGTTCACTGCAAAGCTATGCATTATTTGCAGTGTGGCTCTTTTTCTAGCAGGCAGGACCAGTGCTACAACACAGATGGCAGAGGCAGCTGCCAAGACCAGTGTCTGGCAAAGGCCAGCAGGTGTATTCATTGGTAATTTGTGCCCATAGTACAAATTTGTGGCAGTTTTTGGGGGGGATTTTTTTTGTTCTCTCAGGCACCTGTTCTAAGTGCAGGAGCCTCTGACAGAGACTAAAGTCTCTAGATTGCAGAGAGTAGCTGGAGTTCCAACATTGTGCCATTCCCTCACAACTCTTTCTTCCCTGTACTTTGCTGCTGGGGACATTTGGTGAAGGGCAAAGATCCCTGTGGAAAAAACTTGTCATCTCAATGGGCAAAGAATCATGAAAGAACATGTCAAGGACACACATTGCACTCAGTCATGGTTCAGTCATGATTTACTTGCAAAGCATTTTTATATTCTAGCATTCTAGAAATAATAAATTTATTGCTGTTGTTACTGTAATGTTATTACTCCTGTAAAGGAGAATCCTGAATGGATATAGTGGGTGACCTCAGAGACTTTTCTGTCAACAACATCTATGGTTTCCTTACCACTCTGAAATACATCCAGTGTTTTCATATGAGCTGCCTGCATAGATAGTAGCCAAAAATGTCTCTTGCTTTTGAAGTGTCACAGGTTTTCTCTCTCAGATTTTCTAACTTCATCCTCTACTACTGAAATCATTGGTTTGTGTAAGATTATATCTTACTGAACTGGGAGCAGAAAGTGCATTTGCATATCAAAAAGCCATGTTGCACTAATGTGTCCTGCACTAGGAGCTGCTGATGACTACAAAGGAAAATAACATGCAATATTGCTTCATTAATCACAGGTCCGTACATTCATATTCAACTCATTGTTAAGCTTAGAAACAGTTGTTGGTGTACCTTGTTATTTAAACTCCATGTAAGCAACGTGAGCTAAATTCAATGGTGGAGACTTGGCACCAAATAAACTTGACCAGCAAATAAAACATTAATCATAAGCTATAAATATCAAATTGTTTCCATAGCATTTTCCAAACTTTTTAGGAATAATCACAGTACACAACCTAGCAGCACATAGAAGGGAAATTGCTAACAAGGAGTTGCAGTAACGTTCAGTATGTACTTTTTTCAACACAATGAGATTATACAAGGCTTTTCTACTACTGTCTCTAGAATAGGTTTTCTTGGGGCAATTTTTAAAGATGTAGATTTAGTGTACATGAATATTGTGGTAAAGAAGGATTTTTTAAAGATTTAAAATTTGTGAACACCTATGGGTCTAAGGCACATACATACCGGTGTCTATTGCACTTGGTTATCCCATTGGATGATATAAACACTGTTTTATTTTATTCTTGTATACGTATAATGAAACAGAACAAAGAAATAGAATACTTATGTCTTCTTAACCCCTTTCAGCTATGCCATAATTGCTCTTTTCTCCTTATGGCCTTCTGTCACTTTGAAAGTCATGTTAAGACCTTGTGTGTTTCAGCCCTGAATTGATAAAAATAGCAAATGTTTACATTGTAATTGGATGCTGGGAAAGCAGAACTGCAGAAAGCACTAGGAAGATAATGGCATCCTTTCTCTGAGCAAGTTCTGCTTTTTTGTCAGAGAAATACCTTCACCAGAAAAATAAACTCTTGATTTAGTTTATATTAGATAAGATATAGTACTTTTAAATACAGCTGCCAAAAAAGATTTTCATTATAGTTTGAGCTTATAGTTGGAAACACTGCTCAGTTTTTAATTTGTCATGAAACACAATGAAATTGCAATTAATGCTCTCTTTATATGATCCAGAAGGTCAGTTTGACATTGTGAATAGATAAATCATCCTTGGCAAGAGTCTTATTCTGTTATAAATTCTATAATGAGAAATTCAGATTACTACCATCATTTGAAATGTGAGTGCCCAGCACTTAATCTAGTAGCATTTGGGTTTGCACAGAAGAGTAATGCCTTTAACGCAGTCATTAGGGATACCTATGAGTTTATTTGGTTTGAATTTATATATTTTCCTTTTAATTTCATCTTTTAATATCTGTTCTTTTCAATAAACATGCAATTTCAAATTCTTCTCAGCTCTCCTTCTTGAGCTCCTTCAACTCTACTATTGCATGGGCAGGAAGAACTCAGTTCAGTTGGTTTCGCACACCAATCAGTAAAAATACATGAGCTGTCCCTAAAGGCCTTAAACCACATTTCATTGAGGAAAACAGAAACACAAGGGCTGGCCCTCTCTGTCTTAATGGTCCTTGGGTTTTCAGTGATTGCCTAATTTAAGTCTTCAACACTAAGATCATCCTCTGATACTCTGACTTAATAAAACCTTCCTCTGAGGACTGAATTAGAAGTGCCACAGGGGACAGCTTATGAAGCAGAATGCTACTGACTATGAGTAAGGATATTAGTATCTGGCATTATGCTGATTGGGCCATCTTCTCATCTATGGCTTGTTCTGCTCTCTTCCTATACCTGCAGCATTCAGCACAGTCATGGCTCCTGCAATGCTACGGAAAGTGAGTTTCTCTACTACCTCTGGTGCATCCTTAAAGACAGAAGCATCCTGAAGTAAGCTGTGGTCCACCTAGTGTGCAAGGAAAGATGCTTGCTGAGCCAAGAATAGCCCTGTCTCGGCATATGCTTGCCCCGGGTGACCACTGCTCACATAGCACAACCTGTTGCTCCATTTTCTCTTCCCTTTTGCCGACCAGCTGCATGGAGGAGGTGATGCAGCTCTGCACAAGCTGTGTCACCCCTGCACGGCGGGTGGTGGCACAGGGAAAAGAAGGGCCAGATGTTTTCCCTTATAACTCCACAGATTTGTGTGGTCTGGCTGCATTGCCATACGTACATTAAATATTAAGAATATGTGGCTGGAAAACTTAAAGCATTTTGTCTTAATAAAAAATTGGGTTCTTCAAAGTCTTTGTAGCTGTAGTAGTCTCTATAAAATGTTGACGTGATTTAAAGTTTTGTCAAAGAGGCAAGGAAAGAACCAGAAGAATTTATGTCCATGAAGTAACTTTAACTTAGCTGTTATCCATATCACACATATGCAATCTCTTTGAATAATTTGTGCTAATTCTTTCATTCTGTATCTCAAAACAATGCTGTACATATTTTGGGGCTTAAATAATAAAATAATTGAATGTATTTATCTTCTAATAAAATGCTAGAAGAGAATGTCTCTCATTTTTAATTTGACTCTCCCAAAACAGATGTGATCCTTTTGCATTCCCATGAATCATCAGTGTGTAGAAATGAGTTCATTCCTTAGTAATATGCTTTTATGTATATGTCTAGAAGTGTTTGTAAAGTGAAGGTAACTGCTGTCTTGGTCAGTGTTTAAATGGTTATGTTTCCCAAAGGTATTATCTGTTCAGATTATACCATTTTCCAAAAGGAATTGACTTTAAGAATATGAGTGTCTAATCCACTAGTGCCCTCGTTAAGGTAATTT
The DNA here is from genome assembly GCA_013400555.1 of Jacana jacana. Taxonomy (NCBI): domain Eukaryota; kingdom Metazoa; phylum Chordata; class Aves; order Charadriiformes; family Jacanidae; genus Jacana; species Jacana jacana. The sequence goes on from VZTM01022449.1 coordinate 66,039, forward strand.
TTAATTGCCATTAAAAATAGCAGGAATGATATTGTGTCAGCTCTAGAGCACCATGAAAAGGCTAGAAATTGTAGGGTGTAAGAGAAACTGTAGAGTTAAATGAAGATGGACTACAGAGAAAGCACCTGAGTGCTCTTGCACTCCACTGACCTCCACCAGATGTCATACCTATGACTGCCACAACAGTGAGCTTTTGACAGTGCATCTACCAGACAATTAGACAGTTGCTAATTAACCAATCTGATGTACATGCTCAGGCTGAATTCAGCAAAACCAGATTATCAGTAGAAACAATAATGACATTTTTTTTGACAGCTGAAAATTATATTTTGGCTTTTTTTGGTGGATGTTTTCAACTTCTATATCTATCTGGAAGCAGATGAGGATGGCCTCACCCTTGTAAAGGCTTATGGCAGTTCTAAGACTGCTGCCAGCTGTAGGTCAGTGGTAACAGTGTGAAATGGATCTTATTTTTCTCCTTGACTGTCCTTCAGTTCAACGCAGCAAATGCTCTGTACTAGGTTTGGGAGCAGGGCAACAGGAAATAGCTGGAGCAGGACCCAAAAAACAGGAGAAGACTATTTTACCCAAGACCATTTTGATTTCAGAGGGAACTACTTTTTGTTGTTTGCCTGGTCCTTCACAAGGTACAATAAAAGCCTATGGGAAAGGCAATATGTGTTTCAAAGTGACTATGCCATACATCAAATGGTCTTGATGAGACAGATGGTGTTAGGATAGATGGTCCAAAAGTGTTGGAAGCATGTAAAAGGTCTGTACATTTGTTTTATGGACCCTGAGCACATATACAACTGAATGTAGAGATGGTGCCAGTGAGTTATTGAGCTCTGTGGAGCAGCTAGAAGCAATCATACAGAAAAAGCAGATGTTCCATGCTTGCAAGTTTGTAAGCTGAACTATGACACTTCTCAAATTCTCTGATTTGTTTTGTGGTTTGGTTTTTTTAGTGCTCCTGCAACAATATCTTATGGACATCTTTCTGCTTGACATATCAAAAAAAATATCTTTTTTTTTTTTTTTTCCACTTCTAGCTCTTAATAAAAATTCTGAGCTAAAAAGCTTTTAATTTTCAAAGTTCTTTATGCTCATGAGTATGAGTGTGTATAGCAAAGCTTAAAGACTGGGGGCACAGTGAATCTTATGAAGGTTCCCTGTTAATATGTCTCTTTTTTCTGTTGACTTCTACATATTTTAAAATGTTAATATTAATTTGTGACCAAATACGTCCTTCTACTCAAGACATCAGTCCGAATCAAGCTGCATTTGCAAATGTGGGGAAGTTTTAAGTACCCAGGGATGTTGTCTGGGGTCTCAGCATCTTGGCTGAATGAATGCTAGTGATCCTCATAGCAACAATGATTAAAAGACAAGATTTTGTCAAAATACAACTCTGGAAATTCTGCTCAGGATAAGAAATCTCTGTATCTATCTCCTTCAGTGAAGATCAAGATTTTTCCCTTCATGGTCACATCACAGTAGAAAAAAATCAGTGGAAGTGGTCAGCTATAAGTAATATAGCCACCCTTTGGCTGGCACACAGAGAAGTGCAGAGAGAGTCTTTAGGACTAAAGTACACATTACAGCTGGTGCGAAACAACTCTGTCTTTTAGGGATCAGCAGATCATTCACATACTTCTGTGGGTATCAGCACAGCTGGGGAGGTCTTTAAGATATACTCAGCTGTATTATGGAAGAGCAATGTCTTGACAGATTTCCCAGTAGGTATCAGTTAATGAAGCTTACTGTTCCAGCCCTGTCCTGCCCTGCTCCCCATATGGAGGTGGTGGGACAGTCTTAGCTGCAAGACTTTGTCCCATGGGAAGACTTCCCAGTCTCTGTTCCCATGTCCCCAGAGAGCCACTGGCCCACAATGTTCCCTGACAGCTTTAATCATACATGATGCTTTTTTAATCTGAACTCAACTAAACCAGGGTGTCTCTGCTCTTTCAGGAACCACACTTGGAGAGTCATTTGCCCTTACCCCCTCTTTTCCCATAACCAGTGAGCTCCCCCAGCTCCCCATCAGCTGGTTACATTGAAGTGTCCCGTCCCTGTGGAAAATGTATGGAAAAGGCACTACTGAAAGTATGTCTGTTAATTTAGCCCATCGTGTATTGTGCTTTCACAGGTGGAAGTCAGAATTGTGTGATCAAGTAGCTTCAGGCATTTTTGAAGCTGTAGGTATTTTTCGATCATTTAAGGAACAGTTGCTGTCAAACAGCAGGAGACAAGTTTGGGTTTACAAAGCAGTGCAATATGGGTTCATTGTTGGAGAATCTCACAGCATGAGGGCAAGAATATGAATATGGTTTACATATGATCATATAATTGATGTTACACATATATTACATATGACAGCTGCAGTGTATAATGCTACTTAAGATCCAGCCTAAGGTGGATTGTGAAGCCATCTCAAAGTATTTGAAGGTCATAAACACCACTCAGGGAGACAAATTACCTAGACCAAGTAATACACTTCTAACAAGGAGAACTAGGATGCCATGGAACAAAGTAAAATTCAGGCTGCATATCAGGAAAATTTTCCTAAGAGCAAAGTCTGTTAGCCTGTGAAATAGTCTCCCAGGGGAAGTGGTGGAAGCCCCACAGTCTGAGTCATTTAAAGCTAGACTAGAAAACATTCGAGAATAATCCTGAATTGGCAGAGAATAATCCTACATTGGCAGGGAGATGGAAAAGATGACCTAATAGGTCTTTTCCATCTCTAGCTTCTATGATTCAACCAAGGTATGTTGCTGTGTGTTATGTATCAGGGCATGCCCAGCCCATTAACTCCAAGTTCCACTTCAAAGTGGAAATCTTGAAATTTTACTTTGGCTGCAACTAACTTTGCCATTTCAGCAAACAGTGAGAGCTTTGTGTTCCTAAAACATTTGTTCATTTTTAAAGCCTGTGCAGAGAATGGGAGTATTAACAATAAATTTAGAACAAGTTGTGGTTTCTTTTAAATGAAAAGTTTATTTTATGTTTCTTTGGATATTTTTTTTTCCTCTTTTCCACCATGGCAGGGTAAGAGGCAGCTCTCTGACCATCTCATTTGTTTGAGCAGGTGATGCAAATAGTGTTGCAGGGAGCAGCAGCACTCGGTTCACAGGCAGACCTGAATCTTGCTAATGGATGAGCCATTATGTACATACGTGTCCACATATAACGTTGCTGTTCCCACAGCTCTGCCAGTTAAATGTAATGACTCGATGGACCAGGTTCTCAACTTGGTGGAAATCCCTGCAGCTCTACCCACCGAGGAGCTGAGCTGACTGGTGTGTTTTTATTTTAATACTGTGAATTTTCATGTGCTGCTGCTAAAATGCACTGGAACAGGCCCTCTGTTCAGCTGGCCAGATTTACCTTGCATCACTCACACAGCGCAATGTGAATGTGATCTGCCTGGAAATGGCTTGTAGAGCATGTCCCCTGCCAGGAAAGCTCTGTGCTTCCAGAAAACTGGCAGATACATCACCGCTGCTTCCTGAGCCCTCTGCAAAGTTGGGGAACAGCCAGGGCCAGGGCTGGCATCAGTGAGCAGAGCTCCTCTCTGGTAACACTCATGTGGTGGCATGGCTCTCCACTGCAGAGCAGTGGAGCGTGGAATGGATAGAGCACCTAGTCCATGAAGTCCTGGTGTTGAATGTACTCTGACAATGTGAGAAATAAGCCCTTTAACTTTCTAAGGAGATAGATCCAATGCCAAACCCTGATCTCAGTTGCCTCTCACTATTGGCAGGTAACATGAGAGATCTAGTGTCCCATAGACCTGATTGCATCAAAGTCTTTAGCTTAGCAAAGAAAGAATAATAAGTTCTGATACTGATGCTCTGTGCTAGCTTTATTTGACTCAACGTAGGGCACTTACTTTTCTTGGTGAGGCCAAGTCACCATGGGAAACACTTATCCAAGTGCTGTGGATGAGGAGTCTTCAGCTAAAAATGTGTATTTTACACCTGCTGTTGTATGTTGGTTGCAGCAGGGAACAAGGTGAGAGTCCAAGCTCATAAAGAAAATTTTACAAGTCAGGGGATTTTCTGGGTAGCAACAAAAACATTGCATCTCTCTCCCTGTTTCTTCACTAGATATTTAAATGGTAAGTAAGGGTTGTATGTTTTTTCAACCTCTTCTACCTTTGGCAGTGACTTCAGTGGGACAGGGGTTATTCCAGCTCTGAACCTATTTGGAAAATCTCACCTTAAACAATATAATATAAATTAAATATACAAGACATTATCATCTGCCACTTTGAAAATCAGCTGCAAATAGGAAATAATAATCTGGACCACTGCTTGCTCTCAAAGCAAGCTTCAGTCGAAGGCTTTGCCTTAACTCCAAGTGCTAGGTCAGGATTGGTAACGCAATATTATTTAGATCTCAGTGCTATAAAATAAAAGTTCTCCATATGTTAAACTTTCACTGTTTAACCTAGTGATGCTGGAAATGAGCACTTGTTAATGTTAGAGCAGCTCTTGCATGCTAGGAAATTTAACACTAGCATTTAGACTTTAAACCGTTTCTAAGAACCAACAATGTTTTTGGGTGTGAAAGACCTGCTCAAGTTAATGCAATAACATATACTTTCAAAGTCTGGAAGTGAAAATTTTACATAGGACTGATGTCTTTCCTAAAAAGGGATTAGTTGCATTGCAGGATTACACCACTAGATTGGACTCTGATCATGCAACAGGGTAACATCAATTATTCATGAATAACTTTGGAAGAAACCAAACCACAAGGAGTGTCATACATTCCTGCTACAATATATCTCTTTTAAATTTTTGTCATGCGGAGCTTTGCTATCTCACAAGAGAACTTAAGGAAGGAAGTTCATAGAGCTTCCTCATTTTTAATTGCAATGCTTACGGCTAATTAAAAGCTGTGAATAGTGTTTTCCATAATACTAATTTATGATAGCAAGCCTTTATTAACATAAATATTCAATTGTTCAATGAGGACATGAAAAAAACTAAATTGACATTTTGTCAGTCATTCGATGTTTTGGGGATCTATTATATAAGATATTTTACTGATGAAAATGTATCTTAAAGTCTTAGCAATATGTTTGGCTTTGGTCTTTGGCAGCAGAAAAGCAAGAATCTGAAAGCCAGAAATGTCCCCAGAGCATTCATCTATATTCCTGCTGTAGGTCTTTAGAGTTCTCTTTTTACAGACAATTGGAAAAACACTTCAGTGGCTGTTTTCTGATACATTTTGATCACATATGAGCAAATGTCATATTTATACTGTCAGACATTCCCATGTTTTATCATATTTTTCTTAAATGCTTTTCAATAAATTGCATTAACTCTTCAAGCTGACAGGAGTTAATATTGGCATGGTAACAGTTTAACATAGATTTCACAGATATCACTATCGATTAGCTTTCCAGGGAACTTTTTGTTCACTAATTAAAAAGCAGAGGTAACAATCACTTAATTTGACTTTGAAGTGAAGTTTATGGTAGGCATCATACATGGTTGCAGAGAATACTTGGAGATATGTATACACATTAAACTTCCTTGAAACTTCCTATACCTGAGTATGTCTAAAGAAAAGGACACAATACATAGTAACCTAATTAAGCACATTATGAGTAGAGCTTAGCACTTTCTTAAAAGCTTAATATAATACAGAGCTAACAATGAATAACAAAAGATTGTCTTTACAGTGATGTATATTAGAAGTTTTCTTTTCTGAGACAGTTTCCCAGTACTTAGGAGAATACTTTTTTGTACTACTTGTAAATACTTGCCTGAAAGTTGAGGTACATTTACATTTATGAAAGTAGAAAAAAGGAATGAGTCATAAAAGCTCATGGGTCAAGATGCAGAAAGGGCAGTGGGTCAAAATCAAAAGAGTTCATCCTGATTTTGGCTCTACATTGATGTTGTGATTTGGATTCTCCATTAACCATACTAAAATTTGGTGAGCAGGCCCACAAACAGGGCATGTGTGTTACCCAGTCTGGTAAGACCTGCTATAGTTTCCATGAGCAAGCCCTACACCTGCAGTGTAACTATTCTTTCTGTTTGCCTATTAGTTTAATTGTTAAATTTTGTGGCAGAAACTGTCTTCACAATGACACTTGTTTCTGATATCTAATTGCATAATATAGTTAGGGAATGTTATTCAAAATTCTGCTTTAAAACAGAATTAGAAAACAGAATGCCTTTTTTTTCCTTTTTTTTTTNGCTTTCTGATTTCTGCTGTCTGATTTCTGCTCTTCAGTAGTGCAGAGGAAATTATTTCAAAACTGCCTTTCCAAACTCTTTTCCCTACACAGTCACCCAGAACCTTAAAGTTTGTTCTGTAACAGGAAAGGAGCTTAGTGACATCTCTGTAATTAACAACAAACAATATTCTAACTAATAAGGCGTGTGCTTACTCTTACCACTCTGTTCCATGTTACACCCTTTCCTCTCCCAGTTCAGTTTATTTCTCGGACAATACATTCGCTGCAGCACTGTCTTTTCCTGTGTTTTGAAAACACCTCTGCCATTATTTTTTTTCAATCCTGTAATGTAAAGAACTAATATTTCTTTTTCAGAAGTAAGTAAAAAGAAGAGTGTTGGGAAGACAAGAAGGTGGAAGGCTATTTCTGTGTGCTAGAGTGACTTGCAGGCTGTAACAGATGTTCTTGAAGCAGCTGAGAAGAAACTAATAGCTAAACAAAAAGGTATTTAACTTCACACTACATATGCTTGGACAATAGGACCTTAGGCTTCAAATCTCCAGATACTTGTGTGCATTTAAGCAAAACATTCCAAAGGATACATTACATACAATTTGAATGCCAGGCAGAATGATATACAACCCCAAGCTCCCCTTTTCTAATAACTGAAGCAAGTATTAATACTCAGGTGTTCATGCCAAGGGTGCAGAGGTGAGAAGTAGCAGGTGACTGGATAAGCTACCTAGCACAATAAACCCCATTCTGAGCAGGAAAAAATATGTCCCCTGGAAAATACTAACTGTGTTAAAATATGCTCAGCCATGTGTTATATTATGTTATACTGGCTCATGCAGAATAATAAGATTTTTCTTTCTACTCTGGTAGTAGCTCGGGACAGTTGAGCACCATTCAAGTGGGCACAATTTATCCTTTACCCTTTCTAAACAGATTGTAAAAGTCTTAGTGGAGACTTCCCAGTAGAGTAGTGAGTATGAAGTTCTCCTCAAACACAAAGCAGACAGTGCCAGGGGTGTATGATGTCTGTTTTAGTAGGTGTGTGCACCAAATCTCACTTGAAGATATTTCTCCTGGATAACACAATGAGGCTGGCTTTTCAGAGTTGATATTTATCAGGTGTTGGATCTCATTGCCTCAGAAAAGGTTATTTTGTCTAAGAAATGTGCTGATTCCAAATCAGGTCACTTTTTATTTTGACAAGCTGAAAAGATGAGGAGACTATGTCTAACAACTGCAAGAGACGTTGCATGCAGTACTTTGTGGTGCATTGTTAAGATAAATAAGCACATTGTCAAGATAGTTTCTTTATACAGCCATGGAGCGGAGGCAAGGGGGAAAATGAAGGAGCAGAGCCGTGTGCCAAAAAGTGCCTTTAATATTCTTCAAACATACGTGATCTGAAAAATGTCATCATTATCTGTGTCGTTAAGCATTTGTGGGAGATTGCAAATCTTCAGGCAAATGCTAAATGCTGTTTTCTATTTTCCTCTAAGTCAATTATAAGAATTCTCGGAAGTGTGGGAAATATAAATGTCACGTATGATAGGAAAATTTATATTTGCCTTTGTTTCAGAAAACCACAGAATCTCTGAGTCTGGAAGGAACCTCTTAGATCATCTAACTCACTCCCAGATCCAGCAGGGTCAGCTGGAACAAGTGGCCCAGGTATGTGTCCACCAAATTTTAATATCACCATGGAGATATTAATTTAAGTAGGCTCAGCTGTAAAATAAAACAAGCCTAGACCTGTGGAAAGTGAGACACCTGGCAGGAAGTATGTTGAAATAACAAAAGAGGGAGAGCTACTGTGCACAGGAAAAATACGTGGACTATTGCTGTCTGTAAGGACAAGCGCAGGCCAGTATCTGTGAACCACTTCTATTTCTATAGGGAAAAATCCACCAGAGAAATATCCTTCATCTCTTAGGTGGTCTTGAGATCCTCGTGGAATGCAGTACGGCATTCAAAAGTAAGCCCCCTGACACAAAGCACAAAAATGTCCAAGATCATGGTAAAGGCCAGAATATGCTCATCAGTGTTTCTCATTAAGATTACATGTTCCAATCAAGAGAGCTTGCATCATGTCTGCCCTCTCCCAGAATGATGCTCCCTTTCACTTACCTTGCACCAACAGCATGGAATTTTCACAAATACAGAGCATGGATGTGGACAGAGGAGGGGACTGTAGCTATGCAGAAGACAGGGTAGTGTCTACTAATCTGTGCCACAGCACAGGGCTGTGACATTGTCCACTGCTCCCTGCATAAGGGTTTGGCTGTGTAGGAGTCTAACTGTGGAAATGTGCATCTGTGCAATGCAGAAATCCCACTGTACTCTGAACAGGTTCTTGAAACAGGAATAATCATGTGTTTGAGCTGGGTTTGGGTTTTTTTTTAATCTTAATGTAAAACACTTTTAGAAGTAATTCCCTATGAAGGGCATTTTCTTAGAAGAAAAGTCTTCTTGTATTTTACTTTAATAGAAAACATATAAAAGTACATGATTTCACATTTCTGTGGAAAATACAACATGATGTTACAAATAACTTTATGGAAGCAATGCATCTGAGAGCAAAGTTTGCATGAAGGCAAACAAAGGGTTACAAGTACATGTCCCTAGTCATGCGAGTGAATAGCTTGTGACATATGGCTGTAAAACTGTGAGCTGACTACATACCTAAGTACCTTTATTGACTAAAGTCAATAAAATAATTGACTTCCAAAGTGTACAGACTGGCAGATAACATCTAAAGGGAATCCCATTATGTCTGAAGAATATCTTCCAGCTGGAGTGATGGCATCCATGACGCGATGCTTTCTACCTGAAAGAAAATGAAGAACTAAGAAAGGAAGAATAGGAAGATCCTCTCTTTCAAAGTCATGAAAGAAAAGCAGTATTGCAATGGAAAAAATATATCAAAATTGTTTTAAAAGCAGATATATTTTTGCATCACACAGATTTCAGTAATTATGAATCGTACTGTTATGCAAACATACCCCTGACATTTTTTCTTTCAGTATCAAGTGCCCACATGTGTCTGAGTACAGGACACCCTGTGCTTGTCAAAGGTCCTCAAATTTCTTCTAACATGACAGTTCAGTAATGGCACAATTTGCTAAAGAATAAGCATAACTAACAACAGCATGTTAAATATTGGGTTCTGATTGCCTTCTATTAAAATAAGATCTTAAGAAAGCATGACAACACTATCACAATTACCAGCTTAGCTGGATGTGCTACAAATCTTGGACCGTAAAGACAGATCACTTCCAGGTGTGACAGGAGATTGCATTTCTTACTCGTTCTGGGTGAAGAAAATGGAGGTTGCATGAGGTTCAGAAAAGGTGCATACAAAACTATAGTGAGTTTTCAGAAATAGTGCTGAAACCAAATGTCTTTGCAAGTCTATGGTTTTTGCAAGCACAGGAAGGCAGCAGTGGTAATTTGGGTAAGTGTATTGTGTTGCTTATTCTCCACCCAATGACACAATAAAAGGATTTAACATCTTCAGCCTTAGAGGAGGCAATATGCAATACTTCACTAAACTGAGTCCCTAGAAGTGTTCTGGAAACGTCTTAATTATAGACAGGGACAAGGGTAACTAAAGGACTAAGAGACCATTTAAAGGATAATACACAGTTCCTGTATGTTCACAGCTAATACAAGACTTCTGGGGATGATTGCCATGGCAGACAACATGGTGTGGGAGCAACACTTGGCGTGTGATGGGTTCCAGTCAGGGACTCTGCTTTTCCCGTCACAGCTGCACTTGCAAGGCAAGATGGATTGGTGTGTGTGTATTTTACAAATTAATACAATGCAAGAACAGCCTGTGTCATGTTCCAATACCTCAGGAGATAGAAGATTTCTGCTGTCAGATAATAAGATAAGCCAGGATGCCTTAGGTAACAAAAGATAATTGTGTCAGGCAGTAAATCATGAATAGACAAATCAGGTAAAATTAGATACCCATTAACAAGTGTATTTGGCATCAACAAGCCAAATTTATTTTTAAGATATAATGTTAACATTAATTTACAGTCTGTGCCACTTTTGGCTGGGATAGAGTTAACTTTCTTCATAGTAGCTGGTGAGTCTATGTTTTGGATTTGTGCTGAAAACAGAGCTGATAATACAGGCATGCAAGCAGTTCTCACACAAAGTCAAGCTCTTTTCCTCTCCTCACACCACCCCACCGATGAATAGGCTGGGAGGGCACAGGAAACTGGGAGGGTACACAGTTGGGACAGCTGATCACAACAGACCAAAGGGATATTCCACACCATGTGGCATCATGCTCAGCATATAAAGCTTGGGGAAAAAAGAAGGAAGGGGAGGATGTTTGAAGTGATGGCATTTGTCTTCCCAGGTAACCATTGCATGTGCTGGACCCTTGCTTTCCTGGAGGTAGCTGAACACCTGCCTGCCAATGGGAAGCGCAGTGAATGAATTCCTTGGTTTGTTTTGCTTGGGTGCACAGCTTACGCTTTACTTATTAAACTGTCTTTATCTCAACCCAAAAGGTTTTACCTTTTTTTTTCCAATTCTCTCCCCCAACTCACCAGGGGAGTGAGCAAGCAGCTGCCTGGTGCCTAGTTGCTGTGTATAATAACACAGCCATGAAGTGTTATTTTCTTATCCAGTATTTATATGCTGTCTGAGGTTTACTGGCTGTTGACTGAGGGGATGAATGCATAAACCTGTGCATGGTAGGCTACGGGATTTGTCCCAAGATTTCTCCCTGTGCATTGTCCCAAGAATGTTTCAAGCCATCTTCAGTTCCTTTTCCGTAACAAAAAAATCATGTCACAAATTGCCAAAACTCTGTGCATTGGTGGGAATTCTTCGCTTGGAAAACTGTCAAAAGTACACCCATTCCCACTGAAAATCCTTCTGGGCTAAGGAGAATGGATTCCCCTGGAGGTGACCAATGCTGGGCCAAAGCCTAACCAAAGGGAGGTTGCGTCAATGTAAATCTTTCAGAAATTTTTAAATTAATAAATGTAAATTATGTGTTTATTTTGAGGAATTTGTGCTTAAAAAAATAATAATTTGAAAACTTTCAAACAAAAGAGACATTTCCAAAGAGTGAATTACAGTGCTGCAGGAAAGGGTGTATTTGTGCATCCATTTCGCTCTGCTGGACACAGCCAGGAAAGCTCCACAGTGTGTTGTGAAGCCCATATTGTCCACGGTGCCTGAAGGTTCCCAGTCAAGGCTCTTCATTTCTGGAGCAGAAGAATTCAAATTCTATTGCATATATTACTGTGAAATGTCTCTTATGTACAATGCAGTACAGTAATCATAGTTCCTGCAGAGCCATAGCTTTATTAATTGCCTGCAGGCATCTAGATTTTATTTGTAGAGTTTTGTAAATGTTATTAATAAACCTTAAGGTCTGATTCTCACTGTTGTAACAGTTCCAGTATTAAGCAGACACAAGGCATGACTGCATACCAGCCACAGAGCCCTGGTAATCCAGGTCTGAATTCTGACCATGTTAGTGTATCAGTGCATATATTCATACACGTACACATACATCTACATCTATTTCTACCTCTGTTGCTAATTCTACCTCTGTCTCTATCAGCTATGTATCTATTTATATCTGTGTCTGTATCTATATCTATCTATATCATCTGTTTCTATATCTAATCTACACATACATATGAGATCATCTAAACTACATAGTTTGCAAAAGCAAGTGTGACTGATTAAATAAGGTGCTGAGCTCAAGCTCATTAGTTCTTTGTAAAGGTCTAGACAAAGAAGTCAGGCAAAAGTGTATTATTCCCTGACTCTTTAGACAGCTCTGTCCCTCAGCCATCAATGTTTCACACCCCAAAGCAGTGGGCTCAGTGCTTTTGGACAGGGACAAGTATTGTGCTGTGGGCTAAATTTAGACAGGCAAATGTTAATACATGAAAGGCAGCATATCCACATCACTAGGGCTACTGGAGTTCTTTTCCTTAAAAAAGGCAATGGGTACATATGAACAGTTATTGGTCAGGATCCAGTTTTCTAGGTCACAAGCCTAACACCCCTAGCCCTGTTCTGTGTGCCCTAATACTACCCAGGCACACATTCACCAGATTCTCCAGGAGGCAAATGCCACTTTGTGAGACACTGGCAGACACAGCTTCCTGCTGCACCTTCCTTGCAACCTCACAGCCAAGCCCTGAGCTCTGCCCCAGCTCACCAGATGTCCTGGATGTTGACCACCCCATTCCCTACAAAATACCCTTTTGTCTTGTGGGAGGTAGACAGCTGTCATTCATTTCATGGCTTTAAATAGTCACTTTAATACCTAAAGTAGTCTGATAAAATTAAAAATAAATTAAAGACATTGATCTTTATGACAAAAAATACTTACATGACCATTTAGAGAAAACTGTATAAGCCATTCGCTTACCTAGTTTGAACAACCATTGAAGAAAGGGTTAATAGAACAAGCCAATAATTAATTAAATGTGATTTGCAAAATTTTTCTCTAAAAAATTATCAAGAATTCCAATTCTTCAGTTGCCTGGCAGAGACCAGACAGAGTTCCTTGTGTATACTGTTTTGTACTCTGAATATATTACAAATTAACTGTTACATGTTTAGAACTTGCAAAACAATCTATTTGAACAGAGAACCTGGCAGCATGAAATGTGATTTAGGGGGGGGAGCAGGAGGGAAAGTTTAAAATACTGTTTTTAAACCATAATCTTGTTGGCTTTTCTTTAAAGCCAGATAGTCATAAATGACTTGACAGAAAGGATAAATAATATTTGTACTGCACGTTTGGATACAGAATGCCACCCACAGATCAAAGATTACACTCACACAGATTTGCAAGCCTAAATATGCAGTTATATTACAGACTGAGAAGTCAATCTATTCACATGTGTGCAATCTGTGTTTTGTAGATATCTAACGTTAGTTAGATGAGAATGGTTTTGGATGGAACCTAATAAAACAGCTAAAGGGCTTTGACTGCAATGAGTAGCAATGCTGAATTCTGGCTATTGTTCCGAGACAGGACATTACAAGAACTTGAACATACCAGGACAAAAGAGTCCCTGTGCTGGAAGACATTTAGCCTCTGGCAAGCTTTGCGTGCATGAGCAGATCGTGCTGTTCACCACTGGGATGCAACTGAGTTGGAAATAAAGACAAGATGACAGCTTGCCATGGAGTTCTGTAATAACCAGAGGGGGCTAAATCTTAGCCTTACGTTTTAGTCACAAATTAGTTGAAATGCATTTGTACTCAATGTTGAATTCTCATCACATATTCTTCCGATGTGGAAACATATGATATAAGTGCCAATGATTGATGAAATCTAGAGATACACAAATGCAGAAAGTAAAGGGAGATGATGGCCCAAAAAACTAGACTGTGATGACTGGAAAAAAAAAATAATATAAAAAATGAGGGTATGGGATTCCCTTTCACATGCAGTATGGATTCTTGAAGAACTCCCAAGTTGTCCAACTGGCTGAAGATTAAAGAAGATCATACAGAAGTTCAGTCTCTGCAGAGTTTGCCTTGGGTACTGTTTACTTCTATCTGTGGCAGCTAAAGCCACAGCAGACACAGACACAACAGTGTCCAGTTCACTGGCGCCCATTAAGTGGAACGTAATACGAAGGTGCGTGCTACTGCATTGTCAGTTTTAGACTTGAATAAACCACATGATATGTGATGGCAGGAGGGAATCTGTGTATGTTTAACACACACACACATATATATATATATTTAGAGCATTATTACCAGCACCAGAGTTCTTTCTGGAATTGGCAGGAAGACAATGTAAAATTATTAACCTAAAATCCAAAATTCACTGAATCGGGGCTTTTTTCTTTTTTTCTTTTTTTTTCTTTTTTTTTTT
>VZTM01022450.1:0-28734 GCA_013400555.1 Jacana jacana
GATGGAATACCTGTGCCCTGCCAGGGGAATTAACCCTGTCCGTCCTGGAACCAGGACAACATAACAAGGGATTTCCCATATAAAGCAGAGGTCTAGGTGTGTTGCTCTGATTTACACCCTCTGTTGTTATTTGCCAGAGTTAATACGGGCTTGAGAATTCTCTTCACCAGTATTTCCTCCCCTCCACCTCCAGTGGAGCCTGTCCAATGTGCTTTAACTTAATGTATTCTAAACATCTGCATTCAAATAATTTATTCATAGCCTGAAATCTCTAATCCCAGTTTGAGGTGCAGAAATGTTTACTTGGTCACTTACACTCTGTTAATCTGGGACAGGGACAGGGACAGAGAGTTCACACGACGTTGTCCTTTTTCATCCAACTTCAGTTAGTGATTTTGTCAAAGAGCTAAAGGCAGCAGTCTGTGTAGATGTATGGAGAATCAGCTAATGGACAGAAAGTACCTGCTCCGACACATTAATTCCCTTCCCTGTCAGCCTGCATCATTGTAGAGAGTGCATGATGGGAAGCAAGGTCCCATCGCACTGTGGCACCTGCTGCTTTCCATCTGCCAAGCGCAAGAGCTTCTTTGATTGCCCATTTTTCAGCCTAACGACTTTATTCCTTTTCTCTTTGTAAAGTTTTTGCATTTTTTATTCCTATTTCAGTAGTCATGGTTTGTAGTGTGGTTTGTTTTTTTTTTTTAATTTCCTCCTCTCCTGTGTGCACTTAGAGTGTTGATAAAAGAATAACTACCAAAATAATATTGCAAACCTGTGCCCGGATTCTGCGTGCCCCAAGTGTTGTGTTTCATAATTTATTCTGATAAAGTTGTCATGGTGATAATGTCTCTTGAGAATAAAAGTGCCATGTGCCTGGCTGATTACAGGAAGCAGCTCAGATGGTACATAAACTGGTAAATATTGAACCCATGGGCAATAACGTTAGCCGAATTTTGGACATTTATTTATTTATTTAACATAGCCCTGGTCAGCTGGATTGTGGAAAGTGTGACAATTACTATTTTACTTTCTGTATGCTTAGATTGATGAGGATGAGAGACAGGCTGTTGTTGGGCTTTATTTAAATCCAATGAAATAAATGTTGGCGGAGTTCCCTGAAATAGCCTTTGAATTCTGCCTAAAGCTGTTGATTTGGCTGGATTAGTCAAAGCAGCAGATCATTATTACATATCGAACATCTGTCAAAAATAGAACTTGCAATTAACAAATGTATTGTATGTAAGTTGTGGCTTCAGATTTTTTGCGAAAGAAGTATCTTTAGGATTCCTGGTAAATGCTGATTTTGTTTCTTTCAAATATGGAGAGAAAAACCACACTTTTAAATGAAATTCTTTTCTATCAAGGAAAAAACAGAATAATATTTTTTTTCATTCCAAACACTGATGATGTTAAAATCAAAGCACACTAGTGTACTCCTTAGGGTTCCTCTAGAAAAAAAATCTTATGGTGGTGATGTTTGCAGTTACACTTTTCCAGCAGGGAAATTTTGGATTCTGATATGCTTTTTTGTGCATTTGCTGTGTAGTGCAGTCTGTACTTAAGAACTGGCAGGTAGTAGAGTGCAATATTTATACAAACATGCTGTTAGCTGCTAGCAATATTTCAGTTCTTCCTTGAAGTCTTTTTACATAATACTTTGGTTTATTTCTGTTAAGAGATTTAGAAAAGCATCGAGTGCATTTAAGTGTACCCCTAAATGTGGTAGACCCCCCCCACCTGCTTGGGGAGAGGGGTCTACTGCACTTCCACTGGAGTTTTTAAAAATATCTCTCACTTCTAATTATAGAATTTTTCAAATAGTTCTAGAGAACTTAGTTAATGAGCTTTTTGTAGTGTCCTTTAAATATTTTAAGAAAATCTTTTCCTTGCGGATAGAAGCTTAAGACCTGGCACGTATATTTGGATGCTGCATATCAATATACTGATAAGCACAGCTTTGAGCAGGATCCATCACTTATCCGAACCAAAATCAGATTATACAGGAACATGGAACTGATTAGAGATTCCCCTGAGCAGATGGGAAGTGGCATCAGCGTAGTGTTTTAACCAGTACAGTATGCTTGAGCCGAGAAGACAACTGCAGCCAAATCCAGAGCAGCTGATGGACTTGCAGGTGGTGAGAAGCAGCTTCTGAGAAGTTTTTTTAATAGCGATACGCTGTTTGCCTTGGAATGTATGGTCACTAGATGTGCAGGGAAGATGGGTCAGTCGAGGACACATCCAATGCCAGATCTAGACCTAGGCCTACATCTGCTCTTTGCATGTGTCGAGCAACACAGAGCAGACAAACAGTGTTTTCCAGGCAAGTCCTGTCTGGCAGGACAGCAGCAAGGATGCCAAAGACATGGCACTGGTGTCTTTCAAGGTCCTGCTGATATGAGCACAGAGTGCAGTATTGTGTGATGGACTTCTATTAGGGGCAGCAGCTCACAGTTTCCAGTACCTGCTGGATTCTGAGGAAGGGTCTGGAATTGTGATCGTTCTGTAACTTCTGGTAATAAGGACCCAGTAAGCAGTAACTTATTAATGGAAGATTAACATCAGGGGCTTTGACCCAGTCAGCAGGTTGTTTAGCATGGCTTCTTGCACAAGGTGCATGCTGAGAAGACAGGGTTCTGGAATATTACTTGGGGCTTGTATATCGCTGGGCACGGTTTTGGTTATGTAGGCTGGACATCCTGGGTTCTCTCCACCTGCTACGCTGCTTCTCTGCAGCTGGGTGACCGTGATGCCACAGTACCCACAGCAGTGGGCTGGAAGTGCCTGCAGGATCTCAAAAACTGACGCAGAGAAGGAGGTGTCTGCCCTTGAACTGAAACACCCCTACTGTGCTCAGGGCTGGGAGCAGCACAGAGCTTCAGGGAGATATGTTTGCTTCCACGTGACAGGTGGTATTGAGCATATATGTACTCATCATTCTGTATGTGTCCTCATGTACTCCTTCACTCATCTGTTGCATGCTCTGCTATAAATTCAGAGGTAAACCAGTTCCTTACTACTGCTCTAGTGATGGCTGTTATAGAGCACAGATGCATCACACGAGTAGCAGAGTGCCATATGTATGAGTACTTAGTTCAGTTGCAAGTTCTTTGGAACAGTGTGGTGGGATTATATCACAGAATTATGTAGGAAGAGAATGAAGCAGGGAGAAGGAGCAAGGAATTGAACTTGTGAATCAGACAGCTTCTATAATAAACATGAGACAGGACTTTATGAAAGGAATGTGAGAGTAGACCTTAAGAACTTAAAGAAAAATTTTTTTTTTTCTTTACTACCCACCTTTTCCTTTGTTTTGAACATGGGTCTGAATAGGTTTACCTGTTGACTGCTGTCTCTGGCACCTGGAACCAGCAACTCTTACCCACCCTTCACTGTGCAGAGCAGGATTTTACAGACCTCTTGTATCCTTCACCGTTTTCTTTTTCCCATGCTGAAGAGGCACAGCCAGCTTTCAGTCATTCCTTGCTGATTCAGGAGATGCACCTGACTATACGTTTTATTGCAAATTTGTAAACTCTAAAGAAGTGAAATGCAGTTTGGCACACAGTCATGGAAGGACCTCGGCACCGTTGCAAGGTACATCTCTGTTGTGGAACACTGAGCTTCACAGGTCCACTGCAGGGAGCATGGAAGGCTGGCACTTAGGCCTCTGGTCACTGCCCAGACCTCCCACTACAGGCATGGCAGGCTGCGCCGCTCACCTGATGAGGTTCTCAATTCCTCTTGCTAAGTCATGCCATCATGCTGCCAGGACTGAAGGTGAAAGACATGTAGTTGTTTAGGGTTCTGGTTGAAACTTTGTTATGTTTAAATGAACAACTTTCCCCTTTTTTAACCAAAACGTTGCCTTCACATCACATACTATGACAGAACAATTAATTTCTCCCTAGAAATGTGGAATTCCTTTCTTGAATATACCTAACCTTTCAACAGTCCTTTCCCAAAGCTGGTCAAGTCAGTAATCCCTCTGTGACCTGTAAAGTTTTTCAGACATTTGGAATTTAACCAAATCCCCTCATCTCTTAACGTTCAAGGAAAGTCATAGCTTCTGCCCTCCCGAGATGGCAGTACCAAACACCCATTGGACTAGGTTTTTTTTTGCCAGAGCCAGGATTTCACTTACGTCTGTGCAAGAACAAATTGATTCACAACCCTGAGCTACTGCACCAAAGGGGAAAATTAACTGCTTCTGTAAGCCATCAAACTACTATTAAAAAAAAACCAGCCAGAAACTCATTGTAAAGTCAGTGTGAAAGTATTCAGTCCCTGACACGTCTCTGTTTCTTGTGAGAACTTGCAGTATATTTAGCTATTTGACAAGGTTATACATTACACCTAAAAAGAAAGGGGAAGGAAACACTCCACACTGCAGACAAAGCCTAGAATTATCTTTAATAGGTGAAAGAGAGCTGTGACCCCCAGCTCAGTGCTGTGATGGAGAGTTGCTGGTGTGACAGCTCCTTTCTGCACTCTCAGATACAATGAGACAGATGGAAGCAGAGTGGCATTCTTGTACTTCTCTTTCTGCAGGAATCAGAGGGAGAGTCAAACTTTGTAAAAGCAGAATGAGGCACTTTCAAAGTACTTTCAGATTAAATGAAGCATTTGAAAGACTTGAGTTTCTATGTTATCTGAACACCATGGACGACAGGAAAACGAGAAAAAGGGGAAAAGCCATTACTTTTTGTCCTTCGAGTGATTCAAAATGCTGGAGTTCACTTTTTTTTTTTTTTTTGTGTGCTCAGCTGAAAATTTGGGAATAGCTTTGTGTGCATTTATTTCAGGGAGAAATGGGGGGCTGGGGGGAGTCAGTGAAGATCCAAAAGCTGAATGCAGTAAAAATATACCAAACCCAGATTCTTCCAGCCCTTCCTCTAGTGGCCCACAAATGAGACACCTTCCCAGCTCTCCCAGCCCTGAAATGCATTCTACTAGAAGTCCTAACCAGTAACTGGGATCGGTAAAACTGAGCAGCCAAACAGGCCAGTCAAGCACATGCTCCAGCTGCCCAGACGAACCATTTCGATTTCTGAAGACTGATGGCAATGTTAACAGTACTTATGAACACTCAGGTAACATGCTAATTACAAAGCCCAGAAATAGATTGAGAAAAGGTTGTTAATTGAAGGTCTGTAGATCTTAAGAGCAGTGGAGGCAAAGTTGGGGACACACACACACGTGTCCAGAAGGACCTTAAGTTACTTTAAAGCAGAAATTAAAGTAGGTGGCCCTGGATTTTTGTAAAACCCTGCATCAAGCTGATATGTATGTGATAAGCATACACGTAGTTCTAGGTGGCACCTCTCCTGTGGGTTGGTTTATGCTCTGAGGGTCTAGATCGCTGTTGTTTAAACCCTTTGGTCTTGAAGCTCTTATTTGGTATTAGAATGAATTAGGTTGCTGCTACAGACTCGCATGCATTGTTCCCAGCAAGTTTCTAGTAGGTTTGGAATCCCAGAGCAGATGTCCCTTTCCTCTAATAGGACATTTTGATTTTCAGTGGTCATAGCAACAAAATGCCCTCCTTGGCCTTCTTGAAGAAAACCTCGATAGGAAAAGCATTTTAATTAAGAAAATATACTAATTAGCTACCACCTGAAGTGACGATAAGAGTTTCACTTCATTAGCGAGGCTGGGTGTGTTTGGAGAAACTCACCTGGCAACAAGGGGACTAATTTTTCAGGCTATTTTCAATATTTCACTTCCTGCAGGGAGAAAGCAATCTTAATTAAAACCTGTGAAAAGCAGAGCATTTTTAGCTGGTAATTTACAGAAGTTTGAGTAAGTCAAAAGAGGAAAAGACACCTTTTGTCAAATGGTGCATAGAAATGTCTGCCAGCAAGCCCGCACTTAGCAACAGGAGTTTTTTATAAACCTGAGAAGGCTGCTATACTGCTGCAACTGCAGGGCTCTGCTGAGATGAAGGCTGGGGCAGTGGTGGTCATGAGCGTGTCCCCTGACCCGGGAAGGGCCTTTAAACCCTTCCATCCCATACAATTTTTAATATATGCTATTTCTGTGACCGTCGGAAATGACCCATGCTGCTGCAGAGCAGAATGTAATGGTCCCATGTGCAGTCTGTGCACCCATCTCAGAGTTATTCTGCCTAATTCCAATATCTTTCAGCCTTTACCCTTAGCTTTTTTCCAGCCTTTTTCAGAGAGTCTTGAAAGACAAAGAAAAAAGTTTGTTTTCGGTACTTAATAATTGATTCATAGCCTTTGCTCTTTCAGTCTCTTGCAGTGACACATAAAAGCCTGAGGCACAGCTCAACACACTGTTCAACCATGTTCCTACAGTGAGATCACAATGTGGTGTGATCTCATTCTGGGAAATTTTTTCATGTCAATAGTTGCATTTGCTGCTCTCCGCTAGATCAGCTTGATATTTTTACACTTGTGTGAGTTTCAACGTTTTGTGTTTGTAGGATCTATTTTCCTCCCCAACTTTGTCAATTAGGAAGACTTGGTCGTCCTTCCCAGACAAATGAGCCCATTCAGGTGCAAAGTTAACAGGTTGTGACAACTCTAACTGTGGATTAGGAGGACTGGCAGCCCTTTCGGGAGACTTGGTAAGAAGCCTGAGTGAAAGGCTGTGCTACATACTTATTGCTGGGTTAAAGGAGGATCTTTAAATACTTGTTTCCTTTTGCAGACAAGGTCAGGTAGATGCTGAAGGTGAGTATTTAATGGAACACTGCTCAACTGGTAAGGCTGGAGCTTTCCAGAGGGCTCAGGACTTGCCAAGTCAGGTAGCCTTGACTTAAGTCCATTGAAGGTTTGGTGTTCCTCAAGATTTGACTGCAGGAGAACTAGAATCCCCGGGTTCTACTGTACTTAAGCCACCTGCATATCCTCTAATTTAATAATTTTCTAATAGAACATATTGATTTTGTCAATGATGTTCGTCTAACACAACCCTTTTTCTCTTTGCATCAATACTTTAAAAATGAATGAAAAAAAAGAGTTGGGAGCAGTTTAGCCTGGGAAAAACATAAACAGGACATCCTTATTATGTGGGTGACAACTGAGATTATTTTGGCAATGCTATTTATAGTAAATCCCCTCTCTTTAAAATTGTTTAATTAATGCAAATGCTGCAAACTTCTGGTCTGATACATTCTCTTCATTTAAAAAATGGAAAATGGGATTTTTTTTTTTTAAATGTCACTCAAATGAAACCAGATGCACATACATTGAAGAAAAAAGTAGTGCTGACATTTCTATATGTGTTCTGGATTCTGTCTTCAACAACTATCAGCTAGAGCCAAGCAGTGTGGCATTTTGGTCCCCAGCCAGCCAACCCTCAATACTTTAAAATCAAGCCCTGTATCCATTGTCTGACAGTATTAGCACACAGCAACACACACCGAGCCCCAAGCTTTCCTTCTTTTTGGTTCCTATTGAGGGCACTTACATGACAGTTATTGTCAATGCAAAATCTGACCGGGATGTAGAGTTCTCTCAGCTGGGCAGCAGGACTGTAGTTTCAACATGAGCCTGAAGAGGTGTCCGTTCCCTGGTATGACGCATGCTGACAGTGCAGACGTTTTACATGATGCATAGTTGCAAAGCTGCCATGCCTATTGATTGACCAATCAGTCTTATTCTAAGATACTGAATCAGTGCAAGCAATTTACATCTCCTTGCAAGGATAATACTCACTATGATCTCCTGGGAACATAACTTACCAATGCATTACTAAAATACCTTGAAATTATATATATTGGTGATTCTGGGAAGAGCAGAGTTGGTACTTGGTGAAGCGAGTACTGTGCTACGTTTCTTCCTTCAAAGGAAGCTCTTATGTGCATCCCCATTGCTTAACAAGAATAAATAATAATTTTGCATAATTGCCTAAGTATTATTGACAGGACTTTTTAGATGATACACTCTGTCCTTAAATCAGCTCTTTTCACTTAATGGGTAATTGAAATATTTTACGGGTGTAAAATACAAAGCCGGTTTGAAAAAAGCAAGTCAACGAATTTGCTCAGTCTCCACATGAGTAATTTTGTTTCACAGAAAATAATACAGCTTTGCTAGAAACTCCTGTTGGAAGTCAGGAGGACATTAGCATAAATTGTTTGAAAAAGCTCTCCGCTCTTAACCTTATTTCTTCTCTCTGTTCTCACTATTTCCATATCTAAGAATAAACCCATGTGAGCACAATTTTTCACTAAGTAAAGCAAGGTTTCTGAAGAAGGTTAATATATTGTTTCACCCCCCAACTAGGGAAAAAACAGGCAGATTTATGGCATAAAATGCCTCAGAACATTGGAGATGTTCTTTAGTTCCTGAAATCTTGTCTGTTTTCTTCAAAATATGCCAATCTAATAAAAAGGTATTAAATCTCCTTGCATACCTTCTTTAATAAATCATAATTTTATATTAATAATACAGCCTTCCCAAATTATCCTCTGTTTTCTTCTAGAACATATTGTCTGGAAACGAGGGACAGTACAAATTAATCAAATCTGTTGTCTTTCAGTGGAAAAACAATGCTATGTGCCACCTAGATTCTTACCCAACTCTAGCTAATGACCAGCATGTTTTGTCTCTCTGTGGGAGTCTTCAAAATGTAAGTAAAATTGAAGTATTCTTTCAGAAGAGGCTGGAATGCCTTATGATTCTCCAATTGGCCCCAACCATGAGATATTATCTTGTATCTCATTAGATTTTGTCATATTGTATGATAAACCAAAAGGCTGTCCACAATAGTCACAGGTAGGTTACTGCTGCAGGTGGCATTGCTTCCAAATGTATTTTTGTTCAGAGTATTCTTAAATTTCCAGCTAATGATGTGTAACAACAGTCAAGGATAATGTGCAGCAGGATTCCAAAAATGTCCTGTGCTTCTCAAGTGCAGGGTGGCCAGAGGCAAACCTTGCTTTAGGCCACTTACACAGTGGGTTTTGTCTCTCTCTGAGAACCATGACTCAGTGTAAATGAGAAGCTTCTCAATGTTTCCACCTCCGAGAAGGAATGGAAAGGTAGGAATTAGTAAGTAGCCCAGTTAAAAACAATGGTATTAGTAACTTCATAACTGGATTGTCATTATATGGTAATTATACATATTTAAAAAAGAAAAAAGTGCTTGTACATCTTTTAAGTAAGTCTTTCTACTTCTTGCACATACATGCTGGAAGTTAATCCATGGTATAAGCAAAATGAGAATAATATTCTTGGAAGATAAGAACAACTAGTTCTGAAAGGGGTTGCACCTTCTCACCTGAAACGGATTGCTGCAGGGCTCATAATTTTGACTAGAAGCTGGTGTAGGTGTTGGTAAGGGAACATGAAAGGAGAGGAGCACTGCTGCCGAGAGGAAAGGAGCTCTCTGTTTTGGATACAAACTGTCAGGGGCAGGAACAGCCATTGATATGGGCATCAGGATCATCACTAAAATGGCTAAAGTTTCATTTGACTTCACTGAATGAGCCAGCCGTGCAGGTCTCCTCCAAGTAGTAGTGCAGTGGTGGTTTACTTGGGAAAGACAGGGCTTGTTGTGTGAAAAGGTACCATTTATTGAACCAGATTGCCTTGATACCTGCTCCCATGTAGTTTTCTGTACCTCCCTTCGTGCCCAGCATCCTAACTTTGTTTTGTTTAGTTCCAATTTGATTTTGTATCAGAATTCAGTATGCCAGGGAATTGCAAAACCACTAGCTGCTGAATGTGTGCCAACTTCAGGACTATATACATCATTTGAGGGCTCGGACGTGAACAGGTTGCTTTTTGTTTAACAGATTCAGTGTGTTAGACTCGTTAGTTTGCTGTAAGTAGGATCCTGTAATTGCGACTTCTGGTTTAGATGAACAATGCCTCCTTGAAGAGTATTTGCACATTTGTAAGTGTGTAACCATATTATTTGGTGACTGACTGTACCCATTTGGTGAGTCAGGTAGATGGTGATTCAGTTCAGGATTGCTGTTAATCCATTGATTTTTATTGATTGGAATTTTGACCTTTGCCTGTATCATCTTCGATTTAGTAAAATTTTACGGTAGAGAACAGTAGCAATATATTAGATCTTATATCTTCTTTTGCAGCTTTTAAAATAGCCTGTGAAAAATAGACAGAATCAGTTATCCTTCCAACATAGCAGCTTGAAAACTTGAAGTATCTAAAAAATGAAGCAAGGGATCTGCAGGCCATTTGTATTTTTGTCAAAGGCTCTCTAATTCGGTATAACTGGGTTATCAGATCAGAGACTTACTGTCCAAACCAAATGAGGTAGAAAATGCCTTCCATGGTCCCAGAGCAACATCAGAACTGTTCTGTCTATTAGGAAGTTATGAGAGTTTTGGAGGGATGTAAATCAGGTTTACAAAACTTATTTCCAACTGTAATTACTTCGTAAAAAGAAACGATACAGTACTGCACCTAGGCAACAATGCCAAACTAGCAGGGCAGAATAAAGCGTGCAAAAGAGAATGACACATAAAAGATAAGTAGTCATAATTTGTTTGCAGGCTTTGTTTCATGATTCTGTAACATATTTATCAGGAAAGAGCAGAGGGATTTCAAAGCAACTATTCTGGGCACTTCTCCAGAATTAAGTGCAGCTGTTTATGCCTTAAAGTCAATTATTTTTCGTGTTTGTTCTCTAATTATTCATTATTTGTAGATGCCACAAAACAACCCATGAAGAGCTGACAGAATAAACATTATTCCCTGTAGATTTTTAAAAAATTTTCATCGTATGCTTAAAGTTTACATTAATTTGTTCTGTGAACTCAGCAGTACTGGAGAGGAGAGCATTGTGTGAATTTAAAGCCTTTCGGCACTATTAAAAATCAGAGTCTTATTTATTTTTTAAATCACTTGGTTTATGTTTTCCCTTGCCTTTTGGCACATATTACTGTTGGGATAAATCTATTAAAATATGGGCTGTGTCAGTGTGCATCTATTGCCCTGTGATCCTTTTCAAATGAATATTTCAAACGAGAATTTATCTCTGTCCCTGTCATGGTAGAAATACCTTTGCCCATCCCATGCTGGATTGCTGGCTGCTGCATCCTCAACTTGAGAATTTCAGTACTGGCTTAATTATTAATAGAGGGCAGATATGATCCTTAGCTACAAAGAAAGAGGGTTTCAATGAGGAACGCTCAGAGCAATCATTATCATTTCAGTTTAATATGGTGAGCTTTTGGTAGCTAGAGCAAAAACTCTAGTCATCTACTTTTATACAAACATTAATCTTAGACAGTTGTGTTAGATTTCTTGAATGAAATAGGTATAAAAAGAATTCTTAGGGGTGGCTGAGGGTCCATACCACTTAAATAGGATGTATCAGCCAAAAAACATTTCAGGTGCCAAGAGATGTCAAGTCTGTATTGTAGAGTACCTGCCCCTTCATGATATGGAGTAGGTTTCCAGAACTAGTTTATCACACCCTCCATATAGGGTCTTGTAGGACTGGCCACTTGAACGATGTGTATTGTGAAAGGCCTCGCTTTTGTTTCCTGCTGGTGTTCTGTTAAAGCAGAAAAAATTAGGGGAAATAAACATTCCAGTTGTGCCTGTTAAAGCTTACTGCTCTTTGTACTAGAAGAGAGAAGAAACACACAGGCACAAGGGCCAGAGCCACTAGTGGGACAAGAACAACTGTGGCATTGTACAAAAAAAAAAGAGGAGAAGGTAGTTGAAGACTAAAACCCCCAAAATGGGGAGTGAAATAAAAGATGTCCAGTAATAGAAAAACCTGTGTAAGAGAACAAGGGAGCAGCAGGGAAAGATCTACAAAACGCCTGTTTTCTACTTGACTGCCCTTGATTTGCATGCAGAGTGTTTTGATACAGTAGGACACTGGCAAGTTCAATAGCACTTCAAGGCAGCTCGTATTTGAAAGGCTTTACAATGAGCCAAGCCCTTCTTTCCTATGCCAATTTTGACTACCCCAGCAGAGACTCTGATTTTGCTTTTCATTTGGGTATAGGACGAGCAGAAAATTTTTACTGGAGTAAACAGTTAACCAGTAGCACTGAAGACACCTAATTCAACTTGTATTTTCCAATATACTTCTCGGAAGATTCAGATAAAATTAAATGAGTATGAAAGGGGAGTATTAGCCTAGATCCATTGCCGTTGTAGAGACAGTGGGAATACATGTGTTCTTGCCACACATATCTGCTAGTCCATAAACCCAGGTGACTTGCGTGCACTGTGCAAGAGATGGATGGCCACTGCCCATGTCCACGGTGTTTGGGATTTTTTGGCTTGTTTCATAGTCAGAGCCCTTTCTCATCCTTCAAAGCTGTTTTTGATGAGATCTTCAACCACGATTGGCCTCATTCTCTTTCTACTTACATCAAGGACATAACTTCAGTTCCAGTTACCCTCTACCCTTTTTATGTTTAATAGATGCAGATAGAAATAACAAGGAATGACAACGAATCTTTACTTATTCCATAAAATCGGAAGCTTCCACTTTGCTTTCTCAGTTGTACAGTGTGTTAGATTTCTGATTGTGTTTTTAAGTGAAGAGTGGTGTTTGCTTTTGACAGGGTTAGCAGTAGGCTCAGTTACTTGGAAAGAATAAAATGCTGGGTGACACAGTGGCCCGTCGCAGTGACAGGCACGGACACTCAACCAGGATACGTGGCTCTGGTTCTCAATGCAAACTTTGCCGTATCTCGCTACCTTAGGCTTTGCTAGATAATATGATATGATATCTGGAAAAAATACTTGCAGTATTAATTATTTAGTACCTTTTACTAATAAATTAGAAAAAAAAAGAAAATGTAGCAAAATGCTACATAAATACAAATTGCATGTTTTCTGGAGTCACCTGCATACTCGGTTTGAAAAGAAGATGTTGCACAAGGAGTGGTAGTTAGTGGCCATGAGAATTCTCCTGCAATTGAAACTGGCTTACTTAGGTATTGATTGAAATATTTAAGACATTTTGGAAAGATGAGTATTTAGAGGATAGTCTAATAATTTAACCACCTAGCTTAGTCCTCTCTATCCCTCACAAATTCCAAAAAAGAAATGCCTGTAAAATACAAGTCTAAGAAATTTCATTATGGTATTGGCAAATACAAATTTCTTGATGCAGCAATGTCAGTCTAAAGATCAGTGATTGCTCTGTAGACAAGCGTTTTCAGGATTGAAATAAAGAGATGCTGGGGGCTGAAGAACCTGCAAAGTGATGGGTGGATTGAGTACTTAGACGCTAGCCTGAGTCTGGTGTATAGTCGGGAATCAGAAATGATGTTAGCAGGTAAAGTGAAGTATTACAATAGTTCTTGACCTTTGCAGACCCATGGTTATATCCACTGGAAAGGATACCGTTTATTATAATAATTCTCTTTAAAAGCGAGTTTCCACGTTTCACCCACTATGAACATTAATGTGGTGTATTTTCACACCCGTGAAAATACAGCATATTAGCACTGAAGTGTCATTCAGAGTCTGCAGGGCAGGCTGTACTTCTATCAACTCTCTACCTATAAGACGGAGTTAAATTTGACTCTTGTTTTCATCCAATAACTACGAACCAATCACCTTTCATAAATGTGAGTTTCATTTAAAAGTAACAGCTTTGGGAGGAAAAAAGAAAAAAAAAAGAAAAAAGAATTAAAACATAAAGCCTCCCACTACTGCTGAGACAGTAGGAATATTCATGCAGTAGAAACACTGATTTGGTTTTCTGACAAGTTGGAAGCACCGACACTATAGATATAACGCTGCTCATGTTCTTGGTTCAAATAAGGTATAATCCAAATAACTTCCATTAATCGAATTCTGGCCTCAGTCCACTGAAATTGCAGACATTCAGCAACGTTAGGAAAGCATCTGCAGGTGTATGCTAGGGTCAGTGGAGAATTCAGACAAGTAAATCTGTAGGACTGTAAAAGAAAGTGTAAAAGGGATTAAAATCAAGTTCAGTGTGTAATGTAGTGTTCAGCTGAGCTCATCCGATAGTTTTGATAGGTTCCCCTGAGGTCCTAAGCGCAGATGGTAATGCATAGAACGCAAGTCTTAACTCCAAATTTCTTTTAGCTGGCTGGCGGGTGTGGTGATGACCTGAACTCCATTTCAGCTGAAAAGAGGGGTTTTGTGTATGTTAGTCTCTTGTGGCATTATCGTACATTATATACAACGTTCTAGATGTGGAGCGATTTATCTGTTTTTATAGAGGTGGTAACATTAATTTTAATGTCAGCCTTTGATATGACACAGACTTTGTCTTCATTATTCTGAAATATTGGTTGGAAAAAAAACCAAATCCATTTATGTTTTCAATTTGCTTTGAACTATTTTTCAACAACTCAGGTCAAGACCTAATTTCTACAGCAATCTTCACTGTATTTTATTGTTCAGCAGTGACTTGTACGTGATTAAGGAATCCATCAAGAAAATTCTCTTTTTATTCTTTCTATAACATCTCTTTTCTCAATGTCCCATTTGCAGTATTTTGGGTTTTTTTTTTTGGTATGGGAGCTGGAATAAAATTTGAGGATGAAAAATGGATGCTATACTTCAGAAAAGGGCGAGTTGATTTCAACTACCTCCTCTGTAATTTTGCATTTTGTAGCACAACACGATTTTCCTATCTTATTCATGTGTAACAACTCATTCAAATATTTGCAAGTGTGTCTGCTGGCACTATTGTTTCCTTTCATGCCTAAGAAACCTGCCAAAAATGTTCCAGCTGGCAAATATCCAAGTGACCCGATTCACCAATTCACCTGTTCATGAAGAAATCCTTATTCAAAGAAATATATTTTTATATATATGTGTGTCTGTATATGCACAGGTACATGTATCTCAAACATACGAGCCAATCAACTTTTTCAAGATTTAAATTGGATACTTCTAATATAAAATGTTTGTGATTAAGGAAGGAGCCAAGTTGTCCAAAACATCAGTCCTTGCTGGTGTATGATGGGAAAGAGCTTATACACATGGTCAAAAGAGAGAGCTTTAGCTCATACCTTGCTTAATGAGGAAGTTCACAAAAATTCTTGAATGTGCTCTTTGCTGTAGATTGTATAGTGTCAAAAGTCTCATCTCGGATTTATCTCTACAAACGTTATGCTGCCTTTTCTGCAGTTGAAATAAACTGTAAGGAGACAAACTTTAATTAGCGGTACGTTTAGTAAAAGTTTTATAGCAGCATAAAAGGCATTAAAATTTAGATTTTTCAACTGCAAAAGTATGACAAAGTCTTTTAAACTCCATTAACAATTCCTGTAGTACCTGACTAACTGCTCAATTTGCATGTATATTGTAGAGACATATACATACCTCCCACCAGCACAAAGTCTAAATAGATCAGGTTGTAGGTGATCCATGGAAAATGGGCTATGTGTTAGTTTCAGTGCTCTAATACCATCATGTCTCTTCTGTCCAAAGAAGTATTACTGGATGATTATTACACAGGAATCAGCCTTTACAGATGAACTGTAGGCTTGTTGGTGACATGAGCGAGCAGGAGCTGTTGTCTTTAATCTATGGGTTCCCACCCAACTAAAGAGAAAAAGGAGGACAGCTGGTTGGACTCAAACTGATGCCACAGTCAGGGTAATTAGGACTGAAAAAGATGTTTTCATGGGCTAGGACTCAGCACAAAAGGCTCAGAATTCATAGAAAATATTTGGTGGTAGGTTATCAGAGGCTAGGGTATGCCATCAAAAGAACACTTTTGGTAGTAGCAGTGCTTCAGGCATGCAGGAGCCACAAATCCCTGTTAAAGCAGTGAATATATTTTGGACACTTTTTAGGAGGTTGTTAGGTCCTTGTGGAGAAGGCATGCTAATTTTGTTAAGGCAGCAGGCAAAGCAAGCAGGCAGCAGTCCCATGTGCGCCAGGAATAAGACACAATGATACCTAAGGAATGATGGTGCTGGGTGAGACAGCAAGGACACCCTTCGTTACCCCGGCTCTTTCCAAAGTCCAAGAGATTTTATATGTTTGTGACTTCATGGAATGGTTGGAATCAGTTTTAGCAATCAATGGAAACGAGGCCTTTTTTCTTCCCTCTCCTTTTGAGGTCTTGTTGCCCAGCTGTCTTCAGCGAATTTCCATCACTTGGATATCTCAGAAGGCTTATGTTCCAAACAGTGGAACAGTGTCCTCCAGCTGGTATCTTCACAAAATTGTGTATAGAGTGAAGGAGTTGGTACCAGAAAAACATTTGTCAAGGTTAAGGTGAAAAATCCCTTCTTGGGATTTGATTTCTCTAAGAATACACCAGGTGGTCCCGTAGATGTTTGCTGAGACAATCGGCAATTACTTTTCTTGTTCTTCCAGAAAAGATTTATAAGCCCGCATGAGTTGTACTTTATCACTTGCCCCTCTCTTTTCAGTCATGCTGCCTGTGAATCGGACTCTGTTCTGGAAACCTCTCTGTGCTCAGTGGATGTGACCCCAATTACTCCTTCTTGCCTTTTCTGTTTCTCTTGCCCTCCTTTAATGCTAGTGGATTTTCTTCTTTACATTTACATTATGACAAAGAGAAATAACCCCTGCCCTTCCCGATAACTCAATACAGAAATCTGCAATCTGGCATCTGATAAGAAAGATTTTAAGCCCTGTCGAACTGCTCGGTATCTTGTTGTCTAGCTAACCTGTTAATAGAACTGAGTGGATAAGGTTATAAATAAGTCCTCTTTTTAAAGCAACAATAGCATCATTTTAAATGAAAAAGTAGTTTCCATTGTTTCTATCCATATCGTGCTGGAGCCTTTTGGTTCTGTACATGTCTAAATTAATGCAGGTAAAAAGCTCTTTTGAATAGTAATGTGTTTTCCACGGTTGCTCTCTGCCTAGCTCATCTTTGGTTGTCATGATGATCTTGTAGGGTCCCTGACCAGTCTGCCATTTCCTGCTCCTATGCAGTGAAATGTGAAATTGCAGTCTCCTGCACCAGGGGTGTGAATGGCTTGTACTGAAGCAAGCACTGGTGCGTGTAATGGCAATGGCCACAAAAAGAAAGTTTACAGCAAATAGCCCTATGCCGAAGGCATGGGAGAAGGTCATTATAGGGCTGATACTTGAACCTGCAATTTGTATGTAAAAAAATTTCTATCAGCCTCTAGGCTGCAGCTGACAGTCTTTTTAGAAGTTCTTCACCAGTTTTTAGAAGTTTTTCGCCAGATGGGGTGAACGTCATGTCACTGATCACTTCTTGATTGAAGATCTGAATGATCAATTTCATATTTCTAGCAGTGCATCCAGCCAACCGACTATCGCTTTCTCTAACCCAAATGTCATCTGTAACAGACTCGCTATATGCACAATCTTTTTTAGGACAGAATTATCTTCAGATTGCAAAGTTATTTAGTGAGCACCAGTTTGGATTGCCTTACCTAAATGTTCTGGGTCTCCAAATTTTTCTTTTTGATCATTTAAAGCTTCTGATAAATTGCCCTCTGCGACAGCAGGACAGACCTGAGAAGACGACTGTGAAAGGCCCATTCTGTATGGTGATAGCACTTGTGTGATGCTTAATGAAAGGAAAAATAAGACAAACAACATCAAGTCCAACCGTTAACCAACTGCCAAGTTCACCACTAAATTATGTCCCTAAGCATCATCTCTATGAATTGTTTAAATGCCTCCAGGAATGGGCATTCAACCACTCAACCACTTTCCTGGGCAGCCTGTTCCAGTGTTTGACAGCCCTTTTGGTGTGCAAATTTTTCCTAATATCCAATCTTAACCTCCCCTGGTGCAACTTGAGGCCCTTTCTTATCCTATTACTTGTGCTACTTGGGAGACGAGATCAACCTCCACCTTGTTAAAACCTCCTTTAGATAGTTGTAGAGAACTATAACATCTCCCCTCAGCCTCCTTTTCTCCAGGCTGAACAAGGCCAATTCCCTCAGCCACTCCTCATAAGGCTTGTACTTGAGACCCTTCAACATCTTTGCCGCTGCTCTTCAAAGGACATGCGCCAACGCCTCAATGTCTTTCTTGCAGCGAGGGGCCCAGAACTGAACACAGTATTCACAGTGTGGTCCCACCCGTGCTGAGTACAGGGGACGACCCTGCCCTAGTCCCACTGGCCGTGCTGTTCCTGATACAGGATGCTGTTGACTGCATTGGCCACCTAGGCACGCTGCTGACGTGCTCAGCCGGCTGTCAACTAATATCCTCAGGTCCCTTTCTGCCAGGCAGGTTTCCAGCCTCTTTTCCCCAAGCCTGTAGCGCTGCAAGGGGCTGTAAGTGACCCATGTGCAGGACCTGCCACTTCGCCTTTTTGAGCCTCATCCCATTAGCCTCAGTTCATCCAGCCTGTCCAGATCCCTGTGTAGAGTCTTCCTACCGTCTGGCAGATCAACACTCCTGCACAGCTTGGTGTCCTCTGCAAATTTACTGAGGGTGCACTCAGTTCCCGTGTAGCAGATAAGAATTGAAAGCACTGTACAAACCCCAAGCTATCATTAAATTCATGCAATCAAAAGTCTGTCCATCTTAGATAATTTGAAGGCATAGGTATGCAAAATAGGCAGCAACTGAAATACTTTTGTCTGACAACACCCTTCTCTGTGGTATTTAAATACTTGCCTATTCCCACTGTTAGAGTGACACACCGTATAGAACAATCTGAAAGGGTTAAGTTAATAGGGTTAATATCCCTGCTACGTTGTACATAATTCCTTAAGGAAATTCTTCCTCTCCACTAATTTGGAAGTAGTGCTGTTGCATACCGTTTGCCATTTATAAAGCAGTCTTGTATAATTGTTTGCCATGAGAATAGAAATGAAGATCTGTGGGTTTCAAGTACCTTTATTCCTAGCCCATTCTGATTCTTGGGGAAATTCACCCCTCGGTTTTACCTTAGCAAAAGTAAGAGAAACTAATAATCACAATTCACAAGACTGGAAAAATTACTGTACACTTAAAAAAACAAAAACAAAACAAACAAAAAAATTGCCGTATAGTAGAAGTTTTAAGTGCTATATAGTAGCATCTACAGTGATGCTATAAGCTTGAATAGAAAAACACATAGATGATATCAGAACTTGTGTTTCCTAAAAACCAATATGGAGATTTTTTTTTATTAAATATTCCTATATTTTTAATTTGGGAACACTTTCTACACCAAAGGGTTTGGGCTTTGTGCTCTACAGCCATTTATATTACTCATCCTATAGTTTTACCACCTACTTTCCCAAGGTTTCCAGCAAATCCTGGATGAAAAAAAGATTGTGCTTCCACTGCCTTTTCTGTATCTATTTCTGTGGCTGAACAGAAGACTTCATTCTTCTGGCATATTAATCTACTTCATTTCATAAGCATCGAAATGAAATTAATATTTGTAAAGGTCAAGTTACAGTATATGACAGGAAAAACACACCAAAAACAATTAAAATTACCAGGGCTGTATAGGCAATTCACACACACATATTGCTCACAGGTGCTGTGTTTGAAGCCCAATCCAATAAATGTCAGTCCAGTCATTTACACTAGAGTAGTGCCAGTCATGTAAAAAGAAACAGAAGAACAGATGCTTTATGAGAAACAAGCCCAATACAAATAAACTCAAAACTGATTATAAAAAAAACTCACACTAGACAACTATTAAAATGTGTGTCAACTGGATTTGAGATTCAGTGAGTGTTTTGTCTACATTTGCGATTCAATGAATGATTTGTAGTAAAAGGTAAATAATTTTAATGCTTTGAAAATATTTCTGAAACCTAATTTAGTTTAGTTTAGTTTAGTTTAGTTTAGTTTAGTTTAGTTTAGTTTAGTTTATTATTTGATTTTGTTTTATATTTTATTTTTTCCGCTGTCTTTCTTTCCTTTTTCTTTGAGCTTTGGTTTTCAAAAAGTAAAAATGTCCATAAAATGATGGTGAAATTCAGAAATTTCATATATGGTGGGGTTTTTGTTTGTTTTTTGTTTAAGTGCTGAGGACTAAACGTCTGACTTTAGCATATGTTTTGAAAAGCTTACATACTTTTTGGGAACTAGGACTGGTTTTAAAATCTGCTAAAAAAAACCAACTTGTGTGGGTTTGGTGTTTATTGTAAACATTTCACAGTTAAAGCTATTATCACTGACGAGAGCCAGGTTCATCAGCAACCCACGCTTCCCTGCTGACACTTGCCACGCTGTTGGCAAGTGTCTGGTTGTCTGTTTGTGGCACAGTCATAGCTGGAGAATAGCACAGGTTGAGCACTTCTTGAATATGAGAATATTCCATACTACTGGATTGTAGGAGTTTGTTAGCTAATTGTTTTTAGAGTCACATATTTTTCTTTTTTATTTTGAAATGGATATTCTGCTTTCTCTAAGCCAAAGATCTTAGAAGAAGCTATGGATTGTGCTCTGGTGTTGTTTTTAGTAGTCCAAATTCATGTGTGGCACAACCACCTCTGTCTTTAGGCATCCTAACCAAATCCAGTTGATAGTGCTGCTGGCCAGTTCTGGCCTGCTGAAAATTGCTGAACAACTAGAATCAAATGCAGCTGAGCTGGACAAATTTTTAATGGAAAATCATATGTGGATTTCATTTTTTTTCCTCCTCATTTTTTTTTTATCCAAAAGAGGTTTCTGGAATATTTAGATCTCAAACTTGAAATTCTATACTCATAAGATGCAGCAGTAA
The DNA here is from genome assembly GCA_013400555.1 of Jacana jacana. NCBI lineage: Eukaryota > Metazoa > Chordata > Aves > Charadriiformes > Jacanidae > Jacana > Jacana jacana. Next base: position 20,596 of record VZTM01022450.1, read on the forward strand.
AGCTCACCAGATAAATTGTCTCAATTACGACCAGAGAGACCACCCTTTTGGTTAAAAAGCTAACTTGTATTCCTTACTCATTTAATCCCCTGCTTTATTGCTGAAAAGGTCAACAATGGATTCATTCCCAGTAGCAGCTGGACTGAAGCTACACATTCATTTCATACCAACCACTGAACACATCTGTGATACTAACGATTTTCAGACTCAATGAACTGGAGGTGGATCTGACTCTGTCACCAGGAGGTTAAAGGCTCCAATTCCAATTACCGAACCCCTGAGATACCAAGTCACTTTTGCTTAAACATGACGTCAGCACTGATGACACCTGCTGTGGGCTATTGTATTCAGACAGGTAGAGCAGCAACACGAAAGCGAGTTGCTACGGTATGCCCCTTTCAGACAGCATGCTGCATCTCTTCTTATCTACACACAGTAGTCATCTTTCCACAGAAAGGAAGTATCGAGTAGTTGAGAAGGATCCTCTGACCCTAAACTATACAATCCCATCCTCAGCACTGTGCATGTGTTCAGTTTTTGAAAATACTGCGTGACTCCCAAGTGAAAAATTGAGTACTTCATGACCTCTCTATGACTGACATTTGATATTCAAGACAAATATTTAGCAACAGGTTGATGGCGCCGCTTGCCAGTCATCTTTTTGCTGGTTCTGCTCTTCTATCGTGGCTGAGTGACATGCACACAGGCCAACAGTGCGGATGCCCTTCTGTCTCATGTAGCTTTTTGCCGTATTGTGATGGCAAATGCCCAGTTTATGTGTAAAAAAGACCTCAGTTTAGGCAAATTCTGCAACGGTATTAAGCAAGGTGTTATACTGGACTTTGGAAATTTGGGTATAGCAGAGGAGGTTAAATAGGGAAAAATAAGAAACACAAAGCAAGACGGGAAGCTTAACAGTAGCAGAGCCACTGAAACGACAAGTCAGTTTGATCTATCCAATGGAGATGTCTGAAAAGAACACAGGGGTTTTTCTTGAGCAACTGCTGTAGACCTATTACATTGTTATGATTATTTGAGGTTTTTTTGGAGAGGAATTACAGTCCTCTAAAATCAACTAATAAATGTGACCTCATGATTGAGAGGAAATATTCTAAATATTCTGCAAAAATCATACAGGAGAATGCAGAACTGGGTGCAGTACTCCAGATGGGGCTTCACCAGTGACAAGCAGAGAGACAAGATCATCTGCCTTGACCCTCTGGAAGCGCTCTACTGAATGCAGCCAAGACACTGTCGCACATACGCAGAGGGTGCACTCTGCCCTGTCCTCCAGGTCATTAATGAAAATGTTAGACAGCATTGACACTTGAGGGTCTGATCACAAGTCTCTGGGACTGGTCATTTAGTCACTTTTCAGTTGACTCCGTGGTACACTTTGCAAATGGTGAGAAATTGGGCAGGGGACAGTTGGCTCATGTTACCTCAGACCTGAAGGTATTAAGAATGCAAAAGCATTTTCCTTTTTTTCAGGGAGAGTTCTTTCTTTACCAAGATGACCTCTCCAGAAGAGTATAAAATCAAAATATAGTAAATTCTGAACTCCTCTCAGAAATGTCTAACAAATGCCATTGAATTGCTGTTGAGCACATTCTCTTTGCTGAGAGGCACAACATTCATATTAATAATTATAATTAACCTACTGCTATAAACGGTACTGTATTCGGGGTTTTTTTTTTGTATAAAATAATTTTAGTCTCTGTAGACACAGGAGTGTTTTCTGAATTAATTAAGATAAAGGTCTGTTCCTCCTTGGGTGAAAACCATGTGGCCAGTTTCTTATCTGAAGTGTTACAACAACCGCTATTGGTATGTATTATTGGTACATACATAATTTGTATCTTTTAAAGCAAATACATCTGAAATAAACTATCACACCTTAGGAAGTTCAGTGATACTGTTTGGAGTGAATAGTACTCACAGAATAATCTATTCTTTAAAAAAAAACCCAGAATGCTGTCTTCTGAAAATCTTTTTTTGGACAACCTAGAAGAGAAAGCTTAATCCTCTAGTTCATAGGCAAAACTGAGACTAGATATCCATTTACAGAAGAGAGAGGGATAAATGTCATATATTGTGTGTGTATGTGTTTCCCACTGGAATAGATTTTAAACAAAATAATGAAAAACAAAACCCAAAGAAATATATGTTTTAAAGAGCTAAATGAGGGTGGAAGCCAGAATGGGAGGTGAACATGTCTGGGCTTGGTTTCTTGTTTGGGGGGTTTAATGTTAGATACAACCTAGAGACTCCTGGGGATTATAAAAAAATTGAATTTCTGTGATGAAGGATTTTATGGCATTTCTTAAGTATGAAATTTTCTCAACCATTGCTGCAAGCCCAGGCAAGCTTAACATCACCTCCTCAGCATGATTGGCTCTTTCATTATGCAATAGAGAAGTAGTGGAATTTGCTTAAGATTTAAAAAGAAAGCTTCATATGCAAGGGGCAATTTACTAGGATTTAAATGTCTCTAAAGGAAAGATTTAAATCTGTATAGGAAAATATAATCACATTTTCTCTATTACCATTTCTAACTCTTCATGTATACACTGTAAATCTCAAGAGGAATATGTGCAGGAATTTGTTCTAGAGCAGCATATACTGTAGGTTACTATTTTATTTTTTCCCATAAGGAAAAGTGAACAGGGCTTTCAAAAGGGATTGTGCTCAATTAATGACTTCTCTTTTCTTTCAAATACCGGTGCAAACAGTGAAAACAGATCATTATACTTAGTGTTAGATGCCATCTCTCTAAAGCATAATTTAAAAAAAAAATAAACGCCAGTGTTCAAATTTTCATCACCAAGTGCCAGCTCTTGTGCCCATCTCATTTTAATTTGTATGTTGTCGGCTAGTCACGGTAGGCAAGGCAAGTTTTAATGAGCAAACAAAGTGCTTCTGAGATCCATTAAATATCACGGGTTGCACTATGTCTGTTTAAGCCACTTTGAGTGGTTGTCTCACTAACCACTACCAAGTGTGACTGTCTATTGGTACAGAGAGAAGTGTCTCAGCCAGTAACAGAGCTTCACGGTTGCTGTAATTTACATGAGACAGAGAGGCAAATACACAACTAGCCATAGGTGAAGTACAAGTTTATTCTGAAGATACTCTTGTGCTGTTTATCCTTTGCCATCACTTCCTTTTCTGTAGGAAAAGAGACTGGTCTGTGTTATCGGTAACCCATGTATTTTGCCTTTACCACATACAGAGAAATACACATTTGAATATCAAATTTCATACTGCTTCTTGGACTGCAGAGTCAAAACAATCCCCTTGGGAGTGTAGACTCCACCCGTGTCTTCAGATGGGAGGTATCATCCAGAGTGAGAAGTAAAACCTGTTCTTTCTCTCTTCCCTCCTCTGTTGGGATACTGAGACCAGAGTGCCTGAGCCCCGTTGGTGATTAAGACAGTGTTGCACTTTGTGATAAAGTCATACTGATACACAAATAATAAAACCCTTTTATGCACAGAACTTTAAATACGTAAGAGGCTTAGACAATGAGATCACAGTAAAAATCGGTGTGAAATTTCAACATTAGTTACATTAGCAACCACAGATATCAGAGAGTTTAAGACTCTTCTGTTTGATAAGATGCACACAGAGAAAGGGATGGTCTAAATAGTCTGCAAATGTGGGAAAGTTGTGCTGAGGATTGGCGATTCAAGTTCCCTTGGTAAGGCAGGTGTCACCTGCAGGCATAGCTTTGAGAGACAGAATCTGTGAAATAAAGGTATGGGAGTTGTTAAATTAAGATTTGGAACCAAGATTGACAATGCGGGTATTTTTAATATAAGCAAATTATTTTAGGAGGGAAAAAAAAGTGGTTTTAGTATGAAATAAAAACCTTGCACAGGATGATGGCAAACTACAGAATTAGCATAGAGGGCTCACAGAGAACTGAATCTGTATTATTACTTCGCCCTTCCTCTCCCTCTTTGTACACTTGGCTGATCAAAAAGATTTCTTTTACCCTGCATGCAGGTTTTAAGGACGTTAATTAAAACTAGTGTTTTGATGCTATTGTACAGGCTACTTAATCAATTAGCTGTATTTGCAAAGTACTTTTAAGGACTAATTAGTGCCAAATAATAAGTGGTTTTCTTTCATTAACTTTCAGAAACGGAGGATGCCATGAGGAGAGGAGCCTTGTGTCAGAGCTCAGCAGGCAGCTAGCTTCCGATCCTTTCTCGTTTTGATTCAACAAGAGCAACCAGGTCAGAGTCCTGACAAATCAGCAGGTTTTCTGCAAAGCAGGGCAGTTACACACATAATACCTGCTAGGCTTTGCGTTAGCAGGTGTGCTTCTCTTTGTCCATATGGACTTGGGTATTGCGTAGGTTAGATGAAACAGCGTGTTTGTATTCCTGGAAGCATGTGGTTCAGATACTTAAGCCTGTGGTTGGCCATCTTCCCGATCCGCCTCAGGATCAGCAGTTCACCCTAGTGCGGCGGTGGAGCGGTGCTCATAGGCTGGTATTGTTGCCCAAGTGGGCAAATGAGTATTCTTAAGAGGCTCAGAGTAAATTCACCATTCCCTGTTCTTTTCAGTCGATTTTGCTGTTCACCTCCTGTAGTGGTGGCAGATCACAAGAAATACATTTGACAGGCTCCAGTTATGTTCCAGTTTCCCTTCTTGGAAAGAACAATAAGGTTTCATAGTGCATTAAACACAAATTGATGGACATTGGAGAAGGAGGTATTCTTCATCTAGGTACTGCATGATATCTCACGTGAATGATTTTTGGGTAGTCAGGCTATTGAACCATCAACAGAAGTGTTAGAAGCAGAGGTATAATAACAGTAGTGGTGAAAACAGAGAAATTGCACGGCAGTTTGTGTCAAAAAGAGGAAAGAAAACCAGGAAACATATAGTCTAGTCTTGGTGGAGTTAGCCATACTAAGCTCTTAGAGTGTCTTTCTTGCAAGGAATGAAGTAAAAAGCTCCTAGGAATGTACATGGTGGTTGTCTGCAATATAAAGCAAGCAGCTACAGAGAGAAACATTTAGATCTCGAGAGAAAAGGATGTTGTGGTCAGCAGTTCTACACTGTGCATGTGTAGAGCATGCTAAAGGAGAATTGTTCTTAAACACTTACCCAAATAGAAATTAAATCATTAAATTAAAGCCTGAAGATCCTATCTTATCTTTGGTAGATACAATAGAAAGAAGCTGACTAGTGCTCACAGTCCTAAGTAGTTGTATTGACTTCAGTGGGACTCTGAGCGATTTAACTCCAACGGCTATAAAAAAACTGCAAGACTGGACTGCAAGGATGCTAGAAGTGGCAGAAAGAGGAGATTGTAATTGTTGCTCGTCCCCAGTTATGTTGTTGTCATCCACAATGGCATGTAAGAAAAGGCATTCTGAGAAAAACTTAAAAATAAAAAAGTAATTTAAAAGAAAGCATTAGAGATCTCTCTTTGTTTTCAGTATTTTCTAAGTAATTAAAAAAGAAATATAAATTTGAGGATGATACATTCATTCCTAAGATAAAATGCAATTTACTTATGTGCATAAGTAAGTATCTACTGTGCTTGTTAACTTGTTACCTCTTTGGGGTGTAAAGGAATAAAAGCATAAAAGAATATGAAAAGAATAATGTACCCTGTGGAAATTAAGGTCATGTGTTCACACGTTAATAAAATAAAGTTACTGAAGAACTCTTCTAATTAATAGTGTAAAAATTCTTACAAATAGTACACTAGCTGCTGCAATCTATTACATCCCATTGTACTATAACGGCAACACAAAAGAGCAGGTAAGTTTATAAAAGCACCTGAAGATATCTTTTGTATTGTTTTTTCCCTATACTGTAGACCTCTCTAGTCTTTTGCATAGTAAGTGTTTAGAGCTATCCCCAGATATCTGCTGGCATTCTAGAGTTTTAGACAGCAGTAATGCTGAGCAACCATGCCCCTTCTCTGAGCTTGCCTTGTGGTCTCGTTGTATCTACTCATATCCATATATGAAAACTAGGCAATTCTTGTTTCTTTTCTGAAACTACTTGTGTCATCTAATTGTCCTCTTAGAGAAGCACAGATTGCTGTTGTCGTGAGTGCATGACAGCTTTCAGCCTGAAATGCACTCACACACACAGGTTACAAAGCCTTAGGTACATATTCCCATCGAGTACAGCAGTGTGAATTGTGCTCATCTTGGATTTAAGTGCTGCTATTTATAAAAGTCTTGTCTCTAGGTACCTCCTTCCTTTAAGACAGATGTGAAACAAAAGTAGATGAATGGATGAGAGGAGGGTGTAAAGACAGAATCGGTCCTGCAGGTATGTGAAATGCCTGATATAAGGAAACGCACAGCAAAACCCTTCCATTAAAACGCAGTTGTTTTTTCTCAACATTTGCAATCTCAGCAGCCATGCCCCTTCTCTGAGCTTGCCTTGTGGTCTCGTTGTATCTACTCATATCCATATATGAAAACTAGGCAAACAAGGTTGATATTTGATCTCCTTTTGAATCAGTTTACTTTGTGTTTTTATTGTGCAACAGCTTTGCTGTGTAGAATTTCAAAATCCTGATTAAGTGTCTTGAATTTGACCACATATTAATGAAGATTTCATGCTGCCCTGTGAAAAAGAGTATATTTAGAAATCTGTTTCTTTGGAGGGAAAAGCAATTTTATAAGTTTTCAAGTGTCAGGCATCTTTTTTTAGTCTCTCTGTTTTAATTTTTTTTTTTTTTTCTGATAATGATAATAACCATGGTGACTTCTGACAGATATTTTCACAGTAGTTTTTCTTTTCTCTTTAGAACTAGAAAAAAGTAAACATGAAGATTGCTGACATTTTTGGGGCGATTGTTGTATTCTTCAACCATGCCAAAAGACAAGGAAACAAATCACCACCACCCCCCACCCCGAGATGCTTCATTGAGGTTCTCACATACATTAGCTTAGGGCAGAAAAGAGATCTTTACCTGAATCTCATTGACTATGGTTCAAAGAGTAAAAACATTTTAAAGCCCTGATTGCTTTAAAGGAAAAAAAAAAAAAAAGAGCATGTTGTCTTCCACATAATGTTTGTAACAGACACCATTGAAGATATGTCAACTGAACATCATCTAGTGGAAAAATATTTGCCAGATTTTGCAATTTATTTCATGTTTTGACCCTCTTCAGGGATGTTCCATAATATCTGACATTTTAATTCTCTCCCATATGTTTGAACAAGTGTCCCGCCTTGGAATTTATTGTTAGGCTTTTAATGTGGCAATAGTAAAGAGAACAATCTTTTTAAAATGTCAGGGGATAATGTGGTAGGAACTTGAAATTGCTCTTTAACATATTAACTTTAAAAGTCAACTTGACTAACAAGTAAATACATACTGGATGAGGTAAAAAAATACTTTGAATATTCAGTGATCCACTCCTGCAGTCCACGTGGTTAGCATTCATCTGTCAGTGTTTGAAATCAAAAGCAATAAAAGCATGAAGCAGCCCAATAGAAAAAAAAGTCTCATTCTGAGATCTGATGAATAGAGTAATTGGTAAGGCATTTTATTCAGGAAAGACAGGGAAGGAAATCCAGACACTTGGTTCTTTTTAATATTCAAATGATGTATGCTTCTGAAAGATGCAGACTTTCCTAGTATAGCAATCAAATTTTGATTTGTCTTCAGATAAAAGTTAGTTAGTATTAGGTACCAAAGAATAGCCAGGGCTATCTCATATTACGAAGATTTCTAGGTGAATTCATCAGGTTTTGATTGGGAAAAAAAAAAAAAGGAAAGGTTATTTCCTGCTTTAATGCAGTACTTTTGAGGATAGTATGTAGGTTGTTTCTCTCTCCAAATTTTAAAGATTTTTATTATTATTTGGAATTGCAGTTCGCCTTTTTCTATGTTTTCTTTATTCACAGAGTACGTTGATAAGAAATACGAAAATTTAGGTTTAATTGCCTCTTCATAGAAAGCCAATGACCTGCCTTGGGAAGAAATGAATTAATTGTTTATATCATTGACTCAGTAGACAAGAATACGGTTTCTGACAACCTTATTTTTAATAACAGATTCTCAGTTACTATGGGTAGGAAAACTGGCACTGTCCTACTATTCAAAGCCCAGCTTATTTCATTTTCTCTGCTTCTAATTTTTTTTTCTA
>VZTM01022453.1:4971-22936 GCA_013400555.1 Jacana jacana
TCCTAGCGTAGTTTGTTAACCAAACCTAAACAAAGATGGGCAGTAGTTTGAATGGGCTGGCTGCTTGTTGCTTGGTCTGTACTAAGACTTGAAAGTGAAGAACTGGGAATAGTAATTGAAAAAGGATGAGAAAGAAAAAAGATCTGGAAACAAACAGCATAAATGAAAGATATTGACCAAAAGAGTGGCTGAGAATGTGATGATTTCAGTACACCATTCTGTAAGAAGGAACTTAACTGTTATTTTAATAATGGTACATTACACATACATTCTTGACTATTAAGCTAAATAACTATCCTGTTTCAGTCTCTGAACATAGACAAAAGTTCCTATAACGACAAGTTTCTTGTCTGGCGTTGCACGACAAGGAAACTGTATGGAGAACTGAAGTGCTCTATAATTGCTTCTAGTCTCAAGACCAAGTCATTGACCTGCCCTTCTACATCCCAGATTGACCCCAGACTCAACAGTATGTCTTATGCAGACCTGAAAACAAAGCTGGTCTCCCATTCTGGCTTAATTAGTAGGAAAAAGAAAAAGGACGATCTGCTTAAGTGGCCTGCTATTTTTTTTGATTTTTGTCTGTTTGTCTGCAGCCTTGCTTTATTAACTGCATCCAGGTAATATTAACATGATTAATTATGTATAGGATTTCTGCAACAGCTGTTTGAAATGCAATTGCTGTTCTTTGGCACTTAACAGAGTCCTGAGTCTGCATGTATAGCACATATTTTTAAAAACACAGGACTGGGCAGAAGGTAACTATCAAAGGAAGGGAAAAATACTAAAAAGGATGTGAAAATACTGAAGTCATAAGTCTTTGTCACTATACATCACTGCCTTCTGATCTTTTTATGCTTTCCACACTCCCATCATTCATAAACATGGAATGTTGCAACAGAAGACTACTTTTTTTAGAATAAGAATGAAGTCTTTATGTGGATTTGTTTGGTGCCAGCATGGCACCATTACAACATGTTTTTTAGTTAAACATATACATCTGCATATCAAGTGTATAAAAGTATATAATATATAAAAAAAAAATCAAAATGACAAAATAAAATTCTGGATCATTGCCAACTTCATAGACAATAAAGGATCTAGAATAGAAAACACTGATGGACATGGGTATCTTTTCTCTTGGAAGACTTCACGCAAGCACAGTTTCTCACAGAAAAAGTGATGGAAAATTCACTTTGTTCAGTAAGACCTCAGAGCCCTTCAGACTGAAAAGATGAAAGAATAATGATTTTACTCCTCCATTAAGGCTGAGGTAAAAGTAAATTCAATATATTGCATTAGGAAACAAAGCATTAGGATACTACTGTGGAAGGCTGCTCAAGCCAGTGGATTACTGTAACACAGGAAATAGATATATTTAAAAAAAAAAAAGGAAAAAAAAAAGCAAAAAAAAGCAGAATTTGGATTTAGAGAACTAGTTTAATTTCTCAGGGTACAGATAGCATTTCTAGATTTTTTATAAAATAAATACTTTTTAAACCTGCAAACCACAGAAATATCTTTATTTGAAAGAGCTTGAGGGGGTTTAACATTTTCAAATATATAATTCACAACTGTATTTGAGTTGATTTTTCAATTATTGGTAATTATTTACAGCAACTATTGCAGTTGGGAATTCAAATGGAGGTGGTGGGTTTTTTTCTGTTTCTAAAAAAAATTAAATTAATATGAATATTAAAAAATATGTTAAAACAAAAATTGGTACACTTTGTTGTGACACATTTGAGCTTCTGATACTGATAATAAAATACTTCCTAATGAAAATTGAAATATTATACATTTACATTACAAATTAACAGTTGCTGACACAACGGTCTTTTGTGGAACACTCCTGAGAAGTAAACCTTGCCTTCTAATGAGTACAGATTCTCTTTCTCACATGTCATCTCTATTACATAGAAGGTACCTAAAATTCCTCTCTTCCAATTCACCCTAAATACTTCTGCCATGGAATGCATCTTATATTGTGACTGATGAGATGCACATGGACAGGCAGGATCACCACACAACTTCTAATTCTTTCTGTTCTTCTACTTCTTTCTGTTCTTCTACATCAGCTTATTTTCAAATGTGTTCATACAATTAACTTCATATGGTTTTCTTTCTCTCGTTCCCCAAACACAAAATATGGACCATTTCCTGAATTCAGTCGTGGACCCTAACTTACAAATGTTATTTTTTACCAGTTGCCCATGTATCCAGTAATTTATGCCAACAACAAAGAATGCAATAGTTATAGCACAAACAGGTGATTAGAGAAGCCTCATTATTCACCAACAGGAAAAATAAAAGAGTTATTGTGGGTATGCAAATAAATGGCTACTGCCCGATCTTGACAAACAAAGGGACTACAATAAAAAAGACTGATAAATAGAACAGTGGCCTTTGAAATTCAACATATTTCTTCTCAAATAAATATATTAACAACAACCCAGAGACTCATTGGGGAATTCCTTTCTTTTGCCCTCTATTTGTGGGTCTCCTTTAAAGGAATCATGCATTATTTTTGCATGTTGGAGTTTTGTGTTTGCCAGTGGAAATTTTAATTTTTCTTTTTTCCCTGACAAAAAAAATTGGTTGTTTTTTTTTTTTTTTAAAAAAAAAACAAACAGCTGTTGATTCCTTCCCTCCCTAGACTCATATTATTGTCACTAGCCCTGCATACCCCTCCCTATTTTCCCAGGGACCAAGGCCACAGACCAAAATCACAACAGGTTAACCGCTGCCATTTCTTTGTTTTGATCTTGAGCTCAAACTAACTTTTTGGAAAAAAATCCTTTTTTTTCTGTAAATAGGCCCAGGCCACTGCCTACCCCCAGATAGTTACACCCGCGGTTAGTTGCCGCTATGGGCCTAGTACATTATCTCCACTCTAAATTAGGTTTTCTCCCCATCGGAGCTGGCGGCAGAGCTGCTGTTTCATAGCAGCCCAGTAGCCATGACACAGGCGGTGCTCTCCTTGATTATACAGCCTAATTACTGCTGAAGAGAAGGAGTACAAAACACACAGCATTGCTTAACATCTTGAATGATAAAAGCATTATTTGCATAACACTTGGCACTCCTGCAGGTTTAAGGCCTAATAAATCTCCCAAGTTGAAAGCAAAACCCTTCCAAAAAAGCTGGATCAGACCCTCTGGTGCTCAAGTTCTCTCCATCAGGAACCATTATACAACTCCTAACAAGATCTGCAGAACCAGTTTCAATCCAAATGCTACTTGCATGACTCTTGTACAAGTCCAGAATATCTCCATTAATTGGATGAGGTATTCCTGTTTGATGCTCTCACCAGAAGCACTATTTGAATCATTTGCTCCATTGCTTATTTATATTGTATCACCAAAACATTTTAAAGACAATTTCTTAGTATTTTATTTCCTCAAAGTATTTTATGTATCCTTTCCTACAATCTCCTGTATATATATTTTTTTTTAATCCAGCAATGCTTAAAACATATTTTCTATTTCTCATAAGTTTCTGATTAGTTCTTCCATTTTTAGCCCAATTTATTTTTATTCGAACTTCACTTGGTTGGTAGTGTTTGCTTTGCAAATTGTGCACAGCCTTTAATGATTTTCCACTTGTTACTCTTCTGCTGCAATTTTCTTGCTAAGTAGTTTAAAGCTGTTATTTTAAGGAGTATCTAGAAACTTTTGAGCTCTTTAGTGTGTTCTAGTGGCATATCAGTTTTGTCTCAGTAGTATTCCTGATTGCTGGGAAGACAGAAAGACAGAATTGCTGCAAATGGCTCCTGCAAGTCTTGCCTAATTCAAACACACAAGATGTAAGTAAGACAATTTAGTGAAATCAATAAAAATATTTATTCTCTATTTGCATTTGTGTTACACAAAAGAAACTAAAAAGGGTCAGACATTTATTACTCTGGATAGAGGTGCTTACTGAAGTCTCCTGATATGTCTCACATCTTCTCCTGTCTCATGTTACCCAGAAATAAAATGATTTAGGTTACAAAAGCTGCAATTAAAATATCAGGATATTAAACACAATTTAAGACAAGTCACTTCAAACAGGCATTTTTAGCATTTTTCAGCCTGTATTTTCTTTATATATCTATCCTGACAGGTGACCAAAAAGAAGACAATGCAATATGGATATTTTCCTTGCAGCAGCTGCCAAGCAAGCCTAACAACATTGTCTGAAGAGCTTGACTACTGGAAGCAATCTACAAGACATCACAATGAAAACATCTTGAATAATTACAGATCATAGCCAGATGCTATTGCACTCCATTACAGTCTTTTATTTTCTTGTAAAGTGCCATAAATAAATAAAAGTAAGCATGAGGTAAATTTGGTACCTTTCAGTGTCAAAATGTGATAAAGACAATAGATAAAACATATCAGCTTATAAGTAATTGCTCTAATTACTGTATTAGAGAAAAAAACCCAAAACAAACATGATCACAAAGTAGTTAAAAGAAAGTAAACATATAGAGACAAAGTATTTGTCAGTGATAGAGACTTGTTTATCTCCAAATCACTGGTTGAAAATCATAGCTGTAAGCATTTGCTGAAAATGTCTATCCATTCAGTAGCATGAAATATAAGTTGCATGAACTATTTCTCAGGGTAACCTATTCCTTCTATTTTTAATTGGAAAATTATCACAACCTCCATAATCATGTACTTCATAAACCTGTCAGATACTGAGTCCTAAAGAAATCAGATATTTTCTAATAGATCCGTTCTGAAGCTTATCAGTTAGCTTTTTGTAGGAAATCCTGCTCTTACTGTGATACAAATTTAACTAAACAGAACAAATCACTAAAACCATTAAAAAAATATGATGGAGAACCACATATTTGCCTGAGGCCATCTTAATAAAAAGAAACCCACAAAAACATTACAAGCCTCGTAAAATCTCTTCCCATATAGATGACTCATGCAATGTGTATACTACCAAGCCTTTAAATCCCATCATCCTCCAGAGTGCACCAAGCATTGTCCGAGAGCTGATGTACCTCAAAGCCATGTCAAAGAGTGGATCAAGAATTAAGTGGTAGAGGTTGTTGTGAGATTGTCTCTGGTTCTACATGGTGAACCTGTTTTATTATGAGAGATATTAATTCTGTAGGAGTCAAAAATCCCCTTTCTTCTGGTAGCAGCATCTGAACAATGAGAACTATTTCATTAGATAAACAGAGGAAACAGGGAACTTCTTTTAGGAGGAGAAGTCTTGGCGATGTAAACGTAGATCTTTAATAGGCCAAAAGAGAAGGGGCAGTTATCACAGAATCATAAAATCATAGAATGATCCAGGCCAGAAGGGACTTCTATGGTCATCTAGTCCAACCTCTCCGCAATCAGCAGGGACACCCCCAACTAGACCAGGTTGTCCAGGGAAGGAGCCTCAACCACCCCACTGGGCAACCTCTTCCAATGTTCCACCACCCTCAGAGTAAAGAACCTATTCCTAATACCCAATCTAAATCTGCTCTTCTCCAGTTTGACCGTCGTCCTGTCACTGCAAGCCTTTATGAACAGACCCTCTCCAGCATTTCTGTAGGCTCCCTTCAGGTACTTGGAAGGCTGCTCTTAAGTCTCCCCAGAACTTCCTCTCCTCCAGGCTGAATAACCCCAGCTCCCTCAGCCTGTCCTTGGAGCAAAGGTGCTCCAAACCCCTGAGTATTTTTGTGGCCCTCCTCTGGTCCATGTCCTTCCTATCTTGAGGGCTCCAGACCTGCACACAGTACTCCAGGTGACTTAACCTTAAAAGAAGATTTTTGGGTTCCAACACAGCAATTCTATTATCCTATCTGAAATTTTGTTTGTAGCAATTGCGGTGAAAGGAAAAGTGACTTGCATTCGTCTCCTAGCAATTATTAAGCACTTTTCCTATGCTATCCAGGCTATACATAATGAAACCTATCAATTTTAATGAGATTAAACTGTGATTTTTCCTCTCTAAACAAATTTGGCAAGTCCTTAAATGAGTTCTGTTAACTTGCTTTTTCTTTTGGTTTTCGCTTGTCGTTCAGTGTTACTATACAGGTCTAGGTTTTAGATTAATGTAATATAGAAGCAAAAGTATAAAATGCTCATCTTTCCAATGACATACTAGAGAAGAGAATCTGAGTGGGCTGTTTCTCGGGGCAAAGCAAGATGAAAAGACCTCATTAGCCAGAGGCAAAGGAGATCATAGGGCACTGGTGAGAAAACTTCTTACATGTGTCCTCATTTCCTCCTGGGAAAAGTCTGATTCTTTTAGGTTAAGCTGATGGTAACTGAACTTGAGTATTGTTCTCTGGCAGAAGTAGCAAGTAATCTTTTTTCTTTTTTTTTTTTTTTTATTGCTAAGGAGCTAAGGGGAAGCTACAACACCCAGTAGAATTAAGAGCTAAAAGACAGACTACATGTCTGCTATCCTGCATGTCAGTGCACTTTGATATAGGCTGCTGCCCTGTTACAATCCAAACGGGAAAACAGAGAACCTATCAACTGAAAAGAATTCACAAAAAATTAAAAAAAAAAAATAATCCCAGAATGCTGCAACTGACCAAACATATATTCTTGTAGTTGGTTATTCAAAGAATACTATTTCAGATCCTGTTGCAAGAAGGTCTGGAATTCAGCCTTTAGGAAAGATCACTTCAATGGGCTTAGGTGCCTTAGCATTTGGCCATAGGGTTTGACCTATAAGAAAGAAAACCATTTGGACTACTTGAAGATTAACCACCACAACAGGAAAGCAGTCAACGCTTTTCCTTGTCATAACCAAAGACACTAAACAGCTCTGCACAGACTGCAAATCATCCTGACTCTACACAGTACCTTCACAAAACATGCTTGTTTGCCCTAAAGAAGTGACTTTTAAATGTTAGCTTCCATTTCTAGATCTCCTGAATGGAAAGGGTTATGATAATCTCAACATTTCAAAGATTTACCTGACTTCAAGTGTGATCTGTTCCACAGACATCAAAGGGGCTCTTCAAAGACACCAGAGCCTCCCTATGCAGAGCAGCTCACAGACTTTGTGCTTCAGGTCTTGAACACCAAGTTAAATGGAAGGCAAGATTACAGGTACTGCTGAATTAAATCACTTTTTTATATACATGACTAACTGTAGTTATGAAAATCGTAATTCTTCAGAAATGTAGTACTTTTTATCATTTTATATATCATTATATTCAGGACTTTAGCTAATGCCAGTATCTTCCCCAACTGTTTGGGCATAGGAATGTGCACACATGTATTCAAGAAAAAAACTACTTTTACTTCCCTCCTTCTCCTCCTTTTTTGCTTTTAAATAAAACTGCCAGGAGATATCAAGATTTGCTTTAAGCACCTCTGCAGCTGACATTTTTTGCTTACTTTAAGCTGGATTGTATTCCAAACACCAGTTTACAAAATCAAAAATCATACTGGAATAACAAATTGGTAAACAGTATTATAGATTAGTAATTTACAGTATCTCTAAATTTAGATCGCCTCTGTCTGAAGCTGTTCAGAGAGAACACATTTGTTTTCTCATCCCTCTCCTCGTGTCCTGCTCCTCTCCTTGTTCTCTTAACTCTCAACAGGTATTGTGTCAACAGCACACTCCCTGAAAAGCAACACATTTCACACTTCACCTGCAATGCTAAAAAGTGGACACTGAATGCTATAATTCATCTCCAACCTGATGCCAAATTTAAGCTTGAATTAAACAAGTAGGGACCTTACCTTCTGGTCAAATTTCTTGCAACATCGTATTTCCACAAAGAGCTAATGTTTTGAACTTCTGAGATTTTTTTCCCATTAAATTCCCTTTTGTGAAAGATTTCCAGACCACCTTTAACTTTTGATGCTTTACTGCCATGCAGTAAATACATAGTGATCCGTGCATATGTTCCATATAAATGCGTGACAAATGATGCACAGAACTGTTCTGTGAGGAGTGCTAGCAAAGCACATTGCATTCAGTGACCATTTCTGTGTCTGCTGCTGCCTGGCCTTCAGCAGGGACAGAGAGGAGAGAGTCCAGCACGTGGGTCATGCACAGCATACTGTCAAGCCCCCAGTAACCAGAGGAACATGTTACAGTGAAAGAGATGATGTCACTTCTCATTGTCAAGGCAGAAGGTAGAAGGTGTGAAATAACATTTTCTCCTCCAGGGCTTGCCTGGAATTTTGTGATTAGCATGTTAGAAAGCTGTGAAAAGTCATAATAATTTTAGTTTCTAAATATGAAATGCACTAAGAAGGCAGTGCCTATGTTTTCATTACTTATTAGTCCGTCTAAAAATCTGACTGCAGAGTTTGTGAGACTTGGTTTATAATTGAAACTTGTTTTATAATAATGATAGTATTGTAAGATTTTTTTTCCCAATAGTCATAAACATCATGGGATATATTTTTATGGTAAATTATCACCATTACTACTAGATGCAATAAGCGATGATTATACATGGCAGACTTATAAGCCCATTGTTGTTTTCCAATTCATGGCCAAAGACACTAAAAAAAATAACAATAAAAGTCTTTGGGGATAAACCAGTGAGGTGTCGAGTGATGAGTTCATTAACCTAAATTACACATAGGATGTTTACTCAATTAAGAATAAACTCAAGGAGAACTTTCATTGTACAATATGAATTCTTATTTTTTTTTATACAGACCCATGCACTTTCTATACTTACTTATGCCTTGATTTTCAGATGTGCTTATATCAAAATGAAGCAGGGAAAATTTCACTAAAGTCACTAGGTTGATACAGGAATAAATGAGGGGTAAGGAAAATAATTAAGTGCATTCTCCTAACACTGGAAAACAAGATGTTCAATAGTTTGACTTAGCACACATTTAGTGCAAATAAACCCAATACCTGGCCAAATACAAGAACCTGTAACAAAGCCCAGGCTATGACTGCAGTTTATTATGACAGACAAGTGACAGACACTATCATCCAAGGTTCTTTCCAACAGTTACAGTATGACATGAATTTGATTTTCTATCCAAAAAAAAAAAAAAAATTAGATAAAAGCAAATATCCAGAGCTAACCCAAGCATGCCTTCTGGAATTGCAGCAGACACAACAATATTTGTTTTCATGGTAGGGGAGCTGGGAAACACAGGGTAATAAACACAGCTGACCTTAATTATGAATTTCTTGGTGCTTTCTGGAAGAAAGGGGTTCGGCATGTCTACTCCCTACCCAATTGACTGCTCCTGGCCATGCTGCCTTCTTGCTGTACTGGCACGTGGTTACGTTTTTTCAGTCCCTCCAAGAATACTTGCCAGCCAGAACATTAAACTATGGAAGATGCTATTTGGATAATCCCTGTATATTTCTCATGTCATGAAAATCATTATTTTCACCCATAACACATATCTTTCATCTCTACTCCCATCTCAAATCCCATTTTTTCTTCAAGCACATGGAAATTAAAATGGGTGAAAAAAATCAGAAGGCAGTAAGAGATAACATCAGATAAGACAGACTCTGACTACCAACAGATTTTCAGCAATTTAATAGTTTTGCTGTTATTATCACCCTCTCCATTGCAAGAATCAGAAAGTATTATCTGGCCATAATTTGGGAATAACTCCAAAGTGTTTGCCTTTTGCAATCAGATCTTGGTCTTCTCTTTGTTCCTTTAAAAGGTCAATGAGGATTATTTAGAAAAGATAAATCAAACTACAAGGTTATTACACAGAAGCTGGTGTGAAAAATCATTATTAGGGAATGGTAGCTTGTTGTGAGACCTTGTATTGGCATAACTATGAATGTTGTTACAACAAAACATAAAGCTAAACATAATATTCATTTGGGCTGATATATTTTACTTTTCTTTTATTCAATATTGACCTCATGCGTGGTCAGCATAAAGTCCTACATGGAAACGATTTGAAAAAAAAAAAACAGTGTTTCTCACTTAAACTTGACAATAAATTAATATTACTACATTTTATTTTTTGAAAAAATCCCAATGGAAACACCAAAATGTCACTCTAAGGTTGTGTTGACATTGTTATTAATTCAGACAGACAATTCAGACTATGACAAAAAATGAAGATGGAAAGAAATTTTAGTCAGATGATCACCTTGCTGAGAAATTATTTAAATGAAAACCACACTTGGTATGTAAAGAATGCATATTGTCATAGCAATCAGAAGGCTTTTTATTTAGTAGTATTATAAATACAATAAAAAGAAATTGCTAGGTTAATTTAAAGAAATCTAACTGATTTACCATTTGAATTAAGAAAACCTCTGAATTTTACTAGAAACAGCATCACTGCAAGACATAATTAAGTACTTTTATAGTATCTAAATATTTATATGGCTTCTGAGAATGGCCTTATGTCTAAATTATTCAAATAAGGTCCTGGAGGGTGCAAATATCTGGCTTTGATTTAGGCTATGGGAACTTTGAAGTTCTTAGTTTTCTCTAGATTTCAACTCTGCAAACAGTAGCCAGTGTACAAACAAATCACTGCAATGGCTACATAATTTACTTTATCTTTAATACAATAAAGGGTGTCAGCTGACATTCTGTAAGTAATTGCATCTGCAATGAAGTCCAAAAAACATATAAGCTACAGCTGAAATAATGAACAATCACAATAAATTATAATGAAATATGATTAGTATGATGAATCATAGTAATTTATGATTAAATTCATAACTCTCCAGGACTGTCATGAAAGCTTGATGTGTGAGATGAAAGCACAACATTAACTACATTTTTAGCTATTCAAACTACGAGCTCCTAATCCTTGAAATTCTGCGTAGTGCACCTAATCATGATTTGTGGATGCAGGTATAGAACTCTTTAATTTTGCATCCTCCTATCTTGTTTAGGTTTGAGGGGGTTTTGGTTTGGTTTGGTTTGGGTTTTTTTAGGAGATGAGCAAGTAAGTTAACAGTCTAACATGTGTTATCTGGTGTGTGAACAGTTCTCACTGAAAGTCCATGATACCTCCAGTATGGAGGCTACTAATACTAATATACCAGCTCTTTTACTGTTAGCCCAATACCATGCGACCTAAAAGACAGGTTGGAATAGAAAGATCACATCCTTTTCTTTTCAGTCCACTTACCCAATAGAGACTTCCACACAAGGATAGTATCATACAATTATATTGTATTTTCCTACACATTAAAAACCTACTATTAACAACATCTGCATGCTTGATATAAATTTAACACCAGTTTTTTGAGAGGTCTGTCTTAAATGTCCCTTTAAGCCAAACCTCTTATGGCTGTCTTTTACAGAACAACTGGGATGGGGTACTGTCGGATAAAAAAACCCTCGTTACGGACTGTTCTCCCACATAGTGTCACCAAGCAGATATGACACAAATTTTAGTTGTTCTTGTGTTCTCTTTAAATGCCTCTATACAAGCAATGAATGAGGTCAACCTCTCAAAGCTGGTAGTTTTCTTTATGAAATTGTGTAGCTTATATGTGAGTTTTGAGAACAAAAATTACCATAAATCAAATAAAAAAACTAAAGAAAACCAAAAGGGTGTTAAAATAACTCTTCAAAATGAGAGGGGCATCTCAGAACTTAAGTTTGATTAATGATTTGGATGAATTTATGTTTTTTTCCAAAAACCTTACATAAAGAATACCATTCTGTTTTCATTTCCATTTTTACCAGAAACACTGGAGATATACAATGTTTAGACTGAATTTTTTTGGTGCTAAATAAACTTACAAAGAAGGAGCAGTATGACAGTAGCAATGCACCACAGGGGCAGAAAAAGTCCCAACACAAACACTTAAAGGTATTAATTAATTGCACAAACCCCCACACTTCTAAAATTTACTTGTTGCATTTGCTAAGACCCAAGGAGTCAAACAAAAAATCAACTTCCCAAACAATATAATTTATCTAACAGCTCGTCCATCCCCATTAAGTACAGCTTTAGGGAATGGTATACAAAATAAATCATAGTAACAAACAAGCAGTAAACACTCACAACAGGGAGACCTTCCTGGGTGCCTGCTTCTTAATAATTACTTTACAACAAGCCTGCAATTAATTTTTTTACAGTAGCAATTTTTAAAATTTAGAGGCCACACAAAACAATGCAAATACACTACTGAAACTCCATTAAGGAGGAAAGGGGAAAGTGTCATCTATCTTCAGAAAACACTGCTTTCTCTCTTCAGATTGAAAAAATCTAAATAATTTAAACTGCAGTCAGTGCTCAGGAAAAACTGGGCTGTCAATTAAAAAAAAAAACCAACTAGGAATGATTGAACTAAAATTAAATGATTGAAAATCTTATGTATTGTAATGCATACATTACTGGCTGCTCTTTCTAGAACCGTAGAATCATAGAATGGTTAGAGTTGGAAGGGACCTTAAAGATCATCAAGTTCTAAACCCCCTGCCCTTGGCAGGGACATCTCCCACCAGACCAGGTTGCTCAAAGCCCCATCTGGCCTGGCCTTGAACACCTCATGGATGGGGCAACCACAACTTCTCTGGGCAACCTGTTCCAGTGTCTCAACGCTCTCACAGGAAATAATTTGTTTTCTTCTTTTCTGGTATTTAATCTAAATTAAATACAATACTCTTCTAATTTAAAGCCATTTCCCCTTGTCCTGTCACTACACTTCCTGACAAAGAGTCCCTCCCCAGCTCTCCTCTAGGCTCCCTTCAGATACTGGAAGGCTGATCTAAGGTCTTCCTGGAGCCTTCTCTTCTCCAGACTGAACTACCCCAACTAACCGTGGTCTTTAGTTTGCAGCCAGCAGCTTTGACAAATCCTTCATTTCACCCAAGCAGGCACACTGATGGGCTACTCAGGTTAGTACTTCTCAGTTTGAACCAGTGATTTCAAAAGTGGCCAAATCAAAATGTGGTGGAAAAACTGGAAGAATGTTTAAGTTGATCATATCCTGCCTTAAATGTCATATTAATGGCCCTTAAAGGTCCCTTACAATCTAAAGCTACAAAGGACATATTGGTATTGATTACATGCTGTTATCAATTATCCAGCAAATGTTACAGAGTTTCTGAATAAAGAATAGCAAATATTTTTTTTATTTGGAGCTATTTAGTAATATGGACATTTGGAAATGTGCTTTCTTCCTCCTCGCTGTTTCCTCACTTGCAGTGACCCCTTTCTATCTACTTTTCTTGGAAGATTATGGTTGATGAAGTGGCTGATGTGAGGTGTTAAATCACATCAGGCAGACTAACTTTATATAAAACAAAATTTGACTTTCAGAAAAAAAGAAAAAAGAAAAGAAGTACTGACTTTACAGAAAACAGAAGTAGAATCCTTCATTCAATCCCCAAGTTTCACATGTTACACTACACAATTAATGCACAGACTTCTACCCAATTACAAACACTGTTTCTCATTTGAAAAGACCTAGCTTTTAAGAAAACACACAAGCAAGGTGCACAGCCATCCAGCCATCCCGCTGACTAAGCCAACATTAACCACATGCCAAACAGCAGGAGGAAAATCACTTCACATGACCTACATTTTCTGCAGCAAAAAATTCCGATTTCCGAAGGGAAAAAAACAAAATATATTTCCCAACATACATGCTATTTATGCAAACACTGATGTCAGTCAGTAGGAAAGCAGAAGAAAGACACAAAGGCAGCACAGGGCACCTTTGCGTCCTCTAGCACGGAAAAACTCATGTCCATGTAATTACACACACGGAAACAGATAAAAGGGACAACACCACAAGACCCAAGGAGTTAATCTGACATGTTTTCACTGGGTGCTCAGATGCAAGCCAGAAACTCCTCCTATGAACAAAATGTTTTGTTCACCAAAAAAACCTTGTTGGAACAGGTCATAGAATGATTAATGTTATTAGGAAGTTGTCATACAACAACTCAGTATTAATTTGAGCCTCAACTCTACAATCTGTCTCCTCGAATGCATATTATAAGTCCCATTAAATTTAATGAGGTTTTGACAAGGTTTCAATCTTAAAGGCTGGATTTTAGGATTGTGCAATAGACATTGAAGTTGTACTGGTTTTATCCATTCTAATTTTTGGCACCTTGCTTTGAGGTTTGCATCTTCCCCGTCGCAAAACCATTTTCCCCTATGGTGAATTTCAAGGACTACCATCTTTCATTATGAAGTTAGCTTACTCACAAATGTAAGTACTGTACATTTTATACTGTATTTTTAAATGTCTGCTATAAATACTGCTTCTTGGGGTATTTTTGCAAAGGGAAAACTTTCACAGACTGCCTAGAATGCACACTGAGAATGAAAGTACATTGGAGAAAATAGTTTCTGAAAAACTTATCATACCAATACATAATTACTGTTAATTCTCTATTAAAGTGTTTGCTTTTAAAACAAACAGGCAAACAACAACAACAACAACAAAAAAAAGCCCCATCAATACAGAAAGGAGGTATATTGACATATCAGCATGAATTTATCAATATTTCTCCGCATAGCACAATACTGAGGCATAGCATCAACAAGATCAGAGTCTTTCCTAAAAGGAAAACATTTTGATTACAAATGCACAGCAGGATGCACACAGTAACATCTGTGTGACAGTGCTACTCCTTCAGGAAATGAAGAAATTTGCCTCAGCCAGGACATCAGAACTTTGCAAGCTATAATGATGCAGGAGAGTCCACAGATGTCAGTCATTGATTTTTACTGTTTTTTGTACAAAAAATGCATAAGAGAAGTAAGTAGGTATTTTCTAATTAAAAGTGTCTCATCATGGCTTTGAAACTGTCACTAAAGAGCAGATTGAAGATGTTCAAAGAAACTCAGAAAACAGTTGTTGAGAATCTATTGTTCTCAAATTCAGTGGAGAGGAAAGAACCACATTTACCCATGTTAATCTGAAAAATCTGAATATATTAAATGTATTTGTACAAAATGAAAGATTCATCCGAAGTTCTATGTACTATCACACATAACAGTTAAAATTCTTAAATTTTAAAGACAAATAAATATACATTTGCCATTATTAAAGACAAATGTACATCTGGATGCTCATGATCTTGATGGACCTCCTGTCTTCACCCTCCTCTTTAGATGGTTTATGAGGTAATTTTAACAGCGTGATCACAGAAGTGGCTCCTCATCCAACAGACCTTAAAAATGTGTAACATTTTTTGTGAGCAATTTTCTGGGTCTTTTAATATGCAAAAAAGTGTCCCCTAAATTCTACACTCTTGTACTCCTTCAAATTCTCCCAACTCATCAGCCAGCCTGATATATTACATTCATTTAAAAGTTGCTTTCTGGTGGAACTAAAAACCATTATCACGTAGTGTCATTAGGAATAGATGTATGAAAGAGCTCCACCTGCAACAGTGACTCAGTGAGCTACATTATTTTCCCCTAAAGCAGCCTCGTGTTCAGGCAGAGTCTGTACTTAATCAAACTTTGCAACAAAGAATGCCTGCAAAATTTAACTGATTTCTTTAATTTTCTTTAATTCTACTTTAACTTTCATTTCCTTTTTTTTTTTTAACATCCCTGCAGATTTGCTTAGAACTGTCTATATATGGTATCAGAAGGAAAAAAAAGTAGGATCAGGACTTTGCTGAACAAGTCACTGGTCTCAAGCTCCCTCTTGGACTGGATATTTTATGAGTACTCATT
The DNA here is from genome assembly GCA_013400555.1 of Jacana jacana. Taxonomy (NCBI): domain Eukaryota; kingdom Metazoa; phylum Chordata; class Aves; order Charadriiformes; family Jacanidae; genus Jacana; species Jacana jacana. Next base: position 20,562 of record VZTM01022453.1, read on the forward strand.
GCAGGTCATTATCAGGAAAACACTTTCAGAGTAAAAAAGACATACTGTAAAGAACAACTAAATATATATTATGTTTTTTTACAATGTTGTCCTTGTTATCTGGCTGCAGATAAACAAGCTCAGTACAGACAGGCAGGAACCAGCTATGATAAAAAAAGAGGAATATGGCAGTTCATCAAGTCCTACTTGAGATGTGTTGTTTATGGATTTACTATCTGCAGCCAACAGCTGGAACAAGAACTTGCTTCCAGAACTGAGAGCAAGTCCGACAATTTGCACGAAATCCACAGGCGGAACGAAACTGCTGCACATGTTGCCCAGTACAGCACTCCCTCCTCCAGCACCTGTGCATGACAACCTCTTTCTTAAAAGCATCCCACACTGCTGAAAAACATAATTTACCCTGAGCACACAGGAGACATGAAGTTTTGTGAGCTTTTATGAATTATTTAGTTATGAATATAAAATGGTGAATTGCATCAAATCCTGGAATCATTATATACACAATGAAAGACTATATTGAATGTTCTCTTGAATCTTTGCCTGTTATTTTTCCTGTGGTTATAGAACTAATATTAAAGTAGCTGCCCCAAATTTATTTGTGTACTCATTTTGGGCAGTTGCACACATGCATACAAAGACCACACAGCTGTGAAATTAGGTCCCAGGTGCTTAACAAATATTGAAGGTATAAGCTGTACGTGGTTTTTTTGTACCAGAGATTAACTGTCACTTTTTAGAGTATTAAATATGCTTTCTAATTTCTAAGAAATGAGAAAGAAATAAAAGGTTAAGTAACTTAAGATCTGAACACTAAATCTAAGATTTATGTTGACCAGCTATCACCACTGAAAAAGAGAAAATGACAAAATATCTGTTTTCAGAGAAATACATTGAACTCTCTGATGCTAACCATGTTCTTTAATGGCAAATGAAGCATTTCTGGTTATTTTGTGGTTTTTAATTGGAACAAAGTGTGTTACCTATGAATGAACCAAGTTTGACGAACTGTCTTGTTTCGGTAAGTAACTAGATTCCACTGAAACCACATCAGAAGAACGGTGAGAAAGAACTAAAGAGGCCGCAGTCAATGACAACTCTATCCATCATAAAACCTTGGGCAACAACTTTGCAAGAGTTCTGTAAGATGAGTGGCAAACAAAGAGAACATTTAGTCGTAGTATCTTGTTAGTCTTAACATGATACTAAACTGCTGTCTTAAGATTTTAATGTGAAAGGGCAAATTTAAAAAATTTATAACAAGGCATTATAAGAAATGGTTGCGTACAAATTATTTTTTAAATCTATCTACCAGTACTTTCTAGATGACATACAGATATTACCATAAAAAATGTACTTATGTAACATTTCAAAATATTAAATTGCTCTTAAAATAGGAAATCTCATACATTTATACAAGCCTGAACATTTCAAATAGAGTCATAATAATTGTGCACTCTAATTAAAGTGGAACTTTGAGTAAGCAGAGTGCATACTTGGAACCAGAGCCTGCCTACCTAAGTATGGTAAACATATGAAAACGGACTCTTATATTTGCAGTTTTCCACAATTCCTAACTCCCTACTCTCTAAGAGCTTTCCAGACATGCATAAATCACTTTAATTAGCAGATACTCGGCTGGATCGTATTGTGTGTCGACTTTTCAGCTTTAAAAACAGACAATTATTCTTGAAATGTACAAACACTGCCGTTTTACCTAGGTGAATAAAATTGTACATTTCCTCCTCTATGTGTAAATGCGGTTCCTGCTAAGCACTGTATAGATTTTATTTGAACTGTGTATTATTCAGGGAGATATCAAGATTTAAATGGCGTTAACAACTCTGGTTCAAGAAGGACTGAGCCTTGGGATACTTTCCCTTCAGTTTTACCAGGAAAATGAGTAACTGTGCTTCCCAGGACCAACCAACCTGCCCTGCCTCTTTCACAGCCAAAATCTGTGTGTAGGAAGAAAAGCAGATGAGGAATAGCTCCATGGTACCAGTCATTGCCTGCCATCCTTCCACTTGTAAGGGCAAGTGTGAACCGGGAAAAGATTGGACAGGTCTGGAAGACACTGGAGAGGTCTTCAAATTAAATACTCCCAACTCCTTCTTATACACCTCTTACAGAAGATCTGTGAGATAACAACTTTCTCCAGTCCATAAGAAAAAAAAGTCTAGCTGATGTATATTTCTCTCATTATTGTTGTCATCTTTTATCTTGAAAAGCTTCTAAAATTGATTACTTCCTTTTGAGTCTCACATTGATTTGCCTAGCTTTTGGGTTCATATATTTTTTTTAAATAACTTCTACAGAAGTGTGGAGGTGTGACTGCAGAAGCAAAACCAGTCTTTTTTTCACAAACAGAAACT